>RQTK01000027.1:71303-103353 GCA_003991915.1 Elysia chlorotica | reverse complement strand
ATAATAATAATAATAATAATAATAATAATAATAATAATAATAATAATAATAATAATAATAATAATAATAATAATAATGATGATTTGCTTCCTTTTTGTCCATCTGTTGGGAACTATAATCTCACGCACGCTAAAGAGAGTGGTGTGGAAATATCTTATATTTACGTTTATAAAGGACAACAATAAGTTTCTGCGATGCGTTGTTTGTATAGCAACTACTACGCTAGCACTAAACAGGATCACAGTATGATGAAGAAGCAACTTACTTGAAATCCAAAGCCGAAAATATAGATATAAATCTGTTTGTGTCGATAATCCAACAACACAGCCCAGATCAGGACCTTATATGGACACACGCTTGATTTCAAAGACCTTCAAACGACATTAGTCTACACTGTCGAGCTTAGTTTAAAAAATTAAATGGCTAACCAAACCATTTTAAAAGTAATCAAATCTTGATATCGGTTTAACGTTATATAACTGTCATAATTAATCTGTTTTACAAATTACTTGGTTTAATCAACACTGTCCAATGCCAATGATAAATTCCGCAGTGGGAGATGAAATTTATCCTGTACTGAGTAAGCTTAATTGAAGCCGGCCTGATGGCTGCGATGCGACCGACTCAAGTGCTGGCAATAGGACGAGTACGGGAGTACAGGAGTACAGGCAAGGGGCGGGTCCAACACTCAGTATAGGTCTTGCGATAACCAGGGCTCATTTTAAAACGAGGCGGTAGGTAATGGAATCTTCAACGCCAACGTCCAATCAAAGCTCGACCCAAGATTGAAGGAGCCAATGGGCGATTGGGATAACCCACTGATTTCTATTAATAGCACTAATAGAAATCTATGGGAAAACCCTAGGGTTGACCGACGTGATTACGTGATCCGTTATCATTGTGTAGATGTCGAGGCGTGTAATGTATATGCTGAGCATCTGCTCCAGAGGTGAATCACAGAGTACCTACAACAACACACAGAGCTCGCTGAGCTCACCCTAGCATCTTCCTATCGTGTTTCTAAAAGATTGCGCACCGAGGTGCTGTTTTTCTTTATTGTTGTTTTTTTTTTTGTTTAGATGTGTTTTGCGTGTGTTTGGGGGAAGGGGCGGGGGGCGTTGTTCGGCAACCCATGGAAATGCACTCAAGTTATCTAGTGTTATTTTCGTTTCGTAACAAGAGATATGAGAATGTGCTAGCCTTCCCACAAAATTGCATTTAAACTGACTAAGCGAGTAGGGTTTCATCAAGGGTTTTGCGCCTTGGTTAAATGACACGAGTTGGCTTGTTTGTGGGGGTTATTTGGTCGATTGCTTGACTTGCAATGCAAGCAACCTTAGTACATCGTGAACGAGACCCGTGGTTAATGTCTGACAATTTACATGCTGCCACACAGGAGATACCGGATTTACCGTGAAGTCTGGGTCTATAGTTCACAATATACTGACACCGACCCATCCAGTAGAAGACATAAAGTGACAAAATAAGAAGATCCCATTTCCGTTTAATAAATAGAGTCACCCTGAAATATACATATTTATATACATATTTATCCTAAATATTGTCATAACAATTATGTTTGTCTTTTTCAACTTATACCAATAACTTTTTTTTTTACTATTATAACGATTTTAACTGTTAGATAATTGATCATTGTGCGACTTTTTGAAGATTGTCCATGATCATACTTAAACCGATAGCAACAGTGGTTGTAGTACTTGAGTTGGTTTAACGTTCAACATCAGCACTATTTAGACTACTGTATGCGGGCCCCATGACTGGTGTCTGGCAGTTTTTTTTTATGTGCTGCCAGATACGAGACAAATGGGGATACCATGACTCCTGTCTCAGCCGGTCACATTAGACTGATACTGACCCAACCGTTAGTGGGCGACATCGTCAGGATAAAATCTACGGACCTAGGGTAGAACATCGGCTTCCGACGCAAAAGGTCCCGAGTTCGAATCCTGGCTGTTGCGTTCCCTACTGGTTGGGTCGGTGTCAGTATAATGTCACCTGTAGTACTTGAGTTGGTTTAACGCCCAACATCAGCAATAAAGAGACTATATTGTAGACTGGCCCCAAGACTGGCGTCTGGCAATTTTATTTATGTGCTGCCACACACGAGACAAAAGGGGACACCATGACTCATGTCTCAGCAGGTCACATTAGACTGATACTGACCCAACTGTTAGTGGGCGACATCGTCAGGGCTAAACCTACGGACCTCCTGTGTCGAAACCCGGTGTTCTAACCCAGGGCTTCTTATGTATTCCAATAAAGTGACCAAACTCAGTATACAACTCCACACCAACGCCTGACGGCTTATCTGGACGTTTAGCAACCTAGAGCACTGTGTTCCCTGCTGTTGTAATGGACTCATTAATTGTAGAAGATATGGATTCATTATCAACAACAAACATATCAACGATAAAGAAAAGGCTTTCGCTCAAATTTTTTATGTTCAATTCGTTCGTCTCCTACGCTTTTCATAGATAGTTGTTATCTCCATGACGGTTTCGCCTACAAGCTCTCAAGTTCTGGTTCTCTGTTGTGTGGACAGATACAATCTACAAGATAAAGAGGAGGCCTTCCCTCAAATATGAATTTCCAGGACCATGCAGTCCGACCACACAGCCCAGAAGTGAGTGTAATTAAACTAAGATTTATACGACTTGGCTATATGGTGGACGAGATCCAAGATAAATGTCTGCGAATTTACGGATACAGAACCGTGTCTGTCAGTAACAATAGTAAGGGGGGCCATAATTTGAGAAAATAAAAGAGACACGAGTTCTATTTAGAATTTAGAAACGGCTCCACGGTATCCTTTTATTCGCAAAATGCTTAATTTAATAATAATGATAATAAAATAATTTCTACAAAATAATTAATTTTTTTTATCTCACTGGAGACAACATTTTGATAAATTGCTAATAATTATTGGCCAAAAAAATCGAGAACGGTGTTCAGTGAGTTAAACTTTTATCAATATAATTTTTTAAATATAAATTTAAACGGCTATCCTCTTAAGCATTGCTCAATACGATATTTTTCTTTGGTACAGACTAACTAAAACAGAAAGCAATGTGTGTATTCCAACTGAGTGACATGGTGACTATATAACATTGGACACTTTCGGGTTATCTTGGCGGTCAGCAACCCCTAGCCCCTTGTGCTTCTGTTGTGCTTCAGGTGTAATTCATTACGGAAGATGTGGATTCATTATCAATGGCAAACATGTCACTGGGTAAGACTTGATTCAACTGGATGTAATAAGCCCGACATAGATGGTAAGACACCTATAGCAGAGACGACGTGTAGCTTACTTGTAGCGGGTAGAGCTCCAGTGACGTCATCCGCTTGGGATTCCCCTGACCTAGTTTCTCCCTACCCGTCAGCTCTACACGCTACCGGTAAATTTGGCCTGCGTGTAACGTGTAGGAGGCCTTCTACACGTCGACACTTTAAACGTGTTTTTAGCCACAATAAAGATTTGATTTTAAAAACCTAAAGTTATTTTTGCATTATTTTTTCAAATTCTAGTCCATTGAAAGAAGATTGGGCCCTGAAAGTTAGTTTGTTTCGATCGAAAAGTGGTTTCAAAATACATGCTTCTCAGCTTCGGGTTTTCGTCTGGGTATGGATCTCTAGTATAGATCTAATGATTTTATTATCCTTTTTTTGTTTGTTTTTGACTGTTTCGAGACTGTGTAATCGCATTAATATATAATATGATCCTAGATCTAGATTTGTTTATATTACATCCACACTGTTTATACTTAACATAAAAACAATAACAAAAGCTACATGTCGACCTGTGGGTTACGCTGCTATAAGCTTTTCAGCCAAGCGATGTCTTGTAGTGCGAGCCTCGTTTTCCTACACGCTACCGGTACACGTCAGAGCTACAAGTATGGTTGCTATAACTCTCTATTAATCTAGCGTCTCCTATTACTGGATTAAAGTCATTCGCCCCGCTAGATCTACAGAAAAATAAGAGTCTTTTTCGCGTGAATACTCTCTGAGTCTGTCTGGCGGCCGCCAGGTGGACTCTGAGTATCGTTGGTCGATGAGTCCGTGTGGCGTGCTACACCGGTCTCTGAGCTGACTCTCGTAGTCTCGTACTTCCTGCAATCCTGCCTTGAGGCCACCGAGTACCGTACCTTCCTTTTCTCTTCTGCTGGTGACATGGCGTCCGGTGTAAGTAAATAACCTGTTTACTATCGTCATTTATCGACATCTTTTGCACATTTTTTTCGCCCAATCGTTTTATGTATGAAGACCTTGCCCAACTGTTTTATGCTTGAAGAAGATGTAAACCGGCTTTTACATACAGCGTTTTTATTTCACCCCAGACTCTGTACACGTACCCTAACAGCTTCAGAGCTAACAAAGCTCTTATTGCTGCCCAATATAGTGGAGCAGCAGTGACAGTTGCCAGCAACTTCAAGTTAGGCGAAACCAATACTTCTGCTGAATACTTGAAGAAGTTTCCCAACGGAAAGGTAATTATAATCTGTTGATCTATATATATATAGATTTAGATCTATTTTATAGCCTATATATTATATTGTACCGAGGTTGGACTCAGATAGAATATAGGCTCTAGACTAGATTCTCTAGATCTAGTTCTAGATTTCTAGATCTACAACTCTGGATTTAGATCTAGCCTCAATCTATATTTCTAGAGCAGATTTAGATATTAGATCCAGCTATAGATCTAGATTCTAGGCTAAATTGAGGCTAAACAAACTCAGCACACCGAAAACCGTTTTGATAAGAGAAACTAGAATCTAGATTAGGTATTTATAAGAATTCTCTCTCACTATTTATCTAGCTCTAGATCTTGGTTCCTTAGTGCAATAGAAGATTAGACAAAAATTCATGCATTTACTGGTCACATAATAGATCTAATGATTTCATTGATTGGTATTTGAAAAAAAAGGCGACTTGATCAGTGGATGGATATGAGTGAATCGGACAAGGGACAAGCCACTTTACAATGAGTGAGAGATTTTGCTACCTTGTCGTTTTTCCTCAATTGCACCTTTCAGAGGCAGCCATTTTCAATTCTTTTGTTTACCCCTAAAGTTTATCTGCAAACCTAGAAAGTTAGATCCTAGAATCTCTATCTACTAAACATCAATATAAACCTTCATACACAAAACTATGATTAATTTAAAATACCTCTTTATTTTCATCAGGTGCCTGCGTTTGAGGCAAAGGATGGATTTTGTTTGAGTGAAAGTAATGCCATTGCTTACTATGGTGAGTGCTTTTGGAGTTCTGTTTTTGTTATAGGCATAGGGGTCTAGAAGTTGAATCTGTTTTTGATATTAAAGAAAAGTTACACTGATCAAAATAACCAATAGAATCAATTACATGGGTGTGATAGTGACGACTACAGCCAGCATGCCGCCCTATAGAGATTTCACGGGACCACTTGTCTGCTTCTCATGAATGCTCGGCACAGGTAGTAACTTAGAAAAAAAAATGGAGGGTGACCAATCTATTAATGTTAAGATTACCCACACACAATACTGTTAGAGTAGTATTGGTTTTGTTAGTTAAATGTATATATATATAGATAACCTTTTTATAAGGGTGTACAGGTAAAACCTTTTCTCTTCAGGTCCCTAAAAATGGAATATTTGGTTCATCCGTAAATCGACAAGGAGAACACATGTACAATCGAAAAGAAATAGAAAAATACTTTAAAACTCAATTTGGTTGCTTTTCTAGCTCCTTCAATACACAAAGAATACATGTATATAAAACAATAAAATAATGTATACAACGTCCTCTTATGAACATTATTTAGCTTGCAAAAGTGCATTGATATAAGGATTTCCAATGTTTTCTTTATTGTTGTTTTAATGAATCTGTATAAAAAGCAGGTCTGCAGCTGAACGATATACCTAGTAATTAAAAGCCTGCATTGGGTGGCAGGCTTTTCCAGTAAATTTACCAAAATTCACTTGTTCTGCAGGCTTCTTAAAATTTTTTGCTCCCACCCATGCAGTCATAAATCAAGGACCTCAATCTCGATTGCCAAGTAAAGTGACTGAAGTACTATTGAACTACCATGTAATTGTTAAATCATCTTTTAAAACTTGTGTCCATTCCAGTTTCAAATCCTCAACTCCATGGTGAAAACAGCAAGGATGCAGCTCTTGTCCAACAGTGGATCAGCTTTAGTGACAATGAAATTCTTCCAGCTGCATGCACATGGGTATTTCCATGCCTTGGCATCACCCAATTCAACAAACAGGTGAGCCTTGCTTTAAAAAAAATGTATGCGCTTTAGATCTTGAACAACTCTCTATCAGGCTTCTTGGCTCAAAGCGAGAAAATGTAATTTCTTCAATCCTCAGTAGGGGTTTGGAGAGACGTCACCGATTTTTTTCAATTCGCTGCTTAAAATAGGTTCTTATGCTGATTTGAATATCTAACTAATATATATATATATATAACTAATTTTCTGAAAATTAGACTACAAGTGTGATAGCTTGTTTATGCACACAGTTTACAAATAAATATATATGAGCCATTCCTAAAAATTGGTGTCTGAAACCTGACAAAGCAACTGAATTTTAAAATTAACTAAAATCCTTAAATTTTGGACTTCCTGTATAGTTAATGTATTGAAATTATAGGAAATCAAAGTTAGAAGATAAGCTAGTGATAGATTTTTACACTAGGTGGGCTGCAAGGGGGAAGGTCCAAAACTAACGGATGTAACTGTTACAAAGTATTTTCTTTAATAACTTTATCATTTTGAATAACCTTATAACGAGCTTTGATGCTGTTTCTAGTTAGCCTTAGAGTACTCTAAATCACTGATTCTCTTTTAAAAAAAAATTCATATTTGTGGTAATATGACCTGTATACTTTGTAAGAGTGACGTCCGTTAGATAACATTACATACCATTTTGTAAGAATTGCAAAATATATGCCCTTTACTTTTATGTTTGGTACCACAAGTATCTCTATATGCTTTGAGACAATATAAGCTTTTTTTCAGGGTCAAATCTATCTCTATAAAAAAAATACATGTAGTACAAGAAATACTTTGTAACTGTTACGTCCGTCAGAAAAATAAAACAACCACCATTAAAAAAAAAGTACATGATGATTGAAGAAACCCAATCGCTTTATATTAGAAGCTAGCATAAAAATGAACATTAAAACATGATACTGTTCCAACAGCTTTTGTTTTATACCAGTTTAAGACAATACTGATTGTAACTTTGTAAGAGTGACGTCCGTAAGAAAAATGAAAGAACCATCATAAAAATATATTACATGATGATTGAAGGAACCCAATCGCTTTCTATTAGAAGCTATGATAAAAACGAACATTAAAACATGATACTGTTCCAACAGCTTTTCTTTTACACCAGTTTAAGACAATACTGATTGTAACTTTGTAACTGTTACGTCCGTCAGAAAAATAAAACAACCACCATTAAAAAAAAAGTACATGATGATTGAAGAAACCCAATCGCTTTATATTAGAAGCTAGCATAAAAATGAACATTAAAACATGATACTGTTCCAACAGCTTTTGTTTTATACCAGTTTAAGACAATACTGATTGTAACTTTGTAAGAGTGACGTCCGTAAGAAAAATGAAAGAACCATCATAAAAATATATTACATGATGATTGAAGGAACCCAATCGCTTTCTATTAGAAGCTATGATAAAAACGAACATTAAAACATGATACTGTTCCAACAGCTTTTCTTTTATACCAGTATTAAGACAATACTGATCGTAACTTTGTAAGAGTGACGTCCGTAAGAAAAAATAAAACAACCATCATAAAAAAAAATTATATGATAATTTAAGAAACCCACTCGCTTTCTATTAGAAGCTAGCATAAAAACGAACATTAAAACATGATACTGTTCCCACAGCTTTTATTTTATACCAGTTATTATGATTTAGATCTACAAAAATTAACTTGAAGTTGAGCCATATCGCACAGTATTTTACTAAGTATTGATTTACGAGCTCATGACTTTTACGGTAAACATACTAAAGCCCAGCTGGCGAAAATATTTCATTCATAAGGATAACTATCTTTCTTCAGCCAGGAGAAATAGATTTACATGGGATCATTTAATAACAGTCTGTGACTTGTGAACAGAATGGTAATCTAAAAACATCTTACGGACGTAACTCTTTAGGTCAAGTTACAAAGTCATTTTAAATACGTTTCTATCACAAACAGCTCTCTCAAGGGGAAATTTGTGACCATTTTTTATTGTATGCACTCAGATGGTATGATTCAAAACACTTTTTGGAGAAAAAGAATAAACAATAAAGAATTAGGGATGCATCTTACGGACGTAACTTTTTTACAAAGTATTACAGTATTTTGTCTACATTGAGCGTACACTACTCAATCCATGTTCGGGGGCACACTCAATGGTATTTTTACAATTGGCATGTATTGCCATTCACGTTTTTCGCGAGAATTTGCGGGATTGGCCCCAAACATGTATAGTATAGGGCTTTTACTTCATTGTGTGTTGTTTACAAAGTGCATGACGTCCGTTATATACATTTTTATTGTTTGTCTGTGCAAAAACTATACAACCGATCGTGATCTATCACGTCTTTTTCCTTTCAGAAGATATTTCTTTATATATTGAACAACAAAAAATCAAGCCATGATTGAATATTTCTTTCATAGCAAGATAATCAGTACATGACCTCAACTTTGTCAGGAAAAAAATGTGCAAAAAACAACAGATTGCCAGACTGAACTCAACATAACTCAACAAGTTTGAAATATAAAAAGTTGAAATTATTGGGGTTATCTCTTCAAAGTGTCCTCTTTTCATAGAAAAAAAAAACACAAACAAAACGAAAGTATGTGTCATTATTTATAACATTTTAAAATACATGCATGCTGGGGGGCACTTTTTTTGGAATGGCTCATATATATATAGTGTGACATTCTCAAGACTTTTGAAGCCTGACAAAATGTTTGACTGCTGACATATATAGAGATGTAGCGGGGATACGAGGACATATATAATATGGCGTAGCTGGCCAATAGTACTGACACAGATCATAATAATATTGAGGTAGATCTATATATTGCAACTGATACGTTCGCTTACAAGTACTACTTGTCAGCTTTGTGCAACCGGTTTGGTGAGTTTGATAAAATAATAACGCCATTTAAAATTGTCGACTGAGCAGTAGATGTATTTCCGAACTGAATCGTTCCTCTAGCACCCTTTATCTCCTTAGCCAAGAGCACTATCGACTGAATTATATGTCCTTATTCTTTCTCTCTCTCTCTCTCTCTTTCTCTCCCTGTGTTTGTATCTCAATTATTTATTCTCAAATAGAATATTTCAACGGCAGAGGATAACCATGGAGATCTAGGTCTGGCTTACTTTCCAGTGAGAGAGAGAGAGAGAGAGAGAGAGAGAGAGAGAGATTCTGCTCACACTTCCAGTTCAAGTTTCCCTGATTCCCCCAGCCGGCATAGTGGTTTCAGCGCACGTGTTTGTCTCTGTGTGAGTGTGTAAGTCAGCCAGGCCGCCCGCGGGAGTGAGTTGTGTGATGGGCTCATGGCTGCAGGAATAAAGTGTGTACGCCTATTTGTCTGCCTACCTGTATGTCAAGAAGCCCTGGGCGGGAAGTTTTCTGCTCCCAGTTTCTCGATTCTTGTGTTCCGTTCCAACCCTTGCTGTTTGTCTCGTCACGTTAGTATTTTCGGGTGTGAGTAATTTTTTTAGGGCATTGCCGATTAGCTAATGTTTGAAACAGTTTCATCCACAATAATTATCTTCTTTCTCGTAATTCCCGAGTGAGTTAGTTTCTTAATGTACAACGTCAGCAACACGACTAGCTATATCGTGGACGGATTCGAATATCTTCCTCTCATAATTTTACGTGCTGCCTCACAGTTATAGTGCGGGAATATCACAACTCCTGTCTCATCCAGTCACATTCACTTTATGAATTGTTTGTTTTTAAGCACTGTGTCTTGCTTTGTTTCGATAACAGTTTTTTTTTTAATTTATTGTTTCCTCTTCATAGATCTGACATCACGTGTAACTGCGTCCTGTCAAAGTACGTGTTCTCTCTAGCAGTGCCTGGGTTGTTTTGCTTGTCGTTTGTTTCCTGGACTGTTTTGGCACCTCAACACCATGTTTCATTTCCAATACAATACCCATATCACCTAATTAGTTGGCGTGATACATTTTCCGCAGGAGTGTTCAATGAAAGGGGCGTCTTGAGTTGTGTTGTGTCTGATCATTTTTTTTATTCACCCGAAAATGAGTCCCTCATCGTACATATCAGCTCTTCTCTCTCTCTCTCTTTTTTCTATGTCTGTCTGCTGTCTCTGTCTCTCTCTCCCTCTCTCTCTCTCTCTCTCTCTCTCTTTCTCTCTGTATACATGTCTGTTTGTGGGTCAAACATAATAATGACAATGAGATGAAAAAGTCTTCTATTTTCTTGTTAATCGTTCCATAGATTAGATTTTGCAAAGAAATAAATTATACGTAAACAAACCATGGAGGTTCTCAAAAAGCCAGTGCAGCAGCAGCGGCGGGTCGAACAGCGAACCTCCTACCCACCAACCCAGCGCATGCGTCTCACTGCCTGGGTTCGACATTACACACTTAAAAAACATCATGGACTAAGCTTTCCGGATTCATAAAATGCCCCCCCCCCCCCAAGATTATGTGTACACTATAGCTTGCAAGTTCCAGTTGCTGACCGTTCCATGGTAAACTTTCTGGTGGTCAGGGCAGATTTAACTAGCACTCAAAGTCAAAGGCGTTCATAATTGACCATGACAGTAGGAACGAAACTTATGTAACATCCCCATTTACGGCAGTGTTTGCAGCTAGGCATAGTTAGAATAATATTTTCTTCTGTAGCATGTGAATCAACTAGATTCGAGAAAAAAAATGTGTGCGGTGGTGGAGGGTTGAGTGTGTTTAAGTTGGATGACCAGTTCTGTAACAGGAAGTCCGCTGTAAACGGGGATGGGGGGTGGGGGTAGGGGTATTTTTTTCCATTCAAACATTTTTTCTCCCTTTTTTGTTAGGTTGTGGTTAGGTTCAGTCTAGAAGCACCAAACATGGTGTCAGGCATGGCGATACACCCATTAAGAGATCATGGATATATATATGCAAGTATTGTTTCAAGAACGCCGTACTTAAGTCGAAGAGGATTAGGACCTCAGGGAATCCCACCTAGAGGGAAACCTACGTGACTATAGTCTAGCACCAGGAGAGTTGTTTTCGCTCTCTCCATTCATAGAGATAACTATCCCCGGTTATAACGCTTCGCTTGGCGTGTAATAATGGTTGAATTCGCGCTACTGTTGTGACAATAGCTGGAGACATTTAGCGAGCCTCATGGTCGGCGCGTTGGTGATATTAAGACCAGGAGTTAGGGTAGGAAAGCCCACCCTCTTCTCTCCATACCTATTTCCTGCAATGTTGTTATTTAACTTTGCTATACTTCAATACATACACATTTTTCACAATATTAGTAAACTGTGGAGAGATTGGCAAACAATACTGTGGAGAGATTGGCAAACAATATTGATAACTTTACACTACATTTTAAACTAAACGATGCCAATGGTATGCACTGTTCAAGACAACACTGCACAAGAATATCTTTACATTACATTAAATATAATAATTATGTATAACCCCAAAGGCACACGTTGCAAAGTCACTCAGATAAGTTCTGAGCACATTCATCTTCATAACGGCCCAATCTACTCAATACTCAGATATCAAAGTACGATCGTGTATTATAACTGTGTAGTCTTACCTCACGAGAAGAAGCGGAAGAAAACTGAAGATGTTTACCATGTGGATCGAAAAAAAAGACAAGTATGAGGGAAATAAATAAATAAAAAAATTTGATATCTTTGCATACATTTATATATTAACATGTGGATCTGCTTAAAATATGCTTAGCAAGCTAAAATCTAGAAAGACGACACTATTTGTCCAATGTTGTGTTTGATTCAATTTCCATCCGTCTGCTCTCTAGGTTCAACAAAACGTTTATGCTAGCGGGAAACCCCACTATCAGCAGTATTTTGGGTAATAATATATCTGGGCGCTAGCATTTAGTCTAGACCCCCATATTGGATGGAAAGGTCATGTTTAGTTTACTCAATAATGAGTCGGGATCAGCTACGGAGTTATTCGGTTGATATCATGGAATCAGAGAAGATCTAATTACTGTTTTCGGGTCTCTTGCATGGCTCATTGTTATATTAAAAAAAACCTTTCGTTAAATGCATCGATGCCAATTTTCCGTAAATTTGCGGATTTTAAGAAACTAAAGTTGCATGTTCGGGCTAAGTAAATAAAATTCTGTCAAAGGGTTATGAACCAATGTGCTAAACTGCTTTACGAAAAAATATTCAGTAGAAAGAAAATGATCCAGTTGGTATCACTGAAAATAAGCCGATCTCTGCACATGTCGAGTAGTACGGTATTATTTAGTTTATGATGAAACGAAATTCCTTTCCAGCAACACACTCGACGAGATTATGCTGTTGTAACTATGCTACGTTTGTTAACAAGAGGAGAGTAGGTGTTTTCTAGATCTGGCCAGCACTCGCAATGGGTAAGCTCGGATTTGTATTGAACGGCTCACGAGAGGTTTTCTTGGGTGTAAATGTCAGTTATGAGTTGATCTGTTATGAGTGAGCAAAAGAGAGAGAGAGAGAGAGAGAGAGAGAGAGAGAGAGAGAGAGAGAGAGAGAGAGAGAGAGAGAGGGGGAGGGAGAAGAGAGAGAGAGAGAGAGAGAGAGAGAGAGAGAGATGTCGTCGAGATAGCTTACTTGCTGGATATGAATCTAAAGAAACAATAAACAACAAGCAAAAAATAAACTCAGAAGTTAGCACAGATCCCAAACGATTTTTTTTCTTATATAAGGCACAAAACTCGGACTAAACTTCTCGAGAGCAGGCCTCTCTCTCTCTCTCTCTCTCTCTCTCTCTCTCTCTCTCTCTCTCTCTCTCTCTCTCTCTCCTCTCTCTCTCTCTCTCTCTGTTCGGTGTTCTCCCTTGCGGTTCCTACACGGCGTTGCCCAAAACCTGGTGTTGTTTGCCTTGAAGGAGCAGTGTGTCCGACCGATTAGGCCATGACCGATACCTAATCCAACGTTCAATCACAGTTAACGAGGGTTCAGCCCACTCATTAGCTACAGACCAGGGAGCCCGGGACAGCTCGCTAATCCGCTCACACACCGCGAGTTGGCTCGGGATTATCCTCGTAAGGATAATCCTCGCATATCTCTAGTGGCCGAAAATAAAAACCATGCCATTCGTAGGCTAGGGGTGCAACGGTTAATTGCATTTGCTATAAATTTGTGGACTGTAATTGCAATGGCTAAATTTAAAGACTGGGTTACGGAAATTGGAGTAATCTTAAGTTATTATGTATACAATTTACATTTACTATCAAGTCTCTGTATGTCACTCTTAATTTCTCTGAGTGTGTGTGACAAAGACCAAGGCAGAGAAGAAGAAACATTGGGTTTACCAGTTTCTCGTTTATTGCTATCAAGGTTACAGTTACGTAGCTCTCCCCTCTTGCCCCAGAACCGCTACACATAATTTATTGATTTGGCTCTGGTACAGGAATCTCTTGATCATCCTGGTCATGTCTGACTTTACCGTCAAGAACAGTGCTATACATGTAGTAGCGTTTGTTAAGATTAATATAGGAAACTTCAGTCAGAGTTTCCTGGTTCAAAATTGTAGCTGCTGGCCCATTCTCATAGCTCCGTTAAGTATTCTTCGGGAAATCCTTAGGGTTGGATATTTAGTTTTTAGACAAAACCTATTACATTAAACCAGGATGGGAAGGAATTTTTTTATTTGCATTTCATCTAACCTTTGTCCATCTTTGTAAAATGGACACTGGGATTACCTTGAATCAGCAACTTGCAGTTGCATCATTGCATCAAGAGGAGGTCTGGTTAACTACCTGTCCATGGTACAGCCCGGCTGCTCGCTGCGCACATAAAAAAACAACAACACACCATTCTTGCTAACTTTATCTATGAGAGAAAGAAGGAAAGACGTTGTTCTACTTGTCCAAGAAGGTGAGAAGCTAAGTACGCCAATGTGCCAAAAAAGAAACCCGTTTTTTTAATCGACTCAGCTTGTTGTGGGAGATGCTCACCTGCTGTTGTTTATCGTCTATACATCAGGGAATGTCCAAAAACATGATCCATTGTTTATGGTGGGAACACAGGGAAGTTGTATCTATAGTTAAGGAACGTGGGAGGAGATAAGTTGATACTTAAGTAATATGCGACGGAGGAATTTAATGATTATGATATTAAACAGGGGATTTATAAGATGACATGAACACGTTGTTTAGGATAAAACATGGAGACAGTGGAAGCGTTGAACCTGTTTTTATGTAGGCTAACAGGTAGCGGTGAGGAAAGGAAGGGGAGAGAGTGTGTGTGTGTGAGGGGGGGGGTGGTGAGACTGAACAGTCGCCTAACCGGCGAACACACAGGAGCTAGTGGTCGTCAAAATGGCAAGCTGTCTCGAGGGTGTAAACAAACATTACCTGCAGGGCGCTGCTATTTCCCCACCTGCACAAAGCTTGTCTCTGTAGGGAAAGAAAGAAAGAACATTTGCATTTAATCCATGTTCTTTATTTCCTAAAATCTCTTTACATGAGACAGATAATTTAGTCGGAAGGGCTCTGCACTCACGAGGAGGATGTCCAATGTTCGAATCTCACCCGGTGTCCATTTATCCTTGCAGGATTCATCTGCGACGTAATACGAATCGAATATGTTATTTTCTTGTCATTCATCGCATTGCAATTTTTTTTCTTACTTTTTTGTACACCAATGTTACAGGTCGCACAGGTTTCTTTTATTTTCTAGATTGCCTCTCTGCAGGCAGTAAATCAAATACACGTTATCTTTTAAAGCCATAATGGTTCTCGGTCATCTGTTTCTTTACCAGCAGGTCGGATAGCCGAAATCACTCACCCCCCTACAACCACTATTGGTTAATGCTAGCTGCCAAGCCTTGAAGCGTAAAATAACTAACAACTTGGTTATCAGTCGGGTTGGTTTTGAGGTCGGTCTCCTCGATCGATCTATTGATTATCGCCAAAGATTACTCAGCGCAAAGGTTTCCCTGGAATTTTACTCACTGTCTACACGTCTGGGAGTTTCCTTGTAGTAGAGTGAGTCTGACAGATGAACCCGCGCGCCAGGTGACATAAACGTGCTGTTAAGAAACATAGTATGTTATGCGGCGAGCAGTGAGCACGATTTGTATGACGTGTCAGTAAATCGATTCTTTAAATGCTATTACATGTACATGTAGTAGGTGTAAACTGGGTCAGTGGAGATGCAACTAGATTGATAATTCAATTTTCTGAAAACTGTTGATGCAGATTTTTTTTGTTTCGTCTCTGTGTATACATGTATCTGTCCGTCTCTGTCTCTTCTACGTTTACCATATCTCTCCCCATACCTCCTCCTCTTCCTCCTCCTACAAATACGATGTCACAAAACAAATGTTTTTGATTAAAGTATATTCAAAAATATCTTTATCACCTGCTTTTTAAAATATTGTTACCCACATGGTTAAATATATATATACTATCAATAACATTGTTTCACAATGCAATATCCCTCTCTATTAAAGTGGGGAAGGCCAATTTTACTGACGTCTCAGACAGTGTGTACATTCTATAAGCCTACTATCTATATAATGCATTTTTGTACACCAATTCAAGGAAGAGAAATGGACGATTTTTTGAGGGTATCTAAACACTACTTGCTAATCTCCGCCATTGTAACTGTACTTAGGAAGGTTGGCGCGTTTGTCGGCTAGACTTGCGACATGTACGCGTAGTTTTGTCTGCTCCACTATCGGTTGTCGCTTAGCTGTCAGGGCAGGAGAGAGAGAGAGAGAGAGAGAGAGAGAGAGAGAGAGAGAGAGAGAGAGAGAGAGAGAGCGAGACAGAGAGAGACAGACAGAGACAGAGAGAGAGAGAGAGAGAGTGTGAGAGAGAGAGAGAGAGAGAGAGAGAGAGAGAGAGAGAGAGAGAGAGAGAGAGAGAGAGAGTTCAGGGAGGAGAGAGAGATAGATCGATAGATCGCATGCACCATAGGGCCCCGCGGGTGTGGAAACCGATCCGGTAAGAAACCCATTATGCGATTGTTAATGGTTATAAGTCTGGCTGTAAACCTCGCCATTAAAGTGGTTGGGTTGCACGGAAAGCTGAGGCTAAGATAGTGCTGAGCTTTGGATAACGACTGTACAATGGGCGACTTTGTCAGTGTGGAGATGAAAAGCTAGGAAGGGGGTTAAAATGAATGCCTTAATTCGTTGTTGGTTAGGGTCATAAAATAAAAACAAAAAGAGCATGGTTATTACAATTTGTATCGTGATATGAACAACAAATTGTAGAGAGAGAGAGAGAGAGAGAGAGAGAGAGAGAGAGAGAGAGAGAGAGAATGAGTAAAAGTGGAAGAGAGAGAGAGAGAGAGAGAGAGAATACAGTTAGTAAGGCAAAGAAGGAAGGGTGTATACACGATCAATGTACTGTAGAGGTACATAGAGCGGTAAGTTCTGTAATATAGTTAATTTAATTTACGTCTTCAAAGTGTCCCAAAGAATCCTACACGGAAAATGGAGGATGGAGGGCAGGTAGAGAAAAATTAAAAAAGGGGGTGGGGGGGGGGGGGGGTGTTACTTACTGAGTATGTGACTTCGAATCTCGGACCTACAGGGCTCTATCGACTGAACTAACGGTTTTCCAGTAGGATTTCTCATGATGAAAAACTCCTTTGAGCTGCTACTTACAAATTTACTCCAGACCAAAGATGACTCCCAAAATGTCACTCTGTTGGTTGTACATACTTGCTTTAAATCTTTTTATGTTTGCTCAGGATCTTGTAAGTTCTGCTCTGGTTTTATCTGGGATAGCGTCGTGGGTTAGTTAGTACGGACAGAAAGTACAGTTAGAAGCCCGTCTTACTAAGTACTTAGTAAGATGTCATAGTCAGGCGTCAAAAGTTTAATTCCTATTTGCAATTTCTATCGTACAACAACGCCGAAAGACAGGCCATCAGGAAAAGATACCAAGAGCTGTACAAACAGGTACGACATTTTCTTTTAAAAATGGATCTTATGTGACAAGCAAAGCTAGATATAAAAGTTTTTTTAAGAACAAATTAAAACATCTAATTTCCCTGAATTTAAAATATCCGAAATGAAGAAGTATAGAAATGCCTTTGAAAACAATTACTTCAACATTAATATTTTTCACTACAAGGCTGAACAACATAAAACGAATTGCTCTTTATCTGAAACAATTTTCATAATTAACAAATATATTTAACAAGAAGATTAATTGAAATAATTGTATTTAATGATCTCCCAGTGACACGTTCTGTTTGCGTCCTAGTAATAGTGTTTCAATATATAGATTATTTACCAGTCATGGGATGTCCTTAATGTCTTTGTGTTATATTTTTTACATAGGACTTGCTGAAAGATCTCAAGTCTGAGACGAGCGGCGACTTCGAAGAAGTTCTGGAAGCGCTGATGCTGCCCCCAGTGGAGTTCGACGCCTTCTCTCTCCACAAGGCCATGAAGGGTTTGGGCACAGACGAGACAGCTCTCATTGGCATCATCTGTTCTAAGACACCGGCAGAGCTCGAGGAGATTAAGAAGGTTTACAAGAGAGGTGAGAAAGTCGTACACAGGTTAAATGCAAAATGATGGATAAGTCGCAAAAAAGAACACTAGAAAACAACTTTTAGCTTGAGTTAGATTTGAATCAAAAGCCATAACACCATTGCTTCCACCTTTGCTTTTGGATAATGTTTAAATAAACGGGTCTAACATTAGATGTTCTCTCTCTCTCTCTCTCTCTCTCTCTCTCTCTCTCTCTATCTATCTATCTATCTATCTATCTATCTGCATTCTCCTCTCTGTAGCAGTATTCAATTTAAACAAAAACTATAATTTTTTTCGAATTCCCATGCGAAAGTAAGAAAAAAGGAACACGCATGAAAGAACAGGCATATAAATAAAAATTAATTGTCGTCTTAATTTACTTTATATTAGAAACTAACATATGTCCTATAATACCTGAACGTTTTTAATCGTTCCATGAAAAAAAAAATGCCCCAGACTACAAGAGTGAGTTGGAGGCTGACGTGAAGAAGGACACAAGCGGAGACTTCCGAGAGCTGCTCCTCCAGAGACTCGCCAAGGGAGGCGACAAGCAGGAGAAACCTGACGCGGAGAGGGCGGAAACGGACGCCACGACTCTTCATGTGGTAAGTGATGCACTCGACCTGAAATCTTTGTTTTAACATTGAACGGTCTAAATTGACATTCCCTGGAAATTTCAAAATTTGGACTCTTGTATATTATTTTTACAAACGTCAAAATATTTATTCATAGTAGGAAATTAGTTACGGCTTTAATAAGGTGTCGTGTTAAAAAAAAATCAAATTTCATTAGTGTAGGCAGAATATCTTATTGGCATTTTAAGTATGAAAGTTGCCTTGGATTTCCGCAGAATCATACACGAAGACAAAGAACGTTACCTGGGATTCGAATCTCTGCTCTTCAGTCAAGAGTTCTTTTGACTAAATTCCAGGCCCCCTTGTTCAATTCGGCATTGCCAAAATAGTAAAGAGATTGCCGCACTTAAGAAAATTTAGCGGAAGAAGCAAATAAGAAAGAAAAGGGAAGTCAAGAAGTCACCATTTTGTTGCAAAATTTGAAAAATATTTTTAAACATATTGGTATATCATTACCATTATTCTGGCGCATCTTGTAGTCTTCCAAAACCTTTGTCGAATCATGTTTCTGATTTTCAAAAATTATTTTTACACAACATAAAAGTAACAAGATACATGACTTCATACTTGCCATATTAGTTCTTATAAAAAGGATTAACTGAGATTTTCTCATTATCTTTATTCAGAACCCTACAGCCGACACTCTGAGAGAAGTGTTCAATGGTCTAAGTCCAGAGCAGATAAAAGCAACTGCAGATGCACACAAAAAGGTAACACTAACAAGCAAAAGATTGGATACAAACGAACAATGAAAGTTGAGCAAGAACGAAGAAAACAGTGCCAATATAAAATAAAAATTATGAAAATTGGATAGAGAATAATAAAGAAAAGCAAGAAGTAAAAAGGAGGTTCAGAATATCAAGAAGAAAATTAAAGAAAGGAGTTGACCTAATAATAGTAGCAACAGCAGCAGCAGCAGCAACAGTAGTAATAGTAGTAGTAGTAGTAGTAGTAGTAGTAGTAGTAGTAGTAGTAGTAGTAGTAGTAGTAGTAGTAGTAGTAGTAGTAGTAGAGTAGTAGTAGTAGTAGTAGTAGTAGTAGTAGTAGTAGTAGTAGTAGTAGTAGTAGTAGTAGTAGTAGTAGTAGTAGTAGTAGTAGTAGTAGTAGTAGTAGTAGTAGTAGTAAGAGGAGGAGGAGGAGGAGGATCAGAAGCCGCAAGGTAAAAAAATGTGAGATAAAGTAAACAATAAATGATAATTACTTGTATAAAAAGAAGCCCCAAACGACAAAAACCACCTAATCAGATTTGTATTGATATTTTTAGCACGACTGTACTGTATGATTTCTGTATTAAATCCACACCTACAGCTCTTCAAGGAGGACATCTCTGAATCCATCAAGAAAGCAAGCTCAGGTGATGCGGAGGATGCTTATCTTGCCTTGGGTAAGGGTTTCCTTACACATTTTACTAAACGCTATGCCATTTCCTATAAAATGTGACTACCCAGTCAGAAATTATCAGCACTGCTTTAGTGTTTTGCTGTACAAAAAAAAACACACACCAAACAAACGTCAATTTATCACTTCACTCTACCGGGTTCTGCTCTTAAAAAACGCAAGGCACGGGTCTAGAACTCTCTAGGCCTTCCTAGCATATTTATGAAGTTCTGGAAACATTTAAAATCTAGCTCACATACTCATTAACATCATTTTATCACCCTCTCTTTTCTAAGCCTGAACCGACTACGAGCATATTCGAGAAGTTCGTCGAGGCAAACATTGATTTGGTGAACACTGTTCACCCCCCCGCCCCCTGTTAACATAGAAGCGTACGCGTAAACAATGTCACCTTTATTTAGAACTAATATTACTGTGAAGGATTATTTCAATTTTGTGTGTTTCATTGTCAGACACTCTTTAATTGCCTTTTTCTTTTTAAAGTAACGTTTATATTTAGTACTGTAGACTTTGTTAGGCTTAGCCCAACAAGGAGCACCAGACACAGGATAAAGATTTAGAATCCCTAATTCATTACCTCTGGCCTCAGAGAGCTCAAAAGGTAGTGATCTGAACTGACTACCAGTAAATCCTAGATTCGAAGCCGCGTGTGCCGGCACTCTCGTCTCCGGATTCTTTTGAAAGCCTAGTAACAAATTTAAGATTGCATTTTATTATTCAAATAGTTAAGATTTATTGTTATTTAAATATGAACTGACATACATCACTTTTAATTAATTGTTGGACAATGAGACAAATGTTAGTTGATAGGAACTTAGGTAGTTAAAAGCGTGGCTATAATACCAAATTGTAAGGTATAGATTTCTAATTTGATCTTTTCCAAGTGGCGCCTGTTCTGCTCCTGGTCTCGTGGAAGATGCGACTTCGCCTGCACAGCGCAGTCAGTGGGTTAGGCACCAACGATAACCAGCTCATTCGCATCCTGGTATCCAGATCTGAGGTACGGCCAAATGACACCAACACCGTTCTCTTCCTTTAAAATATAATGTCACGCAAGACGCACTATAAATCAAACTTTAAAATCACTCATGAGTATCTATAAGCTGTCTTATAACTTCGAAAGGCCTTATTTTCATAATGTTAAAATTTTTTTTTGAGATTTAGACTGACAAATTCAAATTCCGTTAAGAAAAATATCATTAAACCACTGATTGTTACTTTATTTGACAATGTAAAAAACACGACCCCTTAATAGCGTAACTTGTTGTCTAGAAATATCACATTGTTTGTTTGATTGTCCGTCTCACCTAAGAATGTTAGCTGACCAATGTAACCATCAAAGCAAATATACAACACGAATACATGATACTTCATTCAAATCTTAATACTGCAAGTTGCCATTTTACTAATGGTTCAATTTAAAGAAAGAGACCCATCTATCATACAATGTCTTCTTATTTTTACGTCCCAGGTTGATCTGCCCGCTATTTCAGCAGCTTACCAATCACGTCACGGCCAAGAGCTCAAAGAGGCGGTCAAGAGTGACACTAGCGGGGACTATGGCAAGGTCTTGATCAAGATTATAGAGAAAGCGGGGACAGGCGCTAAGGCCGGTAACAAGAAAATCGCCAAGCAGGAACCTAAGAGGGAAAAGAAAGCAGCAGCGGAGAAAAAGGACAAACCCAAAGATGCAATGGCCAGTGGGAGAAGGGAGGAAAAGGAAAAGAGCAAAGAAACCTCCAATCCACGCGATAATGGCAGCAAAGAGAAGAAAGCGGATAAACAAGATAGTAAGAAAGCGGATAAACAAGATAGTAAGAAAGCGGATAAACAAGATAGTAAGAAAGCGGATAAACAAGATAGTAAGAAAGCGGATAAACAAGATAGTAAGAAAGCGGATAATCAAGATAGTAAGAAAGCAGAAAAGAAAGGAGAAGAGAAGAAACCAAAAGAGGAAGAGGACGCGGTGAAGTTGTTTAACGCGATGAAAGGTATAGGAACAGACGAGGACACGATCATAGAAGTGATAACAAGGAACTCAAACCCGCAGAGACAGAAGCTTAGGGAAAGATATCAGACGCTTTACAAAGAAGTAAGACGTGAATAAGTTGTTTTGTTGTTGTTGTTGTTTTTTACATTGCGAGTATGAAAGTGTGCTCAGTGTTAAAATCAACATTGAAATGAATCATTTGTAATAGTTTATACGGCAAAATCAATGACGAATATAAAAATCGTGATGTAGTTAACTTATTAAGTTATCATGAAACTAAGGATAAATGTTATATCTTTAACCATAGGCGTTTTATAAACTTTAAATGATAAAATACTGATTTTCACGTGATGCGCATTTTGCTTAATTTAAAGAAAATAAGTGTACCATACAATGCGTTTGTGAGCATGTGTAAAGCAATTTAAAAATGGTTGCAAAGTTTCAAGCAATGTAGTTGTTTCTTTTGTGTGGGTCTTGGACCTTATGAGGCATTTTAACAAATGTAATATTTATTATTCACGATTGCAAGAGGGACAAGCCAGCTCAATCAGTAAACTACGCGGCTTTTAATTCAGAGGTATCTGATTATGTCTCCTGATCAGACCACCTTATTTGGCGAGACGGTGCCATTATGATAATGACACGTTGAAACAAAAATCCTTAAATCCACGCTCTATCTCATCGATGCAGCACGTAAAACATTGTTCGACTTTAGTCCTAGGAGCGTCGCCGAAAGGGCCCCACTCATTTTGAACCTTATGGAAGACTTCAAACTATAATATAATTCTCTATCTGACCAGAGAAGGAAGTCCTGACTGTACGACGCCTCGCGTTCTTTTGTTTGCTGTGCAGTTCAGCAGATTTTGAATGGTTTTATTTTCCCCAAACAACCAGGACTTGCTTATATTTCGAACTTGTTTTTTTTCCCAAACACTCAGGACTTGCTGAAAGATCTCAAGTCTGAGACGAGCGGCGACTTCGAAGAAGTTCTGGAAGCGCTGATGCTGCCCCCAGTGGAGTTTGACGCCTTCTCTCTCCACAAGGCCATGAAGGGTTTGGGCACAGACGAGACAGCTCTCATTGGCATCATCTGTTCTAAGACACCGGCAGAGCTCGAGGAGATTAAAAAGGTTTACAAGAGAGGTGAATTCGAAATGAAAATAAGACTTAGTATTAACATTAAAATCTTCCAGAATACGGCACTTCGCTGAAAACACCTGCAGTAAACACATAAAAACACAGAGGTAAAATACCACAAAACAAGGTTACAAGATAGCTCAGTTGTTAGTGTTCTGAGTTGACGAACAGAAGTTTCGCTGCTCAAATCTGAACTGGCGTATGTCTCTCAGTGTAGGATTCGTAAGGAAACCTCTAGGGCATAAAATTAATCAAAGCCATAAAGATTTCCCGAAAAGTTGCACCACGTAGTTATCCGTGACAAGCAGACACGTCTGTCATTCCTCGGGGTGCTATTTTGTTTCAAACTTTTGCGCGTTTGCGCGTTTTATGACTTTAATCCGCATCATTTAGCATTAGTCTCTGCCGGCACTGTTGGTTGATAAAATAACTAAAACTAAAACCTAATGCAGGGCTTTTGACCGCCGACTAAGTAACTTCACGCTTTGTGAAATCTCTTACTGAGATAGAGAGAGCGGGAAAAATGAAAAGGGAAATAAATCACTTAATGCATAAAAACATAAGTGATAAAGCCAAAACCACCATGACTTGTGTGCTAACTGGTATTTCCAGATTACAAGGAGGAGCTAGAGTCTGCCATCAAGAAGGAAACCAGTGGAGATTTCCGAGACCTGCTCGTCCACCATCTATCTAGCAAAGCTGGCAAGGGAGACAACGTGGACAAAGACAAGGCAGAGAAGGATGCGCGCGCTCTCCACGACGTGAGTCCGAAATCCGACAACTACACTCTATAATAATAAAAATAGAGTACTTGGTAATTTTTTAGGTACAGTTATACACTGCAGTTTTATTGAAAGAATTATTTAAAGGGCGAATGGATTATTTTTCAGAAGGAAAAAAAAACAAATTAAAAAATGATAAAACTAAACTAAAACATCATCATCATCGTCATCGTCATCGTTATCTTCATCATCATCATCATCATCATCATCATCATCATCATCATCATCATCATCATCATCATCATCATCATCATCATCATCATCATCATCATCATCATCATCATCATCATCATCATCATCATCATCATCATCATCATCATCATCATCATCATCATCATCATCATCATCATCATCATCATCATTCATCATCATCATCATCATCATCATCATCATCATCATCATCATCATCATCATCATCATCATCATCATCATCATCAACATCATCAACATCAGCAACAAAATTACAAAAAAAACAACAACAACAAAAACAAACAAAAAACAAAAACAAAAACAAATGTTACTAACATTAATTTTCCAACACATATATTCCAATTAAGGTAAAAAATTGACTTTCTCACTTTAAAAAAAAAGTATCTAGTGAGCTACAATAAGAACAACATGCGTCACATTAGCAGATGTTTGAAAAACTTACTTTGCCTTATTGATTCTTAGGTTCCTACGTCGCATGAGGTGAAAGCTTTATTCTTGGAAAGCCCTGCCCAAATAGCTGCCACATCCAAGGCGCACATGGAGGTGATTGCTAACTGAATACAATAAACGTTTTTGAGAATGAAAGAAAATGAGAACAAAAGAACAATTTAAGAAAAAGAGTAAGAAAAAAGAGAGAGAGAGAGAGAGAGAGAGAGAGAGAGAGAGAGAGAGAGAGAGAGAGAGAGAGAGAGAGAGAGAGCGAGAGAGATACTGAGAGAAGGGGAGAGGGAGATGAAGAAAAAGTAAGGAAGAAATAAACAGATAGATTGAGAGAGATAAAGGGTGTGGGTGTCTGTGTGTGTGTCTGTGTGTGTGTGAGAGAGAGGGACAGAGACAGAGAGACAGAGACAGAGCGAGACAGAGAGAAAGAGAGACAGACAGACAGACAGACAGACAGAGATGAAAAATGAGAACTCATGAGGGAGAGCGAGAGAGAGAGAAAGAGAAAGATATAGAGAGAGAAAGAGAAAGATATAGAGAGAGAAGAGAGAAAGATAGAGAGAGAGAGAGAGAGAGAGAGAGAGTAGTGAAATCACCCCTACTGACAATAGCTTTTGAAAATCTTTTGTCACTTTAAAACTAGTAAAAAAGGACCAACCGATGATCAATGGGCCACTTTCGCACAAACAAACAAAACAATAGTTCCTTCTATCTTATGTAAATACATGTAATTTGGTTTGCATTATGAGCTGTATAAATGAGGCCTTGATATGCCTATATACAAGTCGAAGCACAAGATAGCTCAGTGGCTAATCATCTGGAAGGACGAGAGGGTGGTAAGAGGTTTAAATATCGCTTGGTTCCCCTATCTTTTTGGGGTATTTTTCAAGAAGCTAAATTAAAGATACATGCACTGCTTTTTTGCTGTTTTTCTTTTTTCTTTTTAATTTTTTGTGTTTTTGTTTACGAATATGAAAATTGTTTTTGTCAGCTATTCAACCAGGACATTGAATTCTCAATCAAGAAAGCAACATCTGGAGATGCTGAGAAAGCTTACCTTGCGACGCGTGAGTTAAACAAATCATCATCATCATCATCATCATCATCATCATCATCATCATCATCATCATCATCATCATCATCATCATCATCATCATCATCATCATCATCATCATCATCATCATCATCATCATCATCATCATCATCATCATCATCATCATCATCAACAACAACAACATCATCATCATCATTATCACCTTCATCAGGTGTTTTGTGCGATTGAGTCAGCAATCTCGGTTCTTCACTTCTCTCTGTCTCATGTGTCACTGATTTGCTATGGTTTTGCTACCCCCACCCCGACAAATTTCGCATAGAATATTATTTTCATTATCTGTCTTCCAGGCGCTCTGGTTTCTTCAATCCACCCAATAAAAATATCACACAGCTCTCAAATTATCTTACAGTTAAGGATACATTCATTGTCGTAAAAAAGACAAAGTAAAAAATGCATGGATAAATATTAACGCCAGGTTGGCATTTACATTTCCAATATAACATTTTTATCAAAATTAATTTTGAACTATATACTTATGTAAACAATGGCTCATTCATCTCTGAATGGCAAAATCTACTTACATTGTCACCGAGTATATTTATGTTGCGGGTACAATTGTTTACCGCAATTCTTTACGTTAAGGTGAGTATGCTACAAATACATATTGTTATTTCTTTTTGGGTTTTGTAATATAACATCCAGCTCTATTGCGCAATTCATTTACATGTAGGCCTACTGTAATTATCGTTGAGAGTTCCTCATCTCCTCTCTTTATATGAACAAGCATTTTTAAGTTCAGGCGTTTGTGTTTTTCCTCTTTCTCTACCTTCAAAGTGAAATCCCAAGAAGACCTGACAGAATTCCATGCTAGACAACTGGAGAGCGCTGTGAGCGGACTGGGAACCAACGACACGATGCTTGTATGGACCCTGGTGTCCAGATCTGAGGTAGCTACATTAGGATAGGGGGACGTTGCTTCACTATGAAGGTACACTGACGGGTTGTTCATCATGAGAAGTTCTTCTTTTTCTCCTTCTTCTTTATGTACCACATATGTTACAGACATCGGAGATCATGGCCATCCATTTCTTTCTGGTATCAGTTGCTTTGATGTAAATATTGATACGGCTTTTTCTCGCATTGTATTTGTTATAATCGTCTGTGTATTTGACTAGAACTAATTTAACCAAAAAAAATTGGTTTTTCCTTACTCAAATACTGCTCGTGATGAAGCACTTATTTTCACAAAACTCGTTGTTACTACTTTGATCCTCACATTGATTGATTAAATATGTCACAAAGTCAATCCATGGTTAATGGTGATTTTAGGGCTTGGGTTGTATATAAAATTGTTCCATTAAAAGATGACTTTATAGAATTACTGTTGTTTTATTTTCATCCCAGATTGACTTACCTGGGATCAAAGGTCACTACCAGCGGCTGTTTGGTAGACCGCTCAGAGAGGATGTCCAGAAAGACACGAGTGGTGATTACGGAAAAACCTTACTCAAAATTATTGACAAAGCAGGGGATGAGAAATCGAAAAAGAACGAGGAAAAATCACCGCGACCGTTAGGCAAATCAAACAAAGAAAACTCTAAAAAGGATGCCAGCAGAGATGAGGAAAAATCACGAAATGAAAAGTCAAAAAAGAAAGAAGAAAAAGGTGCTGGGGGGAAATCACCCCGTGCCAAAGCCGCGACACAAAGTAACACGAGGTCTGCCAGAGGCAAAGAAGATGTAGCCAGCAACAAGAAGGAAGAAGAGAAAAGAGAAAAGAATGCTCAAGGCACTAAAGTTACTAAAGAGGACGAAGACGCCACAAAGCTGTATAAAGCAATGAAGGGGATAGGGACGGATGAAGATGCTTTGGTCGAGGTGATCGTTAGGAATTCCAACTCAGAGAGACAGACTGTGAGGAAAAGATACCAAGAGCTTTACAAGCAGGTATGTTGAATTCATTTCAATTGCAATGCGCGCAAAGTGTCATTTTTTAAAATTGGAAGTAGTCTCTATAATAATAATAATAATCTTCGAATACCATGTAATTTTGACGGTTTGGTGTGAGTTTATACAGTGTTGGCACTTGACGTGTTCGACAGCAGTGTCCATTTTTAGTGCGTCAGCAGAAAACCCAATCATGTATATTAACCCTTGCACGTTAATCTTAAAACTTTTTCAGGCATGAAACCAATTTACTATTTATGTGATATCCCTTGTGTCTTTTGTTGTATTACTTTAATGTTATTTCAGGACTTGTTGAAAGACATCAAGTCTGAGACGAGCGGCGACTTCGAAGAAGTTCTGGAAGCGCTGATGCTGCCCCCAGTGGAGTTTGACGCCTTCTCTCTCCACAAGGCTATGAAGGGTTTGGGCACAGACGAGACAGCTCTCATTGGCATCATCTGTTCTAAGACACCGGCACAGCTCGATGAGATTAAGAAAACTTTCAAGAAAAGTGAGAATACAAATTGAGTTAAAATAAGCGAAATTTTTAAACCTTGCTACATAATTGTTTCTGGTATCAAGCAGATAATTGCATCTATCAACAATAGGCAAAACTAGTTATCCTTAAACGCAATATTTTTTTTATTGATAGATTCTAGATGCAGACCAAACGAACCATGCCTCTAACCTGGTTTTGACTTGCAAAGTAACCCAACTATTTCTTTCGGAATGAAATCTATGCACTGAATTACGGTGAGCAGTTTTGTGAACACATTATTCTTTGCCCTTTTTTGTGTTCTAGCAAAGCACAGGTAAGAATAACAATGTTCTGATACTGTCATAGAAAGCAACTATTGTTATCTACTCGTCTTCAGCTTACGAGAAAGACTTGGAAAAAGAAGTGGAGAAGGAGACAAGCGGGCAGTTGAAGGATCTGCTGTTGAAACTTTTGTCTGCGAAACCTTCCAAGGGAGATAGCGTAGATAAGAAGAAAGCTGATACAGACGCTAAACTGCTGCATGAGGTAATGTTGTTCATAATCACGTTTAAGATGAGATCAGAAAACACGGAGCGAGTTGAAAATAATAGTCAATTATATGGTTACGAGAAAGTTCTTTTTTATTCTTGTATTTTCTGACTCACTAGCTGCAGCTCTTCGAATTGATTGGGTTGTTTTACAATTCCCTAGATAATATTACATTGGTGGGTCAGTTTTCGGCGTAGGCTGGTTAGAAAAAGTCCGACCGCATCACTAGATATCTTAAGTAGCCCAGGAGCGAACCTAAAAATACTATTTGTCTTTAAAGCTAAATATTTTTCCTCGGCCTTTGTGGGACACAACTTATCAGAGCCTACTTCAATAACTGCATATCAATAATAATATTAAATAAAAATTATTATCATATGTTATTCAATTATGTTTAAAAATACATCCCCACCCACCCCATTCAAAGTTGTTTTGTTTTGTTTTACTTTTTTGTTTATTCGTTATTTGTCTTTTTTTCATAAATTTTTTGCCAGCTAATCTATCACATTCAATAATAATATTAAATAAAACTATTATCATATGTTATTCAATTATGTTTAAAAATACATCCTTACCCACACCACTCAAGGTTTTTTTTTTTTTTTTTTTCATAAATTTGCTGCCAGCTAATCTATCACAACTTTAGAAGCTGTATTTAAAGGCTACATGGAAATAGTGTTCTTTAGATGATAAAAAGTACACTAAAGCCAAACAATATCTTTAAATGACTCCAATCCAAAATAACAACAATTGCTGCATATCAAAGAATATGCATGTCGGAAATGCGACGCCCCTCCCCCCCCCCCCCCCCCCCTTTTTTTTTAAAGGAACAAATAACGCATTAATATTGTCCCGCCCAGACACCTTCCAAAGACATTGTCACAAGAATCTTCATTACAAGTAGCTCAGACCAAGTTTTGGCCACAGCATCTGCCCACAAAAATGTGAGTATTGTATATGTTTGAAAGAAAAATAACCCACAAGGTTGTATCGCTTGTTCGGTACCGTACTCATTATCAGTAAAGCTTATGATTCTTACCTTCATGTATCTGTTCATATTAGATCAAATGTATATACATTCAGATTTTTGTTGATAATTCTATTTTAGAATGCATAAATGTTTTTCTCTCAAAATCTTGAAGAAGTCAAAATTAGATATTAGTGAGCCAACTGTACATTATAAGTTATTAGAATGTGAATTGTGAATATTTACTTGGTATATGAATAAGAATAACTAGAAAGATGATGCCTCAAGGATTGATTTGAGTTCACAAGGATTTAACATTACCGTATATATTAAAGCCACCTATTTGTTACTACATGAATATATTTACATCTGATTGTTGATTTAAATACATACATAAGCACAATAATCATTTTCATATCGGATAACAAGACCTCCGATTCAATGTAAAATTAATAACAGTTACTCGCTAGCCCGGCGTTAGATAAGATTAAAAAATCATTCTTCAGGAAAAGCCAGAAGATGATTATGAAAACTATTTTACCTACTTTAAAACAATGGTTATTTTTTCTGGTTTCCACAATCAGTTTTATGGAGAGGATATTGCGGAATCCATCAAAAAAGCATGTAGTGGAGACGAAGAGAAAGCGTATATTGCTTACAGTAAGTTGTTACACTATTTTTGTGTGTGTAATGTTTTGTGTCGTTATTGTCGTTTGTTTTTTGTTTATTTGATAATAATAATAATAATAATAATAATAATAATAATAATAATAATAATAATAATAATAATAATAATAATAATAATAATAATAATATAGTCACATATAAAGTCACATAGTTATTTGATTACAAGCCCTTAATATAATTTATGTTTTATTCATTACCAGCGGGAGCATTACAGAACTTGACCACTTTCTACGCTGAAAGACTACACAGCTCTATGGAGGGAATAGGTACTAAAGAAACCCAGCTGACAAGGATACTGGTTTCAACATCAGAGGTAACGTGCAGAAATAAATAAGCAACAAAATACATTTATAATAATCAGTTTATATTTGAATCACTACTTCAAGTTACGCACACAAAGTTAAGCTTCAAATAATATCTGTTTCTATACATGTAGAACTTTATCCATACAATGGGAAGCAACGTACCGTTGCTCACTAGTGCTAGTTACGAAATGTTTCAATTTAATCTAGCAACACATGATTAGATCTCTGACAAAAATTATGTTGAAAAGAAATATATTTTTTTTCAAACTTGTTTGGCCACAATCTGCAGTCGAATCGTGCAACGTAACAACGATATTTAACTTGCATCCTTTTTCTGTAAAGAACGATCTTCCAGCAACCAAAGGCAAGTATAAGAGCCTGTACGGACAACCTTTGACTGAGGCCGTGAAGAAAGAAACAAGCGGGGATTACAGGAAGGTTTTACTCGCGCTACTCAACAAGGTTGGAGAAGTGAAGGCTGAGGAAAAACCAGCTACAGACCGCGCCAAGAGCGATTCCAACAGAGGGGTAGAGGAAGATGCAATCAGGATCTACAAGGCTATGCACCGAGTTGGCACCGAGGAAGATGTAGTTGTGGACATCGTGTGCAAACTGTCTAACGCTCAGCGCCAAGAACTTAAAAAACGATACTCTGAGCTGTACAAACAGGTAGCTCTATCTTTACCCTTCTCGCAAAAAAGTTCAATTCGCTACATTAACCAGTGATGATAGTTGTTGGTATTCTTGATAAATAAGTTCAAAATATAATTATAATGAAATGCAAGGCAAAAGAGAAAAAAAAAACAGCAAACAACAACATCCGTTTGAAAGGATATGTTATTTATAGAATAAACATAAGGCCATGAGAGTTCTTTGCTACAGACACGCAGCATCTCACCCAAAAGCTTACAATGATAAATGACTTCCTCTTAAATATTTTTTTTAATAAGTACCAACATTCAGAACTGGTTACAAGAAGATATCAAACGATGTGAAAGTTCACATCAATGTTGATAACACCGTAATGCCGTTTCGCCTTGACAGTTCCCTGATATATGAAACATGTACTGCGCATAAGGGCATAAACATACAAATTTTACAAATAATATTCCTACTCTCTCGATCCACTATCTCTGCGTAAAGGCATATTGATAATTATACATTTAAATGTAATATCAACCTGCTAGTTGAGTATGTTTGCGTTGTTATGACTTCTAATAACCCAGTAACTCTATCCTAGGATCTAGAGAAAGATCTTCGGTCTGAGCTGACAGGAGACTTTGAGGACACTATCCTGTCGCTGATGATACCTGCCGAGGATTACGACGCTCGCTGCCTGCAAGAAGCAATGAAAGGTCTGGGCACAGACGAGACAACGCTCATTGGCATTGTCTGTTCCAAGAATCCAGCTGAGCTAGAGACACTTAGGGCGTCTTACAAGAAAGGTATGGCATTATAGTAGTGTCTGTTGTAGTGAAAAAGCGTAATCGGTTGTTAGAGAAAACTAAGCATCTTCCCAATTCTAACCTCTCCTATATCCACAAGGCAACGGGACCTCAGAACAGGATACATGTAACTTGCTCGGTCGTATAACAAATTAATAGGAAAAAAAAAAGTTGGGGAACGAACCAGCAAAATTCCAAAATAAGCCGCCCCCTCGACTCTTATACCCAATTTTTACGAAAAAATATTTTTATTACTACTACTACTACTACTACTACTACT
>RQTK01000027.1:10824-70863 GCA_003991915.1 Elysia chlorotica | reverse complement strand
AATAATAATAGTAATAATAATAATAATAATAATAATAATAATAATAATAATAATAATAATAATAATAATAATAATAATAATATTGTTGTTGTTGTTGTTGTTGTTGTTGTTGTTTTTGTTGTTGTTGTTGTTGTTGTTGTTGTTGTTGTTGTTGTTGTTGTTGTTGTTGTTATTGTTGTTGTCATTATTCTAGCCTCTGGCAGAGAGCTTGAAACGGACATTTCTGCCGAGACATCGGGCGACTTGCGAGAGCTTCTTTTAGCCTTGGCAACTGGCAAGAGGGACAAGTCGACTCGTGTTGACAAGAACCTGGCGCAAGAGGATGCTAAGTCTGCTCACAGTGTAAATAGATTCTTATTCTATTCAAAGTACTTCAATATTGATAGAGAAAACAGTAGAACCCCAATAAATAGCTGATGAAAGAAATAGTAATTTGTGAATAATTCAATCATCTGCGCATAATATTTTAAATGGCATAAAAAACAACAACAACAACAACAACAACAACAACAACAACAACAACAACAACAACAACAACAACAACAACAACAACAACAAACTCCTGACGGTCTCTACACACTAAATTCAAATTGAGCTAAAAGAAACGTAATCTTTAACAAAATTATATTCTACGAGGTTAAATATAGTCATCATCCTGATCAATTTTAATAATTAAACATAAAGAAACAAGGGAACAATTTGTCCATAAAGCGTATCTTTTTTTTACTGTAAGTATCTTACAAGTCATATTTAGACCAACCTTGCATTCTTAGTTTAATGGTTGATAACTCAAAAGGCGTACTTTGGTATAACTTCTTATTAAATTCAAATAGGAACAAAAGTGTTTTTTTGTGATTTTTTGTTTTTTCTATAGTTTTTGTTTTTTTATTTTAATTTTGTATTTTCTTCGACATCATGACGGCAATGTAGAATTCCTCAGCGGGCAATTTACGACGTATCCTCGTGTCTAACAGCACAGCTCAGGCACAGGCGACTATCCAGGCTTATCAAGAAGTAAGCCAGTAAGATAAAATTTGCCGAGAACACTAAATCCACTACTAATACTATGGTTTAGTTGGTTGCTGGAATCAGAAAATTGATGAACCTTTTTAAACTTCATAAAAAATGTTCTTTTTCAGCCAAAGTAAAGGAGAGGACTGGATTGAAAATACAATATGCATAGTGAACCAAACGTATTTGGGAGTGCCCCGAAGATTTTTACAAAATATTCCACATCATTTGCTCCTTCAAACTTGATACTTAAGACATTTTTTCATTGAAGCATAGATATTGATTTCCCAACCATAATTATATATACATGTATATAGTTTTAAGTGAGCAAATGAACACCTAATAAAATGCATGGTTATTTTTTAAATCTTCTCCAAAGTTAGTCCATTTTGTTTCAAATATTCAATTTCATCCAACTCAGAAAACATTGTACATCTGCAATTTGTATTTGTTATGAAATGGATATTTTATTTCAGCTGTATAAAGAAGACATAACAGAGTTGATAAAGAAAGCAACGACGGGTGACGTGGAAAAAGCCTATGTCGCTGTTGGTAAGCTCAGTTTTAATTCACTATATGTGTTTTCCTCTTCTATACCTCGATTATAACAAGTGTTATTTCATTTGGGATAAGCAGCTGTGGTCGTAATATTTGTATAGAACGCAGGAATATGCTAAATAAAATAATAAGGAAAACTAGCGCTATTATTGAGCTGAACCTGATTGGCTTTGACACTCTACTGACACAACATGACAAGACAAAAGTTGACCAAATCCTTGAAACCTGCACGCGCCCGATTAATGATAAATACAGTAACAGTAGTTGTATAGTCATGAGTGGTAGGTGTATGTATACCTAAGTAAAAAGCGAACAGGTAGAGTAACTCCTTTGTTCCCCGATCGATTACATTCGTTTAAAAGGCGCACACCTGTATAGTGCAACAGTCCCGTGCCTCCTATAATTTAATGCATTATATATGTTTAACTTTATATAAAGGAATAAATTCTTGTATTTAAAAAAAGGTATCCTTTTATTCATTTTCGATTTGTTTGATTTCACTTTGCTATGGCAGTGTAATTTTTTAGTCAAATTAATATTAATCTGTTTTAAAATTGTATTGCACATTTAATTTTTTAAATCTAACATTCTCAGAAATAAATACTTATTATTTATATTTATACATCGATGTTTAAACTGTAGTGCGCACACATATATTTTTATACTAAATACTTTGTGAACATATCTCGCGATATTAAAGGCTTAAGAGTTGCCATAGCTAATGTCTATACACATATTTATTTTTATGCACTAAATTATATACTATGTGTTCTTTTTAAGAACATGTTAGATTATGTTTTGTTTGTTGTTGTTGTTTTGTTTTTTTTGTGCAATAGAATCCAATTTCCCTTTGGTAGTAATAGAGTTATTTTGTATATTCTATCCACTTTTCCGTGAAGAACGTTACACACGGAACAAAACTACGGCTTTTATAAATATATAAAATTTATATATAAAACAGGGGTCCTAACGGTTTTTGCAAAGGCTTTCATAGCGCTTCAGATAAGCGCCACTCATTATTTCATTTAATTAGACTTTTCTTATTAATCCCCCGTATAAAGTTACTTTAAAGTTTAAAATACAACCTCGTTTGTATTATAAGCCTTTTTTTAATGGACCATGAGATTGTAATGGCACAATTGTATAAGTGTAATTAATCGCGTCATGAGACCCAGAACCGGATGACATATCATTTGTCATATTAATTAAATACAAGAATTGTATTTCTTTTCTAGATCGCTTATTAGCCTACAGTTGGTGTAAATATAACCACTCTATTTTGTGTTGCATGGATAACTCACTGTTGAAGTAAATCATTTCGTGAAGTTCATAGTTGTTAGCCATGTGCTTTTATTACTGTTTTGTTGTTACCTGTGCCTGTACTTGTTCGTTTTTTACTTAGGTATTAGCAATTCAAAAGTATTTACAAACTGTAAAGATGGGCTGAAAAGACCATTACAGGCGCACACAAAAATCTCAAAATGATTCATATTATGTTATGTGCAGTATTTGAAAGTAAAATAAAAGAAATTGTAATCATAATTAAACCGCTCATATATAACAACCCTTTAAAAAATCTACAATGTATTTTAACAGTGAAGGCTCTTCAAGATGAAAGCTCTTTCTATGCTGATCGAATCCACACAGCTCTGAAGGGTGCGGGCACCAATGAAACTCAGCTCACACGCATCATTATCGCGCGCTCAGAGGTGAGATTATATCGATATATTCCTCTGAACCACAGCGTGGATATGGAATAGTTAGTCAACAAAATTATTATTAATTTTAAATATTCATGTGTGTATTTATATGGAAAACCAACGTATCTACATGCATTTTGTATCTTCTATTCTAAGTTCTATTAAATCATTGTTTAAAATGATTGTAGCAAGTTCTTTTCCCCTTTTCCGGGACGAGTGGGATTGCTATTTTGCTTAGTGGTTTTATGTTCGCTGCATTTACACACTCCAGAGTATACATTATTTTTCACTCTCACTCTCAGATCGACCTCCCAGCGATCAAGAAGAAGTACAGCCAGCTGTTCGGGTCGTCTCTGAAGAAGGATGTCAGCAGCGACACGAGCGGCGACTACAGGCGGGCTCTGCTCAGACTGTTGGACCACTGGGGCGGGCCGGAACTTCCAGAGGACAAACCAAAGCCTGCTGGGAAACCTGAGAAACGAAGCAGGCGCTAGGGACCTAGGGTGTGATCTTTGATCAGAGAAAGCGGAGCTGTCTACTGGTTTCAAAAACAAAAATAGATTATAGGCGGCGTAAGCAGACACATAATTCGGCTTTAGATTATAAACAAGGTGCCATAGAACGCACCACGGTGTTTAGTAATATCATTTTCAATTCGTCCTTTAATTACATGAATGTAAATGTAATTTTTCCCAAAAAAAAAAAAAAACAAGAAAAACATCAACAACAACAAACAAACAACACACACATGCACACAAAAACTGATGCCTCGAACACTTGGCAGCAGCTCTGAAGTTACCGGTACGTAACTGTACAAAAGGCTGTGCACAGTATTATAATGCCATACTGCTGATACATGTATATCTTTTCCTACTGAATGCATATAATTATTACGATTTTAAATTAATGCAATACAAAATATCAGTGTTGGAGTATAACACTTATCTATCACTGTCATAATTATGTTATAGGATAAAAGATGTTTGGTTTGAATTTTCTAAGCACATTAATTATCATAAATATCACATTTTGAAACTTTTCTTTAAACATTTTAGAAATAATTTCATGTATACTAGTATTAATAGTATACAATTTAGGTTGCTTGTCAATAAAGCATGGGTACCAAATATTTTCTTCAATGTCCTATATTATGTTACTTGCGAAGTTCATTTCAGGACTAAATAATTCATATGACCTTATTGAAGTGAGGCAGTGAGAGCCCATTTACACAATTATTCAACTTTCCATCCAAACGTAATTCAGTCATAATCGAGCAAACTGCCTCACTGTATTTACGTTTGCTAGAAATCAGGGCGCAATTATTACTGCTTATTTCACTTTTCGTAGGAATAAAACTATTAAAGTTTAAAAAATGGCACATGTTGTAGGTCGAGAAGGTAGGAAAAAAGATGGAATTTATATGTTCTCACTATCTTCCAAAAATCTTGTTTTTGGTTTTAACACGTCCCTTATTCTATTTTATTTGAAAAAAATTTACCATGTATGTATTACATACATGTAGTACTCGTATAAAACATTATTTTTCCATGCTCTTTTTCCATACTGGTTTATTGATTAACAAACTACGCTGATGAGTTTTAAACCGCAAAACATTGGCGTAACAGCTTCGAAGAGGACTTGTTTAAAGTATTTTCTTGAGTGGACCATGATTAAATACAGTTTATTTTCAAATTGTATTTCAGTATACATTGTACTAGATGAATTGTCATCTCATCTATTAGATAACTGTTTTTCCTAAGTACGTTTGGACCAGAGAATCCCATTTTTATATGTATTTACAATTTAATTGCAACATTTTTTATATTTGACAAAAATTTACATCAGCTTTTAGAGCAAGTTAAATGCGTTATACACTTATTCATCTTTAAATAATTTATTTATTGTAATTATACAATGTAATAAAATTATATTCTACAATGTGTGATCTTTTTTTTCTCCAAGAAACTGTGATATTGAGCATTACAACATGAAATTGAATTGTTCTAATATTGTGGCAATTATTTTTCATTGCCTGCAGTGTGATTTTATAATAGTATAGGTGTTAAACTTATTTTATTATCATCCCACTTTTGCTCTTTATGATTCTGATACATGGACATTTGTTACAAATACAAATATATAGAAAGGTTATGTAATTAAGTAGATTATATACTTGTTTGATGATCATTACATACAGCAAACTTTTCATTTTGTATCTTCTTTTTTTTTTTTTTTTTAATACTTTGACCTGATGCAAATTTTTAATATATAATGCTTCCAATCTATCTTTCATTTATCACTGACAAAAAGTACATGCACTGCTGAAACAACTTTTGAAATAAAGAATCAATATTAAATCTCACTGATTTTTTGCTTCTTTTTCATTTACAGAAGAGACCATTTTACAACGAATTGACGTTTTTTTCTGCTCATTAACACTTTTTTGTAAGATAATAATTATAATGTATATGATTATTCAGAATAATTGATTTATCAATATAAACTTCGTTAAAAGTTACAAATCTACCACTATAAATAAATAATGCGTTTATGCATTATATAGACCTACACGTGTAAATGTGTTTAAAAAAAAAAGTTTTGACACATAATCAAATAGTATAAAACAATTTAAAAAATATTTTAATGAAATATAAAAAAAAAAAAAAAGATTAAATTAATTTGTTGAAAAAAATGATTTTAAAATAGACAATGTACCAAGCATGTCTTATTGCATTCCCTTTATTTTTTTCTAGGGAAATAATGCACTACTGTTTGAAAAGTTTCATATATGTCTTTATTAAGAAATAATTGATTTATCATATAATTTTCTGTTACAAAATTACTACTACAAATCAACAATGCTTTTTTGCATATTATACAAATGTAAAAAAAAAAGAAGGGTTAATATATTTTGACACGTTATCAAGCCACTGAGTAAACCTATTTAAGAACATTATTTATTTATAAAGCTATTATGAGATGATAATAATAAATAATGATGACAATCATAGATCTCATTCTGTCTGTCTGTCAGTCCTGTCTCTCTCTGTATGTCTCATTCTGTCTCCCCCCCCCCCAAAAAAAACAAACAAACAAAAAAACAAAAACAAAAACCCACCTTTTTTTTTAGCTTACCCCGATATTGTGTCTAAGACGCTAGTTTTTGTAACCATGCGCCCCACCCAATTAAAAAAAAAAAAAACCAAGACAATAGTCTCGGAAAAGTACTCTCTCCTGTGAAACTGCTTTTCACATATTTTACTCCTTTTTTATCTTTTTACTCTGGCGAGCTACAGGATTCTGGTTTCTACTGGACACGTATGACCCGTACAGACCAGCGAGTTTGTGGGCCTGTCATGCCATCTCGTTTCTCTTATTGGCTGGGACTAAGGGCGCCCAGAATCTTCTGGTTTGTACTTGTAAAAAAAAGAAGGGTTAATATATTTTGACACGTTATCAAGCCACTGAGTAAACCTATTTAAGAACATTATTTATTTATAAACTTATTATGAGATGATAATAATAAATAATGATGACAATCATAGATCTCATTCTGTCTGTCTGTCAGTCCTGTCTCTCTCTGTATGTCTCATTCTGTCTGTCTGTCTCTCTCCCTCTCTATTTCTCTCTCTCAATCTCATGCTCTCCTCCCTTTCTTCATTCACTTTCTATAGTATCAGTCCTTGCTATTTGCCTTGTTTCAACTAAGATTCTAGTCCCTCTCTCTTTTGCCTCTTTTCCCTTTCTTCTTGCCCAATTATACATGTACCCTTTCATTTCTTTCTCTTTATTTCTACCTGTCTGCCTGAGTGAAAATACATGTAATATGAATGGGTTTAGTTTTATAGCAAATATAAGAACATAGATTAACAGCAACTAATTGTACATATCAAACAAATTTAATAAATTTATATAATTACAAAAAAATTCAAATGCTTTTATGTTGTCTCTATTTCAGCTAAAAGTTCCTTTTCACCCCAACCACAAAGTCAAACAAATCAGTTTTTGGAAAAGACCCTTGTTTGTCGATGATGTAATAGAAATTAGTATCCCTGATTTTCACTGGGATGTGTGGTCCTTTTCCCGTCCGAGCTTCCATGCAGCTAAGATGGTCCACAGGTTTTGTAAAAGTACGAGTCTGACCCAGCCAGCTGTATGTGGTTATTTTCACATGATCACCTCCTTTCAACAGATAAAGTGACTTAATGACTCGCCTTGGATAGGCCACAGTGATGAATAAAACCACACCACCTGTGAAGGAAATAATTTTTTTAAAGTTAAATATCCATTTTAAAGGATCTGCAATAAAGTATTGTAACTGGAAACTGTAAAAGGAACATTTCATGTTAAAAAAAAGTAACAGAGAAAAAATACAGAACATGCAAAAAAAACCCACCTATAAAACAGCAATTAAGAAATAACTAAATGGGCTAAAGGTAAACATAGCTATGTCTATCCCTGTACAAAATTTCATGGAATACTTAATAAAAAATTTTATTTTACAAATATTAGATCTATCTGTGATATTAAAATTATGCCATGAGAGAGTATTGCAAATTTCAAATCTTTAGTTTCTACATGTCAGATGTTTTTTTCCTTTTTATGCATACTCACCAACTATGAAGGAGAGTAAGCTAAGGGCATTCTTGTAATGGCCTTGCTTGTACAATAGCCTCTTGTACCATGGCATCTCTGACGTGTCTTGCAAGCCAACTGGAACTGCTTTGAGCTGTTGAAATGCAAACAGTGAGAGGTACGCCCACATGCCCATCTGGAAGATCCCGAAGTATGCAAACATTTTGTAAAAGGCATCATTTTTGTGGGCAAAGAGTAATGTGTCACTTTTCACAGTTCCAGAGATATTGAAGGGTTTAGATTGCATTGACCTCCATGAAGTAATAAGCGTCTTTTGGCTGCAAATACTTTTTATTGTTAAGTTAGAAAAGAGTCTATGATGTGAAAATGGAGTTTGGGTCCTGCATATTAAGTTTAGTCTCAACTTTGATGAAATGCCACCATTGTGCTTTCCAAGGGAAGCAGCTGCATTAGCAGTTTCACATTTGATGGCTTTGGCAAATAAAGAGAGACAGATTGTTGATTGTCGTAACATATTTCAATAGTTGAGTTGATAAATCTGGAAAAAAAAAAAGAAAATATAATAAATTACTTTATTGCAACAAAATAAGAAAAGTACAGAATTATAAAATCCTCTTACTAAATGGCACATGGCGCCTCCATTATTGCAAACTAAATAATGCTATTCATCAATTAAGGAACAAATTAATTTAAATACATGTGTATATATAAATTTAATAGAAGGGTACAAGGGGAAGACAGCTGGTGTCACATTTTTGCAATTTTTTAGTTAATTGGTGTATTGGGATAACTGGGATACACTTCAACTGTTATTTTTTCTTACCACCAAAGGACACACTTTTAGATTATATTTAACAGACAAAAAATCAAGAAGAAGAACCCACTAATAAATAAAACCCTCTAAGCAGAAGATAATAGCAAATCAAGAAAAAAAAGAAGAAGAAGAAGAAGAAGAAGAAGAAGAAGAAGAAGAAGAAGAAGAAGAAGAAGAAGAAGATGATGAATTAATATATATATATAAGGAGGAGGAGATGCATGTGCTAGACTGCTCTAACATAGATATATATTGGTGATGTCCATGGCTAACCCACTAATAAATAAAACCCTCTAAGCAGACCAGTTCTATAGAAGGAGAAAATAATACTCTGAGTTAACATTATGTATATATGATTCTTTTCTTTTTACTTTAAGATTTATCAAAAGGCTTCACAAAGGATTATAAAAAGAACCTATAAAGAAATTTGAATGATTGAGAGAGGGAGAGAGAGAGAGAGAGAGAGAGAGAGAGAGAGAGAGAGAGAGAGTGTGTGTGTGTGTGTGTGGGGGGGGGCAGACTCTAGAGATATGAAGACAGATATACTATATACAGCAATGGTAATATTAACATAAAAAGAACTGAAAACACGCTCTATTATAAGGGTCTCCGCAACCCGCCACTCCAGAGACAAATGTACGGCTTTTCTACAAATACAATCTGGAACCTAGATCTAATCTGGATCAAACGCATATTAGATGTAGCTGAGATAATAAGTAGACCTACCTAGATGTAGAATAAATCTATATGGAGCTCTAAACAAGAAGCCAGAGATGCGGTATAGAATCTAGGTCTACGAAGAGTAAGGCTAAGAGGGCATCAATCAAGGTGTTACTTGTGTTGGTTACATATTGAATTACATGACAAGTATAGGAAGAAAATGATACCGAAAGTAGAATATCATTGTTTACAAAAATTTCTGCCAGGTGATATAACTAGATTTAGATCTAGACCTAGATTTCTAGTTCGTTTGCGTTAAATCGTGCTTTTTAAAAATATTTTTCTATAGCTGTAAATATGTTACCTGAAATGGAATTTTCCTCGAAAAAATTCGTCGTTTCTGTTCTTTATATGAATTGGGTTCATGGAGGAAGGGGTAATATCGGTACGATCTCCAATAACAGATCAGGAAAAGCTTTCATCTGGCCATAGTTCTCTTATGATCAAAGACAACGAATGCTGTGGAAGAACTCACAGATCGAATGGCTAGAATCGCGGAACCGCTAGGCGCAAGTTTCACTTCACTTTGAGTTTGAGGTAGACTTAGTAAAATAGTAGGCCCCTAGTCGAAAGGAAAGTTCCTGTGAGCTGTCCAGGGAAGATTCAGATCTCACTCATACAAGACTAGACTTAGATCTAGATCTGAACCTTCAGTGGATTAGAAGTTTAGATTGAAGCAACTTTTAGAACTAGATCTAGATAAAAGATCCAGATAGATATCTAGATCTAGATCTAAACCATGGAAGTCGGAGATAACATGGAGACCATCACAGAGGATGAGGCTGAACTCTATGACAGGCAAATCCGTCTGTGGGGCCTAGATGCACAGAGAAGGTAGATAGCTAATCTGCTAGATAATCTAAAGGTAATAGGTCTGTTATTGAGTTGGTTTAACGTCCGACATCAGCATAATAAAAGGCTATATCGGGCCCCAAGACTGACGTCCGACAATTTTATGTGCTGCTACACATAAGACAGGGCAGGGATACCATGACTCTGTCTCAGCCGGTTACATTAAACTAACACCGACCCAACCAGTGGAGATCAAAATCGTCAGGCCTTGAACCACAAACCTTTTGCTTTGAAAGGGGATGTTCTACCCCAGGGCCACCGTGCCCCCCAAATTTGTCTAGTGGGCCTACCATAGATCTAGATGCATGACCTTTTAAATAATAAAAAAAATGGGAATATTATGAAAACCAGACAGCAACAACCCTGCTGGGGGTCCATTGTTCTTGGTTCTAGACAAGAGACGCTACTACTCAGTACTAGTGCAACTATATGAGTCAAGAGAGTGTACAACTATTGGGAAAGGATGGTGGGTGGAACGTTTTAGAATGGACAGAATACTAGGTTTTGATTCTTAGTCACATCTTTTTTTAAATTTTTTTTTATATACTTACAGAAAATGTTGAGAGCAAGCTATCTTCAGTTGAGATTGGTTTAAAGACATACATCTGAAAAATGTATAGCTTATATAGCTTTGTTTTTTAAATATAAAAAAAGAATGGTATTATACAGTAGTGCTCAACTATAGCGGCACCCGCTGCAGCGGGACCATCCCTATAGCGGGACCTTGGAAGTAGCCCCGTTTTTTTTTCTATAACCTGTGCGTTGATATAGCGGGGCAGGGACAGGGCCGAACATGGATACAGCGGGACTTGAGCGAGTTTTTTTTCTATATAAGCTCTATAACCTGTGCTTTGATATAACGGGGCAGGGACAGGGTCGAACATTGATACAGCGGGACTTGAGCGAGCGGTAGATAAAGAGTAAAGAACGGCATTGTTTTGTTTTCCACGCCCTAGCCTAACCATAGCCGCGTGGGATGGGTTCATAGTTTGCACTGCTAAAGTCGGGGAAGGGAAGAGGAGGGGTTGGGGGATAGGCATAAAGCAGGCCCGATGTCTGCGTATTGTGATGCGTAATGTTATCTTTCCAGTCAAGACTGTGCGTGGAGAGGCACATTCTAGATCTACATGACCATAGGTACTAAGCCCAGCCTAATTGAAAGCGAGGGATGATTGTCGGTGCTAGTTTGTTACACAAGTTGAACAACGCAAACAAAGAAATGGTCGTAATCGATCAGTGTGGGGAGAGGGGAGAAGGGGCCGGTAAGATGCGTTAGGGTATGTGTGTAGGGACATGGGCTAGGTGCGACTGCGGGCCCCTAGAATAGTAGGCCCCTAGTCGAAAGGAAAGGTCCTGTGAACTGTCCAGGGAAGATTCAGATCTCGCTCATACAAGAATAGACTTAGATCTAGATCTGAGCCTTCAGTGGATTAGAAGTTTAGATTGAAGTAACTTTTAGAACTAATCGAGATCCAGATAGATATCTAGATCTAAACCATGGAAGTCGGAGATAACATGGAGACCATCACAGAGGATGAGGCTGAACTCTATGACAGGCAAATCCGTCTGTGGGGCCTAGATGCACAGAGAAGGTAGATAGCTAATCTACTAGATAATCTAAATATAATAGGTCTGTTATTGAGTTGGTTTAACGTCCGACATCAGCACTATAAAAGGCTATATTGTGGACGGGCCCCAAGACTGACGTCGGTTATAACTGACACCGACCCAACCAGTAGAGAGCAAAATCGCCAGGCGTTGAACCACAAACCTTTTGCTTCAAAAGCGGATGTTCTACCCCAGGGCCACCACGCCCCCCAAATTTGTCTAGTAGGCCTACCATAGATACATGACCTTTTAAATACAAAAAAAAAAAATGGGAATGTTATGTAAACCAGACAGCAACACAGACAAGAGATGCTACTAGTGCAACTAGTATGAGTCAAGAGAGTGCACAACTAGTGGGAAAGGATGGTGGGTGGAACGTTATAGAATGGACAGAATACTAGGTTTTGATTCTAAGTCACATCTTTTTTTTTTTTTTTTTATATCTTACAGATGTTGAGATTGGTTTAAAGACGTATCTGAAAAATGTATAGCTTATAGCTTTGTTTTTTAAATATAAAAAAGAATGGTATACATTATATTCTTTTTATTTTCAGACTTCGAGCAGCATCCATCCTTCTCATTGGTTTGAAAGGATTGGGTGCTGAGATTGCTAAGAATATTATACTTTCTGGAGTAAAAGCACTATAGATAAAAGGCTATATTGTGGACGGGCCCCAAGACTGACGTCGGTTATAACTGACACCGACCCAACCAGTAGAGAGCAAAATCGCCAGGCGTTGAACCACAAACCTTTTGCTTCTACCCCAGGACCACCACGCCCCCCAAATTTGTCTAGTAGGCCTACCATAGATACATGACCTTTTAAATACAAAAAAAAAAAATGGGAATGTTATGTAAACCAGACAGCAACACAGACAAGAGATGCTACTAGTGCAACTATGAGTCAAGAGAGTGCACAACTATTGGGAAAGGATGGTGGGTGGAAGGTTTTAGAATGCACAGACTACTAGGTTTTGATCCTAAGTCACATCTTTTTTTTTTTTTTTATATCTTACAGATGTTGAGATTGGTTTAAAGACATACATCTGAAAAATGTATAGCTTTTTATAGCTTTGTTTTTTAAATATAAAATAGAATGGTATTACATGTATATATTCTTTTTATTTTCAGACTTCGAGCAGCATCCATCCTTCTCATTGGTTTGAAAGGATTGGGTGCTGAGATTGCAAAGAATATTATACTTTCTGGAGTAAAAGCAGTCACACTCATGGACCCAAATAATGTGAGTTATTTCAAAATTTTGGGATACAGGACTTTGATCTAAACAATATATGCTATCTATCTATAGTCTAGTTCTATTGAATTGTAAAATTAAACATTTAGATAGTGTACTCTTAACATTACATTTTACAGAACAAAAATACTTAAAACATCAAAATTTGTCATTTTTGCATTAAAATAGAAAATATTTTGTTCTCCATGTTGCCAATTTTTCGTAAATAAATAGCATTTTTAGTAAATATATTGGCAGGCGAGAGCTTTTTGTAAATTCTTTCGCTTTCTGTCTCAAAGTTTAAAGGTTCAGTTTAATATTGTTCTAGCTGGTTTCACTTTAAATTTTTTTGGAAATGAACTCGTGACTTTGATGTACGCCTGCAAATACCAGTTTTCATTTGGAATATGGAGGATCCTTGGAATATATAAGGATCCTTTTCAAATGCACAGAGAAATGATTCAGGGTGCTTGCGGTGATTTAAAAAAAAATGTTTATACAGGCCAGCATCTGAGCATGTGTGCCGACAATCATTGCTCGTCAGTTAATTTTTACTACCAAAATGCGAGTGAGGTCAAATTCAATTAATTGTTGACATGTCGGCAATTCTTCACTTTACCTGCAACTACCAGTCGAAGCGCTGACAGTCAATCATCGGACTGCCGACAAAAGTCTGCACATTCAGCCCCCTCCAACAATGTTGGAAAATTATTTTGAGCTTAGTCTGCGTCATCAGAAAACTTTGCTCTGCTTGAATCTCTCCTCGCTGTCATAAAAGCAAGCAGTGTATTGATTCTAAATTTAAATCAAGAGTGTGCAAATCAATATTTTTTGTTTCACCTTAGTTTCATTTTCCCTTGTTTTCACTCGACAACAGCACATTTCAAGTCTGTTCACTTCTGATGTGATTTTGGAACCCGTTTTCTCAAATTTCTTGATTATGGTTTATCTCTTTCATGAAGATTGGCTTTCCTATACATTGTACTCTAAACCTCAATCTGACCAAGTTTCATAAAATTTGATCCTGCCAGATTGGGATTCTCACAGCCTAAAATACACATAGTCATACCTAGTATCTAACTTTCAAAGTTTCTCGGCTAGATTCACAAATCCGATGACGTCACACTCTGCAGAGTCCAGCCAAGAATTTCCCTTTAATTTCGGATCCATCAAGGTGTAAAATCTAGATCTAGTTATAGTCTACTGAAATCTTCTAAGTTCTCTCTCTCTCTCTCTCTCTCTCTCTCTCTCTCTCTCTCTCTATCCGTAATGTTTATCATCTGAAACATCGCTCAAAATTCCCATGTTGAATTTGAACCGGAATAGAGAGAGAAAAAAACAACATAAAAACTTCATTATAATACAAATCATAAGTTTAGTTAATAAACATATATTTCAAATTGATTCTTGTTCACATTTATAAGAGCTTTGAAATCACAAAACCAATTCCACTCAGTTAACTTTGAAAATTTCACTAAACTGCCCAAACTTTAAAAAGTTTCCTCTTTTGATTTTGAATAAGTAAAAGATCTGGCATGGTGATGTGTGTATTTACGCGGTAAAGTTCAGACAATATGGTTAGGGCTCACTTCAGGTCTATTTCATTGATTAATTGATGTTTTAAATTAGGTTTTCACTTTTAGTTTACCTAAAATTGATAAATACATTTTTAATAACTGCTTTTTCTTACAGTAAACTATTTTTTTATTTTTTTTAATGAATTTGAATAACATTTTTGAAGAAGAAAAAAATACATGTACTTGTAATAGTTCTTGAAATTGATTGTCCTGATCACCTATTGCTCGATATGAAAATTTAAAAATAGAAATAATATAAGATTTTCATAAATAAAGCATAAGACCAAATAAAGCCATTCTTAATACTTCACTAGTTTAGTACCCTGTCTAAATTTCAAACCAGGTCTAATTTTAAATGGATGTGCCTTTATCCACAGGCCCATGAGTTTTCAAGTCAATGCTTAGGTATTCCAATTAATTTTATTGATAATTGTCACAAAATCTTCATATTCATGTGCAAATCATTCATACTTTTGATTAACTATTGTTAGCAGTGGCTTCTGATTTTTCTTCTTCTTCTGTGTTCATTTATGTCTAAAACAGTCCTGTATAAATTTGTGTTTTTTCTTTTCAGATTGATGAAGAGGATAAAATGTCTCAGTTTTTTGTTTCTAATGCTCCCATCGGTCAAAATGTGAGTGTCGGTTAGATATTTTGTTCAATAACTAGACCATTCTACACTTTTCCAAATTCTTTCATTGTGTCAACTATTGCTACACAAAAACAAATTGGAATGATGAAAATTTATGTAAAATGTTAACTGGCCCTGCATTAATTCATCCAATATCAGACCAGTATCTACAGTTGTAAATATTTTCAGTATTTTTTTCTGGAATGTGAGAAATAAATTATTTAAAAAATGTTCTCTCTATCTTCTAGAGGGCTGTTGCTAGTGCTGCTCCTGCCCAGCTCCTGAACCCAATGGTCAAAGTTACAGCAGATGCCAGTGATCCAAGCAACAAGGCTGACGACTTCTTTGCTCAGTTTGATGTCATTTGTGCCACAGGCTGCAAGAATTCCTTGCAGTGTCGACTGGACAACCTTTGTCAAGAAAAGAAGATTAAATTCTTTTCTGGGGACATTTTTGGCTTCTATGGCTTTATGTTTTCAGACTTAGGCCGACATGAGTATTTGCATGAGTGAGTTAACATTTGTGAAAGATCCCAGCAATATTTTCTATTTTCTTTGAAAGTTGAGGCTTTGTCATTTACCACAAAGTGTCTAAAATGGAAGAGAAGATAATTGAACACTTATACTGCCTATTTCCACAATTAAATTTTATGCCTATGCATATGGAATTGGATTTTTTTTTTTTTTTGAAACATGATATTTCTCTCAGGATCTTTATAAGTTTCTGATGATATAGCTATACTGTTATCTGGTTGATTATGATGTAAAACATTTTGTCCTGTTAAAAATTAAGGCTTACTCCAGCAATAGTTAAAATAGGTAGATTGAGTTTTATAAATCTGAATGCTCCACATATTGTTGCAGGTAATGAATTAAAAAGTTCTAATGCTAGTTAGATTGGGATGAGATCTTATGATAAATAAAGCAAAACACGAAATATTCATGTGAACACAGCGAAAATCTTGATTATAAATCATATGTTTAATTATTCTGGAATGGATTGAGAATGGTGATAATGTAACAGATTAGAATCACAAAAAGACATAGAAGGCTATAACTGAATAACAATGTCGATGAAAAATAAAGACATAATTATAGTATTTTTTGTAATGCTTTAAAGGGTGATATTTAGAGAAAACGGAATATGGTTGTGGTATTATGGTAGTGTCTTTCTACTGATAGAATATGAGTGATTCTAACAAAGTCAAAGAGAAAACAGCCAACATTTCTATAAAATTGGAAAATTTATTTTTGGGGATCCAAATTTCAAATTGGTTTTTGAGCTTTTATATTATGAAATCTCAATGAATTTATTTGAATCCTTTAAATTGTTCATCACCATTTAGGTAGAAATAATGATTACATTGGCAATCATAATATAGGTTTTATCAAGGAAATTATCTTCTGGCACCTTATGTATTAAAATATTGTTAGATACATTTTTGAGAGGCAAAAATATGGATAACAGTTGAGGTTTAAATTTTAACACAGGTCCATCATGTTGGCGTTACTAAAATATAACCAGAATAAATAGGTGGCTGTAAAATCTTTGTATTCATTAAAACCTCTTTAAAATTTATATATATTTGATTGTATCTTCCTTCAGAGAAATAAAGAAGAGGAAGAAAGATGATGATGACAAAGAGGATGAAGGTGTTACAGTGACAAGAGAAGTAATATTTCCGTCATATTTTGCTTTCTGGATTTATTTTTCTTTGAATGTGTTGCTAAAACAGGATAATAGTGGAAATATATATATATATTATGTAGAAGTCAATTTCCCTTTCCAAAATTTTGATAAGCTCTCTTAGTTTTCTTAAGTGTACTCTGGAAAAAATCATTGAAAGGTTCTTTAACCTCTTGTTGTGGAAATACTTATAGTTCTTTCAATACAAATCTAATTTGTAGGAACAGTTTTTGTAATGGAATCTATGTCTCATATAAACTTTTTGCCTTTTGGTCAAAAGGGCCTCATAGTTTATATCAATATTTTTGAAAAGGACATTACTTTTTATTTTTAAATGGTGTAAGACTATACTGTGAAATATTTGGTGATCCTTGCATAGTAGATTTTCCCCTTCAGTTTTCTGTAAAATCTTGTATTCTACTGTTCCATATGTGAGAATTTTGCAATTTTTTAATTATTGTTTTTGTAGGTTTTTAACCAGTGAACATTTATTGAATGAGCTGGAAATTATACAAACTGAAATTATTGTAGTAAAATCCAATCAACAATGCTTATTTGTTGTCTTTGCAGTCTACTAAACATATACTTCAACCTGCTTCAGGTCTCAAACTTCTCCCGCCTAGAGGATGAGTTGAAATTTGACTGGACTGCTGATACCCCAGGGATGAAGAAGAAGATTCGTCAAACACCATCAGCCTTCTTTATCACAAGAGTATATGAAGAGTTTCTTGAGCTTCATGGCAGAAGGCCCAGTGTTGCTACTATGGAAGTGGACTCAAAAGAACTACAAAATCTACGCATTCTCATCCTCAATAAACTAGGGGTGCCGGCAAAATGCATTCCAGAAGATTTTTACAAGTGAGCTTTTAAAATATCACTTCTGACGAGACAGTTTTAGAAAAAGGTAGAAAATTTTTGTATAAACAACCATGTGGGCAGTTTAGTTCAAGAAAAAGGTAATTTAAAAAAATAAGACTCATGTGTGTTGTTGCATATGATTGATATGTATTTTCATGCCTTTTGTTTAAAATAAAAGTTTATAGACGGTTCAGAGTAAAAGATGGAAACATACTTGAAAGATCAAAGCATTCATTGATTTTAAGAAGACTAAGTCATTGATTTTAATTGTTGGGTTTCAATGAAATTTTAGTGTCTTTTTATAATTCACTTTCTTAAATGATGTGATTACAGATATGGGTTTGGAGAGCTCAGTCCTGTTTGCGCCATTGTTGGTGGAGTTCTTGGTCAAGAAATTATTAAGGTAATACGCATGAAAATGGAAACTTCAAATTTATTATCATCCACCAATATTTAAAAAAAAAATTTAAGTAGTGCTCAATGCAACAACAAAAAAATAAAAGTACCAAAAGTAGGTGCAGCCATATAATGCAATTCACTCTCAATCAATGATTTATATGAATCTTGTAAATACTAGAATTTGTTACCATTTACAGTTGATCTCAGATATAGCAAAGTCAGTGGGCCAGCTCCAAAACTTTGTTTCGCCGGAGGTTTTGTACCAGGCAAGGTCGTAATTAACGCAACACTTGACTCTCTAGAAGTTTATATTTATAATGGTTTTAAGTTTTTTTGCTGTCTTTCTCAATTATTGAAAGTTTTGAAACTGCTTTGATGTTTGCCAAAGTGATTTTTCCTCCTTCGTTAGAGCCGTTAATGGATCTGTAAGGCCTATGGCTGTGTGTGTGTTAGTGATGTTTTGATCTGACCAGTAACATTAACAAACGTGAACGAAGTGTTTGCGCAAATGATATGTGCAGTAGATATAGGTCTGAGACTCGGAGAGACCCTGCACAGCAGCACATAACTTTATTGTCCATTGGTCATTGGAAAATGGGATCTGACTTAGATGTAAGTGAAAATTTAACAAACCTGTAATGTTTCCGAGTCAAGACTGGGCCAAGACTGAGGTGCAATGACACTTAACACAGTCTCACTCAAGACGCAGCAGATACAGTGCTTCTGTGCATGTGGGGGGAACCAATCACTATGCCAAACAAAGATTCATTACCTTCCTCCCCCCCCTAATATGCGCAAAAACCACACTGTATCAAAGCTTCTCTGTATGATTTCTATCACTGTCAGGAACCAAGCATAGTGATGCAATACTATTACTAGGCCCAATCGTGTCTGGCGTAAATGTAAATCCTACCATTTCTACTTTTAATTGGAATAAAGTCCACACTGTATGCATTTACGTTTATAGATAAGAGAGAGACAGAGGCGCACATGGCTATGTGGGAAAGGACAATGAAAGCTGGAAGAATGGCCTGCCATCGCCTACCAGACAGTGTCGGTGGCAGAGTTCAATGATTTTACACCTCCCTCCCGTAGACACCTGTGCTGGCTAGCACAGGCTCTTTGTGCGAGCCTATATATTGACGGAAGTGGCAGCACGGCGCCTTGATCGGCTGATCGCTCAGTACGCACACATACACGTCTGCACCCAGCCAATCATTGCATGATGAGCATGCTTCTTTATGATCTCTCTACAAATTTGACTTGCACTCAACTTGTACATGTGTACCTAGTAGCTCAAGTTTTTCATAGCTCTGTATTCGCTGAAGAGCTATCTTTCACTGTTCTGAGGTTTTTGTTAAATCTCTTCATTAGGCCCAAAGTCCATTTATAGACTTTTTTAAAGGGGAAAAAACGCCCCTAAGATAGTCTTTGTTAGAGCGGCAGAAAAATTCCAATTGGTTTTTCTTAACCCCCTTGCATGCTGTGTACGTCTGATTTTTTGTGACAAAATGCCTAGCCCATGTTCATCGTACGTCCTCAAATCTGCCTATTTACCCATGAACGCTAGACATACAATGTACGTCATGTTTTTGACTGCAAAAAAGTGTCACCGAGTGCTATTACTGCTAAGCAGTTTAAAAAAACGATCGCATAGTTGAATTCAGTGATGTTGAAAATGTACGAATCATATCACTCTTCAATTTTTTAATAAGGCTCGTCATTGCGGTTGAAAATACCTCCGTCATGAAGGGGTTAAAAGATCTAATCTTTTTATTCCGATAAGAAATTAGGCAAAGAGTCATGGTAGTTCATTCATTAGATATTGGTATGATTTTAATGTATTTGACTGAGCAGGTTACCTCGTATGCCTTATTTATTTAGTTTTTTTAATTAGCATGGTCAGAAGTGACAGTGTTTTTTTTTCATCTGAAATGTAAAACCATATGCCTACAGAATTTATCTTTATTTTTATAGGCTTCCAGAAATTTCTCATGTATTTTTGATTTGTATTTTTCTTCTTAATTTTTTCCAGGCTGTATCACAGAAGGATGCTCCTTTGAACAACTTTTTTCTATTCAATGGTATCAATGATGAAGGAATGGTGGATAAAATCTCTCTCTGAACAACAAATTGTACTTAAGAATATTGTACTGTAGTTTTCTCACCTCCATTCTCCACATTTTGTTTACGCAAACCATAACATTAGTTCGATGTTGTTAATGTTGTTGCCCTTTTATGATGTATTGTGTTGAAAACCTGTTTTAACATGTATGTTTCTCTATGTAGTGTGTTGAAAACCTGTTTTAACATGTTTCTCATACAGTTGTTGTTTTTTCTTGTTAATTTTTTTTTAAATAAACATTGATTGCTTTTTTAAATATATATATTGTTGTAATTGCCTTTTCATCTTTTATTGTTTTTTATAACATTTGGACACAACATTATACATTGTACTCTGTAGTACAGAGGTGTGGAGTTGAATGGAAAGTTATGACTTTTCGTGCATGATGGATATGAATCAGGGTTGCCACTCTTCAGCAAAAACACAAACATCTGCAATTACAAAAACCTGTTGTGATTTTACCCGGTAGTAACTATTAGACAAAAGCCTTATTTATGTTTCCGCTGCCAGATAAATCATAACTGAAAGTGTCAGGCTGAGTATGGCTTCAGACCTAGATTGAGTCAATCAGGCCTAACTGTGGACAAAGAAGAGTAGCGACATGGGTACACATTTTCTGTTGCATCTGAGCAAGTTCAAGTTGCCTCGAAGCCTGGGGCCTGTAATTTATATAACAATCATTGCAGTGAAAAATTGCCGAAAATTATGTGTCTTTGTATAAAAATCAATATTAACCGTCTTCCGTTTTTGCATTCTTCATGTATATATTATATATACATGCTGGCATTTCTTTCCAAATTTCGCTGTACATGCTTTATAGTTTTTGTCCAAATTTAAACTTACACCATAACAAGTGCATATAGCAAAATGTTTGACAGAAGCACAGAAGCCAAATTTAGCCCTAAATTTTTTTAGCTGTGTTCTTCGTTAATTTTTTTTATCATTCACTTCTAGGTGGCACTTTTACCATGATCAATTACCAAAAGGATTGTTTACTAAGCTTTTTTTTTTTCAAATCAAATTCTGTGGTCGGACCGTTGGTGCATAGCATAAATAGCAAAACTTTCCTAGTTAATTTCCTAATAATTGTTGTTAACGGTGGTGAATAAATAGTTGCAATATACAGTGTTTATGTCTATTATTTGAGCATAAACACTATGATGTTAATGTGTATAGTCATAGACCAAATTCTGTTGGAAACTTGTTATGACCCAGTTCTTATCTAAGCGGCACTTTTGCAATCATCAATTACAAGTAGGTTTGTTTAGGCTTTCCCATTATTAAAGCTTCAAGCATTTTTTACATTAAAATAAATTGTCATAGATCAGTGCAATTTGTAAGAAGAAAAGATTCACAATAACATAACCAGAAACAAAATCTTTGCCTTTCTATTGGCACCAGAACTTTTGGTGCCGAAATCCCTGTTTATAAAACAAAAATTCATATGCATGTACATGTACATTAAGTTGGCTATCTTATATCTTCGACATCAAGACCTAGCAGTAGCATACAGATTAATTCAATAACCGAGACTTTGAACAATTATGTAAACTGCTCGTTATACGTAGACGATTTTGTCGTCTGCTACAGAGCGTCTTCAATTCCAACCATGGAGCGACAACTCAAACTGCAGCTCAACGCTCTTTAGAAATGGACACAAACAGCTTCAAATTCTCTCCTCAGAAAACGAGTGCTAAGGCGTCAATATTTTCTGCGGAGGCAATGGCACTCGACAGTCTTCACATCGAAGAAAGACACATTTTTAATCCCCTGTGACTCGCTCTCTCTGGTGAAAGCGGTGGGGGAGGCACACTCCAAAAATACAAAAGTTCTTTACATACTGGAAAAAATTCACGAACTGCAGAAAAATGATTTTTAAAAAGTTGTTCTCTGCTGGATTCCCAGTCATGTTGGAATTGAAGGAAATGAAATGGCCGATGAGCTCGCCATTATCGAGCTCGAACTTGAACCTACTCAGGTGCATCAGCATCAGATGCAAAGCCATTTATGCACTCGTTTATAAGAGATAACTGGAAAGCACGATGGAACAATAATTATGACAACCAACAAATTACACTGTGTCCAATGACATTTAGATCACTGGGCAGGAATTTCTCAGGCTAGACGAAGAGACCAGGTGGTACTCGATCGAGTCCGACTTGGACATTCTCATCTTCCTCACGCTTTTCTATTGGGAGGTGAAGAGCCGTCACTGTGTCAAACCTGCAACTGTCAATTGTCCATTAGTCACATTCTGATTGACTGTTCGTTTTTTTTTTTACCGGGAAAAAAAATTTACCTGGCTTCCAAGCCACTAGAGAGCATATAAATTACTTATGTTACTCCTCAGCGCCTACTAAGGTACCTGAAGGACATTAGTGTATATAATAAAAATTTAACTGATAATTCTACACATGGATCTTTTAAACTACCGTGTTACGCACAATTTAATGCTTTTACTATTCAAAGAGATAAAGGGGTTAACTGTATAAGGACATCACGGGCACAACATAGCCGTTACCGTGCTGACGTGTCGTAAAAACGAACTCACTCACTCACCCACATCGCTTACTGAGGTACCTGGAGGACATTGGTGTATATAATAAAATGTAACTGATAATCCCACACATGCATCTTTCAAACTACTGTATAATTATATACCCTTTACTTTTAACCTAAACTTTCACGCACAATCTTTATGCTTTTACTATTCAGAGAGATAAAGGCGTCACCGTTGCTTTTAGTATAATCATTAATGTTTAGGACATCATGGGCACAACATAGCCGTTACCGTGCTGACGTGCCGTAAAAACGAAGTCACTCACTCACTCACCCACATCGCTTACTGAGGTACATGGAGGACATTGGTGTATAAATTATAATAAAATGTAACTGATAATCCTACACATGGATCTTTTAAACTACTGTATATACCCTTCACTTTTAACCAAACCTTTTACGCACAATTTTTATCCTTTACTACTATGAGAGATACATGTTTCACCGTTGCTACTAGTATAATGCATTAATGATTTAGGACATCATGGGCGCAACGCACAATTTTTATCCTTTACTACTTCTGAGAGATAAAGTGTCACCGTTGCTACTAGTATAATGCATTAATGATTTAGGACATCATGGGCGCAACATAGCCGTTACCGTGCTGACGTGCCGTAAAAACAACTCACTCACTCACACCTCCTGGCTTAATACATTTAATGTTCAATGTTTACCGTTTAATTCCGAATCAACCATAATCTGCTACGTTTGAAAGAGTGTAGGTGGCCTTTAAAAAGGCCTTGTAAAAAAGTGAAATAAATATATCTGGAAAGGCTCGGTGTAGCTGCCTTCAGTCTGTAGTGGTAAACACAATAAGACGCTTCCCGTTCTTTAGCTTCATACCCGAATACTTCATAATCTCCTTCAGGCTCAGGCGTTTTGTGGTGCCTTTCTGGTCCTTTGCTTGCTTTGACTTTTTGCTCTTTCCGCGCGCTTTGCTCTCGTCCCTGGCTCTATCGTGTTTCTTGTCTTTTTTTGCCTTGCGTCTTCTGCCTCGATGGCCGTCCATACTTGCTGCTCTCCCTTCTTTCTCTTTCGATGATGGATTCTTCCGGCCCCTGGTTTTGGCATTCTCGTTTCCCCAAAAGAAGAAATGCCCTCTAGCGCCTTTCTCATCGCCCATTATGCCTCTGCGAATCGCACTCAGAATGGACGGCTTGATCTTGTTTGGAGAAATTTTGCCTTCAAATGCGGAGTATTTCTTGGTATTCTTCATGTCGGATTCGACTGGGTTCAACAAGGCGGGTAAGGTCTTGGCTCTAGCTCTAGATTTTGGCTTTCTTTCAGTGAATGGATGTTCCATTTGAAAAGCGATGGCTATCGATTTCCGTTTCCGAAATTTACTGTAGATGTTTCTATTTTTGTTTTAAAAGCCTGGATGGTGAAATATTCCAGAAAAAAGACGTAATGATAGAGCGATGGAACAGCTTCTTTCAAAAAGTTTTTTGTTTGGTAACATTTTAATTTTCCGCAATTTTGCGGACGTCATAGAGAGACTTGGGGCGCGACAAATGATTCTAATAGAGATAAAGTTAGTCCTTTAAATTTACACAATAAACAGTGATACTTTTCTTCAACATGTTGTGAGAAGGAAAAATAAACAAAATGTTTTAATCAAAGGGTGTGATATAGTCTTAATCTAAAATCCCCGCTTTGGTTTTCTCAAGCAAGATTTTCCCCGCGGTATTCCTGTGTACTGTTCATTTTGATCAATAATTTTTTTATGTCTCCATGGCAGTACAACTACACTTTAAATTTAAATTTGTTTTTTTACGATTACTTGACTTATTCGCTTTTCGCGTCCTGGTCGTCAGATCGGGACGCCTCAGCAATCTCCACAATTTGCTTGGTTAGTGACTTCCATTGGTTACGGTCCTGTGCCAGTGATCGAAGGTATTCCAAATCGTCGGTTGATTTCAGTGATAGGTTGTCTTGGATTTGTGACAGGTCTTTGTTGATGGTCACTGGCAGGGTTGTAGTTGGTCTTCCCCTGAATCTTTTTTCGGTGCGGTGGAAATATAGTTGCATGGCTTTGTTGGCAGGTATCTCCTCATTTCTACACAAGATATGTCCGAAAAGGCGCCAACGACTTTCTAATATGTGAATGGATAGTGGTTTTTCATTGCATTTTGTGTAGAGCGTTTTGTTTGAAATTTTTGTGGGGTAGTAGATGTTGAGAACTTTCCGTAGTTGTTTCCGATGGAATGCGTCTAGTTTATTTAGTTCAGTTTGAGTCAAAGCCCACGTTCCACAATTATAAGTTAGGATAGACTTAACGAGTGCTTTATATAGTTTTATTTTGATGTTGTTGTTTATTTTGTCCTGTCCTATCCAGATGTTTTTCAATTTATATAAGGCAACGTTCGATAGCTGTTTTCTTCTCTCTACGTCTTCTTTATCACCCATCAGCGAGCCAACCTTCTTCGTTGATCTCCAGGCATCCTCGTTTTTGCTTAACAATGTTTTTTCCGTTTTGGCAACATTGACTTTAAGGTTATATTTGTGAAGTGTTCTCTGCACTGCGTCTATGTCGATGTATTCTAAGCCTACAAAATCCACGTCGTCGGCGTATGCGATTTCTCTTGGTATTTTCTCTTCTAATGGGGACTTGGGTTCACCTATCACTTTGCGTACTGCTTTCAGAGCATGTTCAAGATATATGATAAAGAGCACGGGGCTAAGTCCGTCGCCCTTGCAACATTACTGTTCATGTTGATCAATAATTTTTTATGTCTCCGTGGCAGTCCAATTACACACTTCTTTTTCCATAGATGTACGATTTTTTCATAGCTTCTATGACAGTAGCCACTGAAAAGACAATAATTTACAGTAAGAATTATTAAGCATCTTTAGATTGCGCCGCGCCTAAAGTATTATTATAAGGAGTAACTATAGCTCAGATGATAAAGATTCGAAGCGACCATAGTTAAGACTCACTCAGTTCACGGTAAATACATAATTATAATTATTAAACGATGGGTGACAATTTCTGAGATAATAATTTCATTGGGTAGACGAGGGGCGTCTTTAGTTGAGATGATAAAGTCAGGTAAGTGGAACAGCCAAGCTTTAAAGTTTAAATGATAAAGCCACAGGGTGGGGGAGGAAACTCTAACCCAGATTATAAAGTTAGAAAGGAGAGAGGACTTCAGTATGGCAGGCCCAATGTGGCTAAGAGACTATAAATTATGTCAGGTAATAAATTGAGTCCAGTTGCGGTGGTTGAGATTTCAAGCGATGGCAGAAAAATCCCTTTCATAACTGGATTTTTAACAAAATAAAGTCCAGCACTGTTGAAATGCATTAGATATAGGAAAGACTAATGCGGCGATAAGAAGGTGATTTTTGTCTGCAATAGTTTAAGGAGAAACCTCTCTTCCAGAGGAAGCGGAAGTCCCAGCTCTTTCACCATGTCTTCCCGACGACGTGAAGCGCCAGGCATGTTGGATACTTTTACGAATGAGATGAGCAGCGAAGGACACGGGCCAGGAACCATCACATTTCTTATCGCCCGCTCAGCTCTCGATGGAAGAGTGAGATCAAAAACGTTCCTGGTCAGCCAGAGGATGTCACCTCCTGTCATAAACCCTAAGTCTCTTAGAAGGAGATCTTGTTGTGTTTTCCTCAGCAATATAGCAGCAAACAATTATAGTCTTAGGGAGACCACACTTTTGGAAATCCTTCTTGTCCCGTGAAGCAATGACTGTCAGGTTTGAATAGCAAGGGTTATTGATATCTTTTCCCAAAAAAAAACATTGGGAGAAAGGGTGATAGTGTCCGATAGTTTCTGGAAGAAAGGTGTGGTTGAGTTTGTTTAAAGCATAAATAGCTGCGCCATTTTCTGTTAGCCATACCATGGAGTTGATGTAGGGTAGTCTGACCCTGTGTGCGTGTAGTGTTGAGGTCAGCTCCAGCTTTGACGAGATTGCCCAAATTTAAAGCCGAGTTTATCGCACCTTGAACACCATACATTGCTGCATGCATCAGTGGCGTAAGGCCACGACGGTCTCCAGAGTTCACGTCTGCCCGCACTCAAATAACAAGGCAAGCAGGTCCCGCGCAGACGGGCAAGACTTGATGACACTGGCCAGCAGAGAATTGCCTTCAGGCGTCTCAAGTTCACGTCGCACCCTGCAACTAGCAACTATTTTTTTCCCTTTTTATACTATTGAGTCGATGTAATTTCTGATCCTGGGATACGTTTCAGAATTTCATTGAAATGATAGCACGCATAGTTACTGGCTATCAAGAGTACCGTATGGCCCGTGCTACTAGTACTACTACTACAATGGTCATTGGCTTTCTGCTCGATCAGAATTTTACTTCGAATGTCAGCTTTAACCTCCAATACAGATGTTGATGTTGAGTTGGTTTAACGCCCAACATCTGTAATGTGTAGGCTATATTGTGGACGGGACCCAAGACTGGCGTCTGACAATTTTATGTGCTGCCCCACACGAGACAAGGCGGGGATACCATGACTCCTGTCTCAGCCGTTCACGTTTAACTGACACCGCCCCAACCAGTAGGGAGCGAAATCGTCAGGGCTCGAACCACGGACCTTTTGCGTCAGAAGTCGATGTTCTACCCCAGGGCCATTATAGATGTAAAATATGTCGTGTCTTCGCCATTTCTGAGCAAAGTATAGACTAAGTATGTTCCTGCACCCGAAGCCCATGGAAGAAAAATACTGGCCGTAAGAAGCCTTCTCGTGTTCATCCAGCTATGCTAGTCTACAGAAGATTTTGCAGCAAGTCGTTATTTTATACTAGAACATAAAAGAACTGGATGTCGAGGTTATGAGTCATTTCCATAAGGTTTTAATTATAATAAATGTAAGTTTATATGAGTAACAAATGTTTAAATGGCAAGTATCAGGCACCCGTGCAGCATCTAAAAGTATAAATACTGGCCTCTATTACTACTACTACTACTACTACTACTACTACTACTACTACTACTACTACTACTACTACTACTTACTACTACTACTACTACTACTACTACTACTACTACTACTACTACTACTACTACTACTACTACTACTACTACTACTACTACTACTACTACTGCTGCTGCTACTACTACTACTACTACTACTACTACTACTACTACTACTACTACACCAATACCACCACCAACTACCCACTATCAACAACCTAGCACCAACTACTAACTACCAACCATTAACTTACAAACCCCAACTACCAACGACAAACTACCAACGACCAACCGCCACCACCACTGCTACCACCATAACCCCCAGCCTACTTGAGTTACTTTAAGTATAATCATTACTAATTCTACCAGTAGGCACTAGAGCCTACCCTACTGCTGTAATAGTATTAACATCTGAAATTTAAAAATAAAGATAACACCATTAACAAATACGTTTCCACAATACGGTATTTTTTCTCCTTCGGAAGAATTCTTCAACGTAGTCCTAAGACTAAACCAGTACATTATATTATACCAGTGAGAATCGCCTGTCTGGTCTGAGCCACGCTAGACTTGTTTACGTCACTCTCGTGCCTACATACCAAGAATGCACAGGTAAGTTTATCAGAGAAAAGTGGACCCGTGAGCCAACCCTTTGCCGACATGGTTTGTCTGACTATGCAGCAAATCAGGATAATACGCCACTAGTCAAGGTCGAATTTAAGTACGCTATACCTTTTAACCACTGTGTTAGGTAACTTTACCTTTTGGGTTAAAAATAAAGGCAGTAAAGATGGATTCCCAGAAGCTGCTCTACCTAGCCTATGTTCTTAGTAAAGCTTAAGGTGAGCGCTGAGCAGTGCCTCCTCTCAGTCCTGTCTCTCAGTAAGGCAACGCGGAAAGTACATAGTGGCCCTAGATCTAGAATAGATCTCGCTCTCCCTTTCTAATTTCTCAACAGAATGGAATGCGCTCTTACCTACCCCTCAATACATCGTTCTGCTCTCCATCGTCTGTAGCTCATACTCTTCAATTTTTGGACTAGAACTAAATATAGCTACGGTATTCGGTGGATCTAGCAGGTCTTTTCACACGATGGTGAGTAGAATTTAATCGAGAATGAATAAAAGAAATATCATTTCTCATTGATAATATCTTGTGTATTGTTGTGCCGCAATTGTGTCATAACTTTTGATTTCTCACAACTTAACAATCATCATCTCATCATTATAATCATAAGTAGCAGCAGCAAGTACAGCAGAAGAAGCCTTGCTATTTGCTGTCTTTCTTCTTCTTCTTCTTCTTCTTCTTCTTCTTCTTCTTCTTCTTCTTCTTCTTCTTCTTCTTCTTCTTCTTCTTCTTCTTCTTCTTCTTCTTCTTCTTCTTCTTCTTCTTCTTCTTCTTCTTCTTCTTCTTCTTCTTCTTCTTCTTCTTCTTCTTCTTCTTCTTCTTCTGGTTGGGTCAGTGCCAGTATATTGTGAGAGGCAGTTTTCAGATATACCCGGACTTGGACTGTTTCTGAGGGACACGCGTAAAATTGTCAGACGTTTCTCTTGGGACCCGCGATATAGTCTGGTTGCTGACGTTGGACGTTAAGAAATCACCAAACCTATTGCTTTTTCTTTCTATCATCAACCATTACGCCATTGTTTTTTGTTTTTTTTTCTGTTCACATTCCATATTGTTCGTAATTTTTTTTAGTAAAGGAAAAATGTAACGTCGCTTCTTCACCACTCAGGGTCATAACAGCACATCTATGATAATAATTATCAAATAACGCGGGCGGGGAAGCGTAGTGGACATTTTTATATTTCTTACCATCTAAGATACTAATAGTCTAATTATAATTAGTGATAGGACGGCAGTATTAATAGAATAACATAGTCTTCATAGATATAGTACCTTTTATTTATTTCTAACATTCTAGTTGACTGTCCAATTTTTCAAGGGGAAAGAAATCTGCATCGTGCTTCCAAACCATATTCACGTGTGATAGTCCTCAACGCCTAATGGGGTATCTGAAGGACATTGGTGTGTATAATACAATATAGCCGTTACCGTGCTGACGTGCCGTAAAAACAAACTCACTCACTCACTCTCATTTCTTACGAACCAAAAAGATAAAACATAAACTGGATATCATTGGCGTTTGGTTCTGCGGCCACATACTATTGTTATCAGAAAATTGATCTCTTTTATATAGGCCTATTAAAATAAAATACCCAAAATGATATACGAGTACATCACATGATATTTCTATTTAGATAGATAGATAGATAGATAGATAGATAGATAGATAGATAGATAGATAGATAGATAGATAGATAGATAGATAGATAGATAGATAGATAGATAGATAGATAGATAGATAGATAGATAGATAGATAGATAGATAGATAGATAGATAGATAGATAGATAGATAGATAGATAGATAGACAATTAGATAGGTAAATCGGTAGGTGGGTAGGTGGGTTTGAAGGCAAATAGATAGACAGGCATATCCTGGCAGCCAACAAATTCAAACAGTCAATAAAGTTCTTTGTCCCCTGAGTTTCCTACATTTTCTTTCGCGCGCAGTTTAGGTCAATGTATATTTATTTATACACCTGACGATCCCACACATCTGCTCAGCAGGGTAGAGACGTTGGCACCGTTACTGTATCTTCTCTCTGACGCAGATGATGGCTAATATTAGCAGATCGGTAAGGTTTTGAAACCACCAACCTGCTGCCAAAAGGAAAATGCGTCAGTAAATTCTGTATTTACACTCAGAAACAACAAAGGTTGCTAAAACAAAAACCACGTGATTTGTCGTCCATTCTATTGTGTGTAGCATTTGGACAAAAATGATGATGGTGATTAGTAATAATAACCATAGAAAACAATTACATTAATAAAGTTAACATCATCATTATCTTCACCATCATCATCATCATCATCATCATCATTATCGTCATCGCCATCGTTCTCGTCATCGTCGTCATCGTCATCTTCATCATCGTCAACAACAACAACAACAGCAACAACAACAACAACAATAATAAAATGGCATTTTACTAGAAAAAGAAATACGCAGCTATACACGCACTGCATAACCACAAACTCTGGAAGAAGATTCGTTCGAAATGTGAGTAAAAAGGAAATCGGGTTTTATTTTTATTAACTGCCTTTGTCTCGAAATAGAAATCAGTTAAACTGACAGCTGTTGTGTCGATTATTAATTTTAACTATAGCTATGTCATAAAGAAAGCAACAAAACTTTGATCAAAATAAATTCTTTGATTGTTAAATGATTTGTTTATTCGCAAACAAAGTCGAGATCTCGATTTCTTACATCTAGTATTTTACTATTATATAAGTTGAGTTTTCTCTTTCAACATTATTTAGATCATGTGGCGAGAGGATGTAGTAACTATCTAAAGCTAGAATTTTAGGTAACAATGATTTCAACAGTATGAAGATAAATAATTGCACTTGGTATGATTCGTACATCCAACTTATCAATATATAGGCCCATCTAATGATCTGTCGGCTCAGTCGATGGTCGCATGGTCGCACCGAATCATTTTGCCATTTGAAAGAGCGAAGCGAATACAATTAGAACACGACAGCTACAAGTTGATAAAGCTCACCCTACGCTCAATCATTACTGATGTATCCTTTAATTTACTTTAGATTTGTGTTTTACTCAATCTAACAAGGGTAAAACACCCTTTCTCTTCCTCATTTTGGCGTGTTTTTGTTTTTGATTTTTTTTTAAGGGGGTGGGGGTGTGCGTAGTGACAAGTCAATACAGTTAATGCTTTTTTTTTATTTATATTGTTGAAGTAATATAACTATATAGCATCAGTTTTATTTTGTTTTATTTCATTGCTGCTTTTGTTGGATGGGTGGGTAAGTCAAGGTAAAGAGGGGAAAAATAAATGTTAAAAATTTAGTGATGCTAACAAACAAAAAACAACCTTATAGTTTCGGGGAAATTGGAATGAAATGAAGAGATTAGGATTAGACAGAAAGTTAGATAGATAGATAGATAGATAGATAGATAGATAGATAGATAGATAGATAGATAGATAGATAGATAGATAGATAGATAGATAGATAGATAGATAGATAGATAGATAGAGAGAGAGAGAGTGTGTGTGTGAGAGAAAAGCAAGAGGCTGACATAGAGAACAAGAGAGAGAGAGAGGGGGGGGGGGGAGGTTGGGGGTAGAGTTTCTTTTTGAAGGATAGTTAATAAAGATTTAAAACAACTGAATAAATAAAAAGTGAATTCGTAACTCTGCAGCGTTGATTGTACACATGCACAACACATTATGCAGCTACTCGGTTGGATAAATAAGGCTTTCAGAAATTGTATCTGGCATGTACAAGGTTAACTAGGGGTGAAGGAGAAAGACCAAGGGATCTTTCAGATCCAGTTTTGGAACTCGGCCAGGTGTGGTGTACAATGATCGAACGGTGGGTACATTTCTGGCAAGTTTGGGAATTCTGGGGATCTTTCAGATCCAGTTTTGGAACTCGGCCAGGTGTGGTGTACAATGATCGAACGGTGGGTACATTTCTGGCAAGTTTGGGAATTCCAACTGATATTTGTGTTACCTTACCAGTTTAGCCTCCGTGGTAAGGTACCTTAAATGGATAGCTCAGTCGGAAGAGAAACGGTCTGTTTAGAAAGAGAGGCGAAGTTCGATCTTCATCTGACGCCCGATTTGGTATATTGACAAATCTGGCTTTGTCTCTTAGGATTTGGGGAAGCGAGTCTAATCGAATCTAATCGAAGGATTTGACTCCAGTGATATCTAACACCCTAATGCAAAGACTTGTGCCTGTTGTACGACTTGGTCTGTACCTAGCTCAGTATAGACGCATTACCCAAATCGAAACATTTTCACCCTCATCGTACTTGTTGTTTTCTCAGACAAATAATTAGAAGCATTTACATTTTGTTCTCGCGTTGGAGGTTAAGATTTTGGTCCTGTGGTTGCAATTAAAAACAGAATGTAGTTGGTTTGTATTTGCTGAGCATCTGTTCTATAGTTTAGATGCGTGCAGTCTGCGTTTGTAAAAAAAATATGTAATGTCCTTAATTCAGCGGTAACTTTTTCGTAACTTTGAAACCGTTCGATGATTGAAGATACCCGGTTTAATAAGTAGAGAATAAATAAGAAAGAGAGAGAAAGAGAGAGAGAGAGAGAGAGAGAGAGAGAGAGAGAGAGAGAGAGAGAGAGAGAGAGGGAGAGAGAGAGAAAGAAAGAGAGAGAGAGAGAGAGAGAAAGAGAGAGAGAGAGAGAGAGAGAGAGAGAGAGAGAGACTGTTTGTGTGGAAAACACAATAACACAAAATATGGGAAATGGAAGCTGGGAGTTTTCCAGATATATTTTGTTTGTGCACACACAAGAAGAAAAATGGTAACCATTGATGAGGGCAGGCTTTATTACCTTCGTATCATCATTTTATTTGCTTATAAAGTTTTTTAAAAAAAGGTAGAGAAATCGGATGCCACGCCTAAACTTTCATAATCGGAACACAACCTGGTTGCATTCTCATATTTAACTTTACACGCTTTTCGTTTTTGTGACGATGACTTTACTCTCTTTCTTTCTCTCACTCTCTCACACTATCTATCTCTCTCTCTTTCTCCACCCCTCCTCCTCTTCTCTCTCTCTCTGCCTCTCTTCCCATCTCTATCTACCCACCGGTCTTTCTGCCAGTCTCTATTTTCCATTCTCTTTCTCCTATCTCTCTCTCTCTATCTATCTCTATCTATCTTTAATCTTTTCTTTCTTTCTCCATATTTATGTTTCTTATTCTATCACCTTTTGGTGCGATAACAATCTCCCGTTTAGCAATACCCTCTCTCTCCATTTCACATACACACACACACATACTCTTTCTCTCTCTCTCTCTCTTCTCTATCTACCCACCCGTCTTTCTGCCAGTCTCTATTTTCTATTCTCTTTCTCCTATCTCTCTCTCTCTATCTCTCTCTCTCTCTCTCTCTCTCTCTCTCTCTCTCTCTCTATCTATCTATCTCTATATATGTGCGATAACAATCTCCCGTCTAGAAATACCCTCTCTCCCTATTTCACATACTCTCTCTTTCTCTCTTTCTTTTGCTCTCCTTTCTCTCTCTCTATCTCCTCTCTATCTCTCTTTCTCTCTCTCTATCTGTCTATCTCTCTTCCCCTCCCTCTCGTTCTAGTTTCACATTTTGTGCACTCCTGACTTATAAGTCTACGTAAAGTTCTCACAGGTAAGGCTGATTTAAATCATACCTTCTTTTTTTTTTTTTAAAGCAAAGATACACAGAGTTAGGTTTAATGTTTAAAGTTTTGTTGTTATCTGTTTGCTATTTTTGTTTTGTTTGTTTTTAATTTTTGTTTGTCGCTTTCGTTTTTCTTCTTCCTTTTTTTTTGTTTGTTTCTATGTTTTTTTGTTGTTGTTTTTTTATGTTTTTTTTTAATGTGTTTCATTTCATTTATCCATTTTTTTTTTGGGGGGGGGGGGGTAGTATGGGAAACTAAGATATCTCTCGACAACAACAGAAAAATAAAACATAGACTGGATAGTTAGAAGGGGTATCATCCATCATAATATGATTGTCAAAAGTACAAAGACGAGATACATATGGTTAATGGTAGACTTTTTGAAGGCTTGGAGAATGTCTATGAATCCAGAGTCATCCATCTCTACAAATTGTCATGTTGGGAAAATAGACAATCTCAGCGAGTGTAGAACAGATGGAAGTAGAAGCAGATCGTGAACAAGACCAAAGGATAAGGATTTCTAAAATGCAAATGAGGTCTTAACGACACAGACTGTCAAATAACAAGTGGGATCATCAATCGCAACGCGATGATCAAAACAAAAAAGGCATATGATAATAAACGCATTTTAAAGGAGATGCAGTTGGCATATATAAAGCAAATTCCGGAGTCATTCATCTCTACAAATTGTCATTATCAAGTTAAAGGACAAAACCCCATGAGTGTGGAACGGGAGAGGAATTTAGTTATGAAAAAAAAAACAACAACGACGTGGAGAGACCAAAGCACGTGAGACATCTGTACACATTGCCAAAACACCACTACACCAGATAAGTGCCAGAGAATAGCTGTATTGTCCATTTGATGGTTTTCCGGGACAAACTGTAGCCTATAAATAACGCAACAAAAAAAAAACGTTTGATAATTAAGATGCATGAGAATGTTGCATGTTGTACGTAACAAGAAGCATTATTTTTGCTCCTTTAAAATGTAGGCCTATCTGCTTCAATTATTTGATACTGCGTTCAGTGAGAGGGAAAAAAAAAGAATGAATCAGATGTCAGGTGTATCTATAGTTCTGGGACAAACTTAAACCTGCGTAATCGAAGTCTAGTGTTAGGTGCGGCCCATCCTCATTTAATTGTAATAGAATGTAAGGTTCCAAATGTTAAGCGAAGAACATAAAAGACAAAATGTTATTGCAGAAAAACTTTCTACTACTTTAACAATTACAATCTGTGAGAATCTAATTACGAGATGGTCTCTTTTGTTTGCATTTTGATTGAGGGTGAAACAAAAAAAATGTCTTTACTTTATTGTTTGGGGTACTGGGCAGCTCAGTTGTAAAGTACAGGTTAATAATCAGAAGGTCCCCGATTTTGTCTCCCTATCAGGACATCTTGTTCCCTACTAGTTAGATCAATGTCAGTTTGATTTGACCTGCTGAGACAAAGATTCTGGTATCCTCGCTTTCACGTGATCTGGGACAGTGGCCTTGACATTATAAAAACGAATAATAAGACGGTCGTTTTTTTAACGTTACTCGGTACCACAATGCTTGTATACTCATGGTAGGATGATAGATAACCCAGTCAGTAGTGGTCTGTACAGATGGACAGAAAGTCACGATTCGAACCTCAGCAGCTTCCCCCATCTCCGTATAAGTTTCCATGTATGCGCCAAGGCATGAAAGTAATCAGATATTACGACACCATACAGTTTGGATGTTGGAGGGCACACTGTGTACCGCGTTACACAGTAATGTTGAGAATTACACGTACTTTACCCGAACTATTATTCTCTGCCATGTTCATGCCTTCGCTCTACTTATCCCCCGACTGTTGGATTTCCTTATATTTCTGGTTTACCCAACTCATGAAATGCTTCCACACAAAGATTCATTTAAATAAGAAAAACTGATCTCGGCCATAGAGTGAATCAAATAAATAAATACATTCAAAATACGGCAAGTTGTAGCAATGGGAACTGTTTTTCGTGATCAGTTCATGCAGAGTTCCATAACCTACAGTGAATGAAAAGTGGAAACAATGGCGGCTTAACTAATAATGTTGCTTTAATTTTGCTTTAATTTAAAAGCTTGTAATGCTGGTATCCCTCAAAGGCTGATGAAAAATGTATAATGAACACGTTTTCTTATAATTTTGATGAATTCTTAGAATTCTGTTTGAAATTATCGATTCTGGGGTTTGAGGCTTTTTGGTGAGGTACTTTCCTCTGTATGATATGTTCAAAGCTTTTGGGTGATAAAAACGTTTATCTTAGGGAAAAAATGGATTTTAAAGACACAAGGAAGCTGTTTATATTTCACACAAAAACTACTAAAACTCAGCTATATGTCATTGACAGGAAGCGAAACTTGGTGACAATGTTGATTAAGGTATTGTCTTTACTTTGTCCACTGAAATTTGTAATATCATTATTGCTTTTCTATGTAAAATCGAAAGATTTCACTCAGTTGTGCGTAGGCAATTTTCAACAAAAAAATACCATAAAAATGTGTTTTATTGTATCATAAAATGTTGTTGACAAAACTTTTATCATATACTAAGATACATTTCTGTCAAATTTTAAAGCTTTTCCTTCAACTAAAGTGAAGAAGTAGCGTTTTGAAAATTGAAAACAAAATCCAATAAGGTGGTTGTTTTGGGCCGTCACCATTGCAACAAACATGATATTGATACATTTTCACCATTCAAGGGTATAGGTTTATCGCATTTTAACGTTCTTAACTTGAAATATATTGAAAATTATAAAAAAATACTGGCAAATGTAGCTTACCATAGACATTGGGCTTTGAGGAACATTTAGCCTACTTGGACATCCAGATTTAGTTTTAGCGAGTATTACGGCTCACTCAAAAACGACCCTAAAGGATACTTCGTTAAGTGAAAGCGAATCTCTCTATTAGGTATTAAGACATCTACGGCGACGTATCCCAGACAGGCATACCTGTTCATAATATATTATTATTCTAACACAAGTCAACCCAGTAAGGAAAAAGCGCCGCCGCCAGAGCAGCGCTCGAACCACGGACCTCCTGCATCGGAAGTCAATTTTCTACCGCGCACCCTCCAAACACGTACTGTCCGGTTTTCTTTTTAAATCTTCGTAAAAAAAAATATCAGGGCTGTTGGCTCACTTCGTTATGTCTTATATAGCTCTACATTTTTGGCAGATTTTTCGGCCCCTACAAACAGGATTTAGCGAAGGGTAAGAAATTTGGGCTGAGAATCTAGATTCTGCTGGTATAGAAGTCGCTGGTGGAAATGCATTAATTTGTAAGGCAATCAGAGTGAGTAAGGTATACGTCTGATATGATTTTTTCTAACTACAGGTTAGAGACCTCTATGTATAATTTTCGTCATACAGTATCTGTCAGCAGAACTTAAGGGACGTTAAACCCGGTGTGTGTATGTGAAAGAGATAGAGACATAGAGAGAGAGAGGGGGGGAGAGATTTACAGAGAACGCCTCACAATACTTTATATTGACTAATTAATATTATTAATATCATCATGTTCCCAGTCGTCCGGCGTGGCCGTGGCGGATGAGTGTATGGAGGTTTTCGATGAGGTGAAGATGAAACACAAGTGGCTCTACATCATCTACAGGATAAGTGACGACCTCACAACTATCATCGTGGAGGAAAAGGCTGGGCATGGTAAGAACTTTTTCCCCTTGTGTGTTTGGTTTGATTTGATGGTCCATTAATGATTTTTTTTTATAGCAAATAGTTTGTATAGCAAACAAATCCCAAGACTAACTTCTAAACAAACAAACAAACAAATATAAAAAAAATACACGCAGAGCTGTGTTACCAGAATTTAAGACTCAGACGATATCATTACACTGACACCGACACAAGTAGTGCGGATAAAGGGGTGCCTTTCGGGGATCGAACCGGACACCATCCGAATAGGTTAGATTTGCTGCTTAGCGTCCAATGTCAGCACCTAATATAGTCCATAATGCAACATGTATCAACTGATAACTCAATTATTCATAAACAAACATACATCGACTGGTAATTTTCTCCCTCAGAAAAAACCTACAACGACTTTGTGATGAAGATGAAGAGTGCGGAGGCCAAGAAGCAGTGCCGCTACGCTGTGTTCGATGTTCGTTTTCTTCAAAATGACGTGCCCCAAGAAAAACTGGCTTTCTTTCTGTGGTGAGGCTAGGAACGCTAGATTCAAAATATTTCCTTATAATTTTTACTTTGATCACTTTTGCACGTAAGTCTGATCGTAGTCTTCATTTTTAAAGTTTTTGGAGTATTATAAACCATAATAAATATGATTTGATAAAAAAAAAGAATTATTTTCGGCTCAAATTTGTGGTTAGTTATGGATGCTCGCAATAAATGGTCATGTAACAATCTACCGTACATACTAGTATTATTATGTTTTTGTCTTATTTGACACGAATCCCTAGTTTATGATCCAGATATATTGGTTGTCTTCTTTATAAATATAATAATCATACAATTTGTTTTTAATGTTATTTGATACCTAGGCAGTGTGATACGTGGATCATGAGTTATTATCACATGCGACATACTTATAAGTTATAGGAAAGATCATGGAAAATGAATGTATTAATACCTTTTTTTAAGATTAAGAGGGCGGAAAACATGATTCGTATCCTGTTTGCACCCTCAGGAGTCCAGATTGCGCCACTGTGAAACAGAAAGTCCTATACACAACTAGCGTGCAGGCTTTCAAGAAGAAGATGGAGGGGATAACAGCGGAAATCCAGTGCACGGACGATTGTGATCTCACTATGTCCAATATTCTAGAGAGATGTTCCAATAAGTACACGTGACCTTCCGACTCTCATATACATTGTGTTCACATACTGTTCTTAAAAAATGTATTGAGCTGGATTTAAAGTAAAAGTGTAATTTGCATTATTATGGCATTTTTCTACGGCTTTATTCATGAAATTCTACACATTACTTGCATTGAAAATATAGTGTGTTTGCGTTCTCTTAAGTCATTGGTAAAAAAGAAAACCCAAAAAAAACAACAAAAAAAAAACAGCTACCTGAGCAATGTGGAAAGTCTTTGCAAAACGTCTTGGCTTTTTCGATATTGAAACTTAAAAGGTTTCTGAATTTAATCAATAGAGAATCAAAAACAACCTTGTAACTAAAACGAATCCATCTCTTTTCTCTTTATAGCCTTCCCTAAACTTTGTCAGTCATCCTGATTCTCTATGCATAGGCCGGGTTTGAAATTTCAAATTTGATGTAACCGCACGGCGCAATTTTACCCTAATTCCTCACATTTCACCAGATTCAGTATAAATGTGACAAGCTAAGACGAAAGTCATGGCATCATCAATCTGAACCTGTGTGGTAGTACGTAAAATTGTCAGACGCTAATCTTGTAAGGCGTCCACGAGATAGCCTACCTGCTGACAATGAACGTAAGGAAACCAGAGAACAGTCACGTGATCTTGTGTAGGCCTACCTGCTCAAGTGAAATACATTTACATTATAAAGGTGGATACATTCACCTATTGATAAATTACTATTCAGAGCAACCAAGAACATTGCATCTGTGCGTGTATTATACATGATAACTGCTGATCAGTTTTTTGGTTATTTAAATTTGTCTTAAAAAAGAGCAGATCCTAAGAGTACGATGGAAGTATAAAACAATGTATACTGGTACATCAATTTTCAATTATATCCTCGGTTGAAACCACCTGTCCCCCATAGACAAACACAAAATTACCATAATTACAATAGTCATCATCATTTTTTCTCTTCTTCATCTTATGTGACGATGACAAAATCTTAGAGCACTTAATGTATATTTAGCTATTTTATCATTTATATCTAATGCTACCTAAAATTAACACCCTGTTGTAATATTTACAGCTGCTTGATAATTTAATAGCTATCAGGCAATAAACATTATCATTTTTATCATTTGTACTCGTATCATAATCATTTCATTATTATTTATTGTTCCATCATTGACAAGGAAGAAAACACAATTTCATGTTAGAGTTACCTTCGCTTGGAACGCTTTCGTGTTATTTACGTGTTATACACTCGTATGATCAATCATGTGCCTAGTAAAACCTGTACTTTTGTCATTATTCCAGCTTGCTTTTAGTAAAATGAATGTTGTTACAAACTTTTTGCAGAATCGTAGGCTGATTTTCTCATGAATTGGAATTTACAATATTGATAAATTAAGAATAATAAAAAGATTTTCTTGTAATGGTCTTAATGGTCATTGCGCTGTGTTTTGAATTACACTAATAATTATATGCTAGGGCTGCATCACAAAAGGACAGAAAATTTGAATGTACATTATCAGCATCTAATACTTTTCAATTAACGTAGGAATCTATTTCTTGCCTGAAACTTTTAGAACATACATGTATATAAATTGAAAGAAAAACTATGTCCTCCAAAAGAGACCCTTAGATCGCCTATTACGGTGGACTGGGTATAACAAATAATCAATCAATCAATCAGTCCTCCAAAAGGACATATACTTGATTTTTTTTTCTTCTTTTCTCTTTTCATCATTAAAAAGTCTTTAATGGAATATACATGTAATTGTTTTTCAAATCATAAAATTAAACATGCAATACTGTATTAAAAAAACTCTAAATAGACCAGTGGGAAATTAATACTACCAACAATCGTTGAAAAAAAAGAAACGCTCTTGTAGCTCTTGGTATTTCAAGCATTTGTTTTGTTATTTTCTTATATTTAAAGTAAGTCTCTTTTTTAAAGGCCATAATTGTTAAAGAGAAACATGTACTGAATTGGACTCGATGAGATAAAAACTGGAGAATGTATATGGGTCAGTCCACCATTAAGAGCCATTTTCACAACACACATTTAAAATCAAATTTCTTATCATCATATACATCCTACAAAAGTGAACTCTTTATTGATGGTCAAGAATAAACAAAGGAACCTCCTGCAAGCTTGACAATGTTAATACTTTTAGCAAAGTGAAGCTGTGTTAGTTGTTGGTTTTTTTTTTAATCGTATGAAAATCCATACTATTTTTGTGACAGAGCTTGACCCCTATATTTCGGATGCATTTTCAAGCACTAAAACTTGAAAAAATGTATGGCAGTTTATAAGGTTAAAAACATTATTCCGCTCAGCGGTAGCATTTTAAAATGATATTGTTGAAGTATAGCTTTGTCGAAAATCGCGTTAGACTTATTACTTGCATCGTCCTTTTCCACCTTTCCAATCCTTTAAATGCAATAAGCTTCCTAAACAACGATAGCATTAGGCGAATGATTCGCTATCTGTTTGAATCTAATGAGGATTCATCCCTTTCAATTTCATTTCATGCATTATCAGTTATCTACAGAAATACCGTCGCAATTTCGAATTCCGTAGATGCTGCCTTTGCATCATCCGAATGTCATGTTCCTACTACACTAGATTTCGCATATATGCGATATTCACGCTTCGTCGGCTTTTTATAACAATCGCTCTTCATGCCAAAGCTTGAGCTCTCAGATGTTACCACAATGTATTGGAATAGTTGAACCATCTAAGGAGCGAAAAAAAAACACCTTTAATTGAATAAACTGAAATTTTGACCATGTCACAAATTATGGCTCATACTGGTGGACTGATCCATATGCATGTACTTAAAATTTTTTTGTTTTTTTTTTCGAGGAAAGGAGATGAGGACACTATTTAAAAATGTGTGGCAATTTTTTTAAAGTGGAAAATCACATAGATAGAAAGTCTTGGTGATATAATATTATATATGTTTTTTTTAACTAGCATGTAGCATGCAAGTGGAAAAAAATTCGAAACATAGTTTTGTTACATACACCCAAAAGGTGATTAAGTTCTATCTCAATGACATTAAAAAAAAAAGTAGTATCTGAAAGGATTTGACGAGATACATCTTTTCTAAATATATTGCATTCATTGTTCCTTATTTCTAATCAACAGGTTATAATTACCATAAATATATGTGATATGTGCATAATGTTAAAATTCTTTAGGGTGTGTTTCATATCCATTGAAATCGTTTTCTAGTACCTTGATTATGCCTATCCATGATTTGTAATATGTGTAAATTTAAATCTGAAGTGTCCAATTTTCCTGGCGATATTCACAACCTTTCCAACCATATAAAATTCCAAACCAAGAAAATTCAATAAAATGTTAACATTTCAATTTGCCCATCTTATATTATTCTTAAAAAGAAAAGAAAAAGATTATTCATTCTAGGAAGACGTATATGATCAGGTTTTCTTTTCAATTGTTTTAAATATAAACTAATTGATATGATTTTTCCTACTTTTCCTTTTTGTATTAATGAAGTGCACAGCTGAGCATATTTAGAGACATTTCATTTATGTCCTGGTCAAAGAGTATTTTTGGATGTATTGTGTAAGGTCACTAAATTGGAGAAGCAGAAATACAAAATATTAAAATTGTCAATTACCTAGCTAATAACATATTTTCATTCTCTAAGTAAAAGCGTAATTCCTGTGTTAGTGTTAATAATGCTACACTTCTTTTCCTTTACTTATTTAAAAGTAAAGCAAGGCTTTTTGATTTTATCTCCACTATAAGACAGATATTGATCCAACAAAAACTAATGACAAACTAATGTCAAATGCCTAGTGAAAAAATGGTACGGGAAAATATCATCTGAATTTATGAAACTTATGTTTTTACTTCTAGTCTATAATCTTTTATTCTTAGATTTAATATTTTCTTTTCTTTCAAAATCGTAACAAATTTAAGTATACGATTGAAAACATAATGCGGCCACATGAATTTTTTTTCACAATTGTAGATTCAAGAAAAAATGTTCAGTAATATTTTCAGAGTCAATATGAATATGACTGTAGACCATTTTAGAGGTTTATTTTTTCTTTCTATAAAGACTGGTCACATGTTTTGCTTAATTAGTCCTAATCCAAATGTACTTCGTATTTGTAATTATTTGTAAGAAATTAAATAAATTAAAAATCAATCAATGACACCTGTTGCTGTTACTTAATTCTTGATCAAATCATTGTTTCTACTATCTTTTTCCATAATCTTTTTTTTACTACCAACCATGCCTTGAAAGCTGCAAACAAGCAAATTGTGGTTTTCAGTATCATTGTCCTTAACAAACAGTTAGTTGGATACTCATTAAGAGATGCAAACATTTTTCGGTTATTGTAAAACTTTCAAGACTAAGATTCCTAGCAAACTGGAAAAATGCCTTTTGTATTCTTAAAATCAGGCCTGCATCTAAAAATCGTATCATTAATATTCTGAATTTGCATTATACAATTTTCAAAGTTTATAAGATTGCGTTAAATGCTAGATAATATTTGTTAAAATGCTACATATCAGGCGATTATTTAAAAGCATTTTGTTTTTTTATTGTTCACCCATTAAAAATTACTGAAGGCTTCATTTGTGAATGGTGTGCAAGACATAAAGAAAGATTTGACATATTTCAAACCAGAAAAGGAAAAATCATTTCTCCTTTAGGTAAAACTTTTAATAACTGAAAAAAAAATGAAATAAAAATATCTCACAATAACTCAAACCATGATACATTTTTAACTAACACACTGAGTGTGTTAGAGCTTATACATGTACTATTTCAAGTCAAGTAGGATAATTCTAATTTTTAAATAGAATTTACAACAAAATGCTGAATTTCCGTTAATACCCCCATGGTCTCCCTAAGGATCCTAAAAAAAGACAGGCAAAAGTGTGGTACAAACTTCGGATCTATTGTTTATTTGAAGAGCACAACAGACCAGATTAATTTTCATTATGTCAATCATCTTAAGGACCAGTCCAAATGGAGAAGTATAAAATGAAAAAGATTCCCTATCAGGCAATGGCAGGAAAGACAATAAATCTATGATAACAAATTAATGCTTTCATCTCAAACAAATCAGAATCTATCACTTATAGTCTGCCCTAGAGACAGAACAAGGTTAGCAGTGAAAACAGCCTTATAGAGACCTTGGGTATACGCAGAGAAATGATCTAATGTAGAGTCTATGCTGACTGGCTTATCCAAGTGTAATAACTGCAGGGGATCTATGGCTTTCTTTGCTCCATTATCAGTGCACAGGGAAGGACCTCTGACATTTGAGTCTTGAATTTCATTCAACATAATAAAGGAATGAATGTCTGAAGGATCATCAGGGGTATTTGAGACTGTAACAGGCATTTTCAGTCCACAGCAACATGGATGCTGTTTTCTCCTGGAGCTGACAGAGAAATAAGAAAAAAATAAAGAAGGAGATCCATTTAATTTTTTTACAAACATGCTTGGGTGTGGAAAAAAACATTTATAAATCACCCTTTTTTTTAATCCCACTTTGAACAAATTTAAAGACCATATTTTAACACATAAAAGTTAAAATAATACTAGATTATTACATAGACCTATACTTTGTAACAATACAGCACTCATAAGTTTGCTTTACTTATTGATGTTGTTATAACTTTCCTTTAAAGTATAAGCAAATATTTTGAGTTGAAGTAAAAAGTACTTGCTTGATTACAAGTTTGTTTTTTACATCTTTCACCATACTTTACTATTTTAGTCTTCTTTTGTTCCTGTCACTAGTCAGGGTCATCCACTTTTTAAAAGATATTTCATCAAATCTACATGCTGGCTTTTATTATTTTTTTTAAATTAGTTCTTATGAGCCAATAAAATTACATGTCAAAGTTATACAACACCCCATACTTACCCTGTCTCAGAGGGAACATTTGGAGTCTTCCAGCAGTGCTTAGTCACATGATCAACAGACAACAAATCCCAGGACTCCTTGACTCCTCTGTGTCCCTTGTGCAGTTGCTGAACCCAATGGTGAAAGACAGACGAGCGGAACAGAGACAAGGCAGACAGCACTTGAGCCTGTGAGCAGCCAACACTCTCAGCCAGGCTGGGTAAAATTTTTCTCACCTGAAATAAAGTAAGAGTATTAATAGAGAACACCAAAATATACATTTTCTATTTTACAAAGCAGTTTTTCCGTTGGATTTTCAAAAACTGCAATCCTATCTCCATTATCTTATCGAATTGTACTTAAAATGGAACTATTCTCAATTTATAATATCAGAATATTGAGCAATCTTCAGTTCAGAAGTTTTAGGACTAACTCATGTCATTAGGTAAAGACCACTGAATTAGTTTTAAAAAAATGCAATTCCTACCTCCTCATCAAGTTTCAAGGAGCAGTTGATTTGCCAACACCCTGCCCCTGCAAGTAACTTGCTCTCCTTCATCAATGAAAACAAGCCTTTTAAAGATGCCTTTACACAGCACTGGAAAAACAATTAAAAAATATTCAAAAATATCTTTCATTTACAATTTAGGCATGGTGAGTTTTCAAATGTGGAATACATGTATAATTTTTGTATCATAAATTTTGAGAGACAATTTTACAGATTAAAAACATACATAGAGGAAAATTAAGTATGAATTGTTGCTCTCATCACATTACTTTTCTGATCCAGCAGCCTCTTGACCATGCGCCCTTCGACTTGATGACATGATGAAGAATGTATATGTCCTTTTCAGTTGGTCTTTTCCGCAATTATGTGTTTTCAAAAGCAGGGTTAGGTGGACAAAGTCTTGTGCGGCGGTCTTGTAGTTTGGGATTGTTAAATAGGATATGTTCGACTGTTTCGATAGTGGAGCATAGAGAGCAGAACGGTTCTTTTTGGGGTTGTAAACAATTGATGTTGTAGTTGATTCGAATATGCCGATGTGGCATGTATTTCTGATATTCTTTATCATATCATTTTAGCTGGGGAGCCTGTGGTTTGCTTAACCACCCCAACACGTGTTGCATAAAAAAAGAGAATTTTTTAAGAATATCTCGAACAAGTGCGTCTGATGTGAAGGTGGTTTATATGTAAGATATGAGAGAAGGGACACCAGACACAAACCTCCGCTATCCAATTAAGGATTCAAACAAGCCATAAGGTTCGTCAACCCCTGCCACCTCATGTCTCCTGGCAGACAGATACCATGAGTAATCTAGAGTTTGGCATCTGGATCTGTTGGACCATTGTTGAACACAGAGGATCGTTTGATCGCATGCTGTACATCACTGCTGTGTCACTGGGCCTATCTCCAGTTTCCCCGTCTTAATGACAAGACGAACATGTTCCCATTATTTTTGTCTGGAAAAATATCCTTAAAAAATCAAGCTACATCACCTGTCAACCACAGGGAATGCACAAATATAGGTAAGATAAGATAGGACAATCCCTCAAGGGAGAGGGGGTGAGTTGGTGAGGTCCATAGCGTATACCACAAACCAGAGGGTTTTGAATCTGCACCTTAAAGGGGGCTCACCTCCTCCCAATTTTCGTCATACCGCCATATCATACGCCAAGTTTGTGTGGACCCCATGTGAAGGTGTCCAACCTTTCGCCAAGACAGGCTTTCCTCTAAGAGCAGGAACACAGGAATATTTGAGTAGTGAGAGGCCATATGCAAATACGTACACCTATATTACCATAGAAGATGAGGCAACAAGTGTCGTCCGCAGTGATCACTACACCCTCATACAAGAGGCTATGTGTTGCCCTTTACTACCATCTGCTTTCCCCTCATCACATTAAAAAAAAAAATTGATGATATGTTTGATTCTTTTTTGAGTTGCTTTCAAACAAATAAACACATACCTTGAACTCCTCCAAAATCTCCTCTGTTCTTGAGCATAAAACAAACGTGACCAGTGAAGACGTGGGCTGCTCAAGATGCAGGAAGCTTTTGTCATTCAGAATTACATGCCGAACCCCAGTGATAAAGCCTGCAAGCCTCTCAGGGCTGGATCAGCAATGACAGACACAACTGGCTGTGCCCCTTCAAAAACAAAAAATAAAATGTTAAAAAAATAAAAAAGGAACATACTCATTATTTAAATTCTAAACTAAGGCAATTGGGATTGTAAGAAAGTGCTATGAGATTTATCTTAAAATTATAACACATTATATATCTCATACCCACATTGTCTTTAACAAACAAAAATTTGAATAATAATCTTAATGCCCGGCACTTAGGAATTTAGACAAGATACTACAAACTTAATTTTCCATTTACCTTTATATATGTGTATATATATATGTATATATATATATATATATATTAAATTTTTCTTTAATGGAACTTTCACAGTGATTGAAATTGCTATCTGTTGAAATTTACGTAAACTGATAAACAAAAATACTTATCTTTAGCATTTTAAGCATCTCTTTACAAGTTATACCATAAAATGTGTTGCCAACCATACAATTTTAAACTATACACAATAATTCATTTGGTTTTGCTAAAATTGATAGAATTGGAAGTCTTAAAAAATGAGAAAACAAAACAAAATATTCTTTACTTTTAAATACACCCTCATTGGTAAAAAATGATGCTATTTAAAACTCAGTTGAGAAGATTATGAAATATAAAAATCAATACACTCTAAAAAATGTATTGCCATTCGTCATTACCTTTGTATATTTACAATTTAAAAAAATGAAAAGACCATTATGAAAAGTAAAAAAATATCAAAACATTTAAGTGACACAGAAAATTCAATATTTTCAAACTCACCTGTAAGATCCCTGATGTAGGGAATCACAGCAGAGCCAAGGCGATCCACAGCCATAACATTTTTGGACTTTAGCAGAATTTTCAGGCGAGGATGAATCACTTTCTGGCACAGGAGGAGCCCTATTTGGTTCTGTGCAAGTTTTTCACAAAAATGTGCCCACTTATCAATTGCTAACGCTTCAACAGAGGCTGCTTGCTCTGCAGTCACTTCATAAGCAGCCGAGACAATGTCCTCCAGGTCTCCCGACATTGAGCAAGTCACAAGTACCACTTTGATCCCCTTGTTCAAAACACTGACATTTCCTTCTGTATTCTTGCTGGCAATGTCTGCAGTCATCAAATTAAATCCAGTTTCTCCTTTCACACATGGAAGCTCAGGGTGCTCCAACAGTAAGCCTTTCAGTAGCCTGCTCCCCCTTGAATGCTCAAATGGACAACCCACAATAAAAATTCCATCAGCGTGTTCTCGAACAGGATATTGCTGCGGCTCAGGAATAGACTCCACAAAACACTTCACAATCAACTCACAGATTTTATTACATTCAGTGTCTACCAAGTTTAGAAGAGGTCTTGCCAAAAGCATGCTTTTGGTGTAAGCTAAGAGCACTTGAATATTACTAAGGTCAGCATTCACAATCACACTGCATTCTTGAGAATTAAGATATTTTGATAATAACTTAACAAATTGTTCATTTAAAGCACAAAAAGCTCTGCGATTTGTGAACTCTCCAGGCAATTGGACTGTTGATTTGATCAAGCTCAAACATGCAAAAGACAGGAATTTTCCACCATCCCCGTACTCCCTTAGATGGCCCTGAGCAGAGCTCACAATCAGTTTCAGAATCTGTCGAGACAATGATAGTGAAGCAAAGAGGCGCCCACTGTCTGAGGTCATGGTCAGATGTCCTCCACATGTGTTCCTGATCAGGTGAACTCCTGCATCTGGTCCACTGCATGAGCCCACGAGGTCTAGAAATGCACATAGAGAGCGGATATTGTCTGGAGAGTCCACAGGAGCGACATGCAACTGTGCAGCCTCAGGCTTGTTTTTCTCAAGATTGAACATCATAACCTGGGAACGGGTGGTGCAAAAAAACAAAACAAAATTACAATGAGTTACAAAAGTTAAAAAAAAAAAACAAATAAAATAGTATTGTTTTTTTATGCAACAACTTCAATAAAAACAATTAAAACTAGAGAGCAGATTGAATCGCAGATCTCGTAATTATTTAAAAATCTGTATAGTTATAAGAAGTTATAAAGATAAAAACATAAACAAATAGCGAAACACATCATGGTACCTGAGGGTTAAAAGTTTGACATTTTACTCACAAATCTAAACACAAAACATCCAAATCCAAATGTTAATCCAGGCTTTAGTCACCAGTCCCTTCCATCATCTGCCGCTTCCTTCGCCATTCAGCTCTCTCAGGAGCTGTAGGTGTATGAACGTCTGATGCTACAGCTGCATATATCACTGATCCTGACATAAACAGCAGGAAGGATACAATTCTGTTCTGATATACCCACTTGGACATATGATTGATCCCACGCAGGAGCTTGCTGCCTCTGTTTGAAATGGAAAAAAATTATAGTCCACAGAAATTTTTAAAATCGGGAAAGTGGAAGATCAGGTGATGTTGTAGAAAAACTTTCTAAAGTGGTAGTAGCACTGAGAAATCAATATTAAGATGTATCCAGTTGTGTAAAGCTATTCATATTAGCTTTGAGAAAATTGAATCCAGTTATCTTAAAGAAGTACATGTATAAACACATTCTGACAATTCAATGTGATTTTTTCTCCGCACAAGTGCAAATTAAAACCAAACTGCTGGAAAGTTCAAACTAACATTTGGCGAGACTAACAATGGCATTACATACTTGGCATTGGCTTTTTGATCCATGTTTTCTTCAAACTAATCTTTTTTGGTGACCGGAGCTTCCTCGGTTTTATTTTTTCCTGCCTCTTTAGATGCCTTGTTAGGATTACTGAAAGACATCCAACCCAAATTCACTTCTTCTTTTTGCTGTCTTTCAGGGACAAAGTCGGAATCAAATTGCATTTGAAGCCACAGATAGTGCATTGAAACGAAGATACCACCACATGTCAGCGCCAGAGCATTGCTGCGACAAAATTTCACCAACTTATCCATGGCCACCTTTACAAGCTCTGAAAAAGGCAACAAGGGGTTCATCAGGTTATAATAATGCTTTAAAAAATGTTTTTAAATTTAAGGGCTGCGGCTAGTCTAATTATTTTTTTTATAGAATTACTACTTCTTGTGCTGCTCACATTATTCCAAGAGTCAACAAAGTAAGATTGGTGTTCACTTATTTTGAGATCTTATATTATCTGAAAATACAATTTACTATGATTTCTTTTACTGCTGACTACTGTGATAAATATTGAAAATAAAAAGCTTTAAAAAAATATATGCGCAAAAGATAGAGAGAGAGAGTACAGCTTTTATATACAAGAATTCAGTACTTTGATTATGAAACACAACAATTTAATTGCTCTTAACAACTGTATTTGAATTTGAATACATCATAGTTAGTACAGCACAAAATCATTTTTTTATATCTCACAACCAAATTGCATTAATCTGAAAAATAATTATTGCTTATTATAAGACTCTAAAAATGAGTAAAATAAAAAACAATACCTAAAGACGAAAGGAGGAACTTAAGTCTTATAAGTGCTTTGATGCTTTACACTGAGGTAAATAAAATACAGTTTATGTCTGGCGAAGTTTGTGATTTTGGGCCAAATGATCAAGGAAAGAATTCAACAAGAAGCCAATTTCTAACAAACACAAGAGAGCCCCGAACCTACCCCTAATTACTAGTAATTAAAAGCTTTTCTATTTATAGTTGATCCATGATGGCAAACGTTAAAGTATGCACAGAGTTTAGAGGGCAGCAAATTATAGACATTGATATTACACTTATAGATCAGCCCACATTCTGCAAATTTAAAAGGAAATTTGAATAACATTTAACTCATTCGTTAACTCATAAAGTGTGTGTGTGTGTGATCAGCCGAAAGCGTTACCTGAGTGTGATTATTTGAGTGTGGTTGCGAAGTCTGCAGTGCCTTGTGGGGTGTTCGAGTGAAGGTGTGAAATTATAGGAGCAGTTTATTTGATTTGTCTACATGTATAAAGAACAAAAAAAAAACAGCATTTCCAAAATGATTATTTAATTTTTCTTTTTCGTGTGTGTTTATGGCACAGCCCAAGTTTTCTTTAGTTAGAAAAAAGAAATTGGAAGTTTATTGAGATCGGACACTAGGTGAGTGCATGTACATGTGTACCGGGATCAATAAACAAGTTATAGTTTATTGTCCAATACACCATAATGCCGATTAGTCAGGTCAGAAAAATACAAACCTTTTACCCTGAATCCAGTTGTTTCTATCAGATAGAGATAGCGATAGAGAGAGAGATAGATAGATAGAGAGAGAGTGAGAGAGAGTGAGAGAGAGAGAGAGAGAGAGAGAGAGAGAGAGAGAGAGAGAGAGAGAGAGAGAGAGAGAGAGATAGAGAGAGAGCAGATGTCCTACACCCGAGCTTGCTTTTATTGGTCAGATCAGATAGAGGAGCTGCCATACCTCATACCGCTGGTTAGTCATATCAGAGAGAGTAGATGCCATACCCCCCCACCTGGCATCTATTGGTCATATCAGATATAGGAGATGCCGCTGATTGGTCAGAGAGAGAAAGAGAGAGAGTAGGATGCCAATCTTCCCTCTGTCTGATGCATGATCAAAAACTACATTGTTTTCATCTCCCCTTCACCCACAACTGAGCAGAGGCAAAACTTATTTTTCACATCTCCCCTGCTCCCTTAGCGATTCATCTCAAACGCTATAGACAAAGGGGGGTGTTCTCAAATCAATACCCACTAATACCCTCTACTGGTCAGTAACATCAAACAATAATCACATAAGCAAACATACCAACAAACCAGACTTCACACCTCGAAGTCTGCCTGTTTGCTTCACCATACTTCAAAGATTTCTCATAAGACGAATGGAGCAGACAAAACTGGGAAAGTTGCACCTTTTCATTGGTTGTCATTTAGGAATATTGAGTCCTAAGTGAATAAGACAAGGTTTTCCATGACAAGATGGCGTATCAAGGTCGTCCTCAAGTCACCCACTAATAGTGTGGGCCCCTCTGAGCTGAGGTTGGAGGGCTACCCCTTAACCTTTCTGGCTTTAGCTGTGTGAACGGAAGTAGGTCATGCTACTGTGCTGTTGCCCAGACAAATTTACCCGTAAAGTCGGCGCCCCATAGAGCCAGGGTTAAAATTCAAGAAATTCAAGGAGAACATTTTGTACCCTTAGCCTTAGGTGGAGCTATATTTTACCCCTAGATCTCAATTTCATTAAAATGCATCCTCTAGATCTCTTGATTATTGGTTTGGATATCTGGATTATGATTAAAAAAATATATGACCTAGATCTAGATCACTAGAATGTAGATCTAGAAATCTAGATCTAAATTAGATAGATCTTTTCAGAAAGTCAGATAATAAGGGTCATACCATCTTTAAGATCAAATCTGGAAGTTTTCCTTTACAGCCAATCACAACCAAACGAGATATATGAATCAGGCCACGAAAATCAACAGAACTAGATCTGATTCTTGAAAGATATTGCGAATTTTCGGCTTGATTGAGCACTTAAATTAAAGCTTCATTTAGCCTTATGAGTTACATAAAACTTGTATTTTGTGACCGACAAAAAAAATGTCATTGTCAGCTGAAGTTTAGCTGTGTTGGTTAAAAAGAAAGGAAAAGTAAGTGCGAACTGCGGAAACCAGTATTCGGCACTAAGCTTATAATTCGTTTGCATTTTTTATTAACTTATTTTATGACTATGTACTTCGATTAATCACCATTGTCCATTCACAAACTATTACAAGTTAATCTTACGATTCTACACGTTAGTGGGTTGCCACAATCGTGAACTCATCGTCACATTTGGTACACGACAATATTATTTCAACATCATAATTGCCTCTCTCTTGGGCAAAAAGAGGATTTAAGGATGAGAATGGGGAGGCGGGGAAGGAAGGGCAGAAGGAGAGCGAGAGGAGCAAAAATAAGGAGCACAAACACAATGATAAGGAGAGAGATGGCAGCAGATGGTCCAGGAGAGCTAGAAGATTATGTAGAAAAGCAGGTAAATGTAGCTGATGCAATGTATATTGGACATTTAAAATGCACGTTTCATACTTCTATTTGCTGGGAAAAATGATACACCTTTGATTATCCACTCATTAAATGACCCCTGAACATAAAACAATAAAAGTTAAAGTGATCATTATCTTTTGTAGGTTAAAAAAAAAAACAACAAGAAAATTTAAAAAGTCTTACAGTTCATGACTGATATTTTTATATACGATCATGCCATACCATGAATTATCCAACATTTCACGTCCCCAACAAATGGTTACAAATTTAGGTATTACCGGTACATGTATTATACTGACAATATGTTTTTACACACTAATATTTTTTTCTTACCCTTTCTTATTTTACTTTTATATTCTTCGTCCCATCTTTGACAATAATCTGTTTCTAATAAAGGCGTACCTGAATATTTCTTTGAATTTATATCAGCACCACCACCACCACCACCACCGGCACCACCACCAGCAGCACCACCACCACCAGCAGCAGCAGCAGCAGCAGCAGCACCACCACCACCACCACCACCATCATCATCATCATCATCATCATCATCATCATCAGCAGCAGCAGCAGCAGCAGCATCATCATCATCATCATCAGCAGCAGCAGTAGTAGTAGTAGTAGTAGTAGTAGTAGTAGTAGTAGTAGTAGTAGTAGTAGTAGTAGTAGTAGTAGTAGTAGTAGTAGTAGTAGTAGTAGTAGTAGTAGTATTAACATGTTGTTGTCGCTGTTGTTGTTTGTATTATTCTAAACATTTTATTACCATTAAAATATCTACGTGTATTATTACAATTGCAATTACTTAATAGCTTGAGAAATGGATTCAATTGATGGTTTGTTGTGAGTGTCACATCGGCAGTTGAAGTATGTACAAATGCAAAAAATGCTTCATATGTTTCATATAAATTATAAAAAAGGGATTGGGGTGATCATTGTGGTATATCAGCCTTAAAAACTTGAAAAAGGTTAAGTAAACAAACAATACAATTGTTAAACATGAATGGGTAATACATAAGTCACACCAAGTCATAACATTATTTATTTTATAACGATTTTTAAAAATTCTTTTTTAACTACTATCAACCATTTGACTGAGTCTTTTTTTTTTTCAAAACCTGCGTACATTTATTGTTTTTAAATGTTTTGAAAGACTGGTATTGATATATGTCTTAACAGCTATAAATGAACAGCTTGGTATTTTTCAGTTTGACCATAAAGAAAGAAGAAATGTAGAAGATGCTGTGTTAACGTTTTTAATACTGTCCTGAAACATCTTGAGACACCCAGACATTTTTCTAGAATTTTTCTTTGTTGATTCTTCGTCTGCGTTTAATACTACCCAGTCCCATCTTATGATAAAAAAAAATTGTATGACTTGCATGTTGATGTCAGTGTTATCGCTTGGATTTTTTGTTGTCTTACAACGAGACCACAATATGTTAATACAAATGGTGTAGTATCAAAAGCTATTATTACGAACACAGCAGGCACCCCAGGACTGTGTGCTTTTATCCGTTTTATATACGGTACACTGCCAACACCAATGACTACCAGACAAAAGGCACAAACACACTATTAATTACATTTGCAGAGGACTGTTGGCTAATAGGGAAAATGGCAAACAACGAAGATTTTTACTTTGAAGAAATTAACAGGAAAAGTCGGATTCATGTTAGAGTGGGGGGGGGGGGGGGGGGTTAAGTGTTGGGGCCCGTCCACAATATAGCCTACGTAGTGCTGAGGCTAGACCAACTCAACTTAATGCCCTACTTAGAGGACTTGTGATTGTAGGGGTATGTGTAATCTTGTAATGTGTAAAGAGGTATGTGTTTCTAAATAATAATTATGTGTTTGGCAGCATATAATTTCAACAACTTCACACAAGAATGTTAAATGCTTGTTTTATTTTATTATCATTATTATTATTTTTATCTCACACATGTACAACTGATGTTGTGATATTGCATCAAATGTATTATTGTACAGCCAAGACAAATTTCCCTATGTCGTATCCAAGGACAATACTAAAAAAAAGAAGAAATTAAAAAAAAAAAGTCTGAGGTACGACTAATAGTTTTTCAGACGATTTATTTTTAATGTAGCATAAAAAAAACAACAACAGCAGAAACAGCAGAAAGAAAAAGGATACAATTAAAACTAATCCTAAAAAGAAAGAAAATAAGACAAATACAAAGAATGTCTATTACAGCTGAGCTTGAAACTTAACTTAGGTGTGATTATATACAACTTAAGCTCAACATTTGCAGTGGACTCTCAGTCTCCTTTACCAATCAAGAGTATATATGCCTGAAACCATTTGTACCACAAATAGTTTTGACCAATATCTAATATCTTTGTGAGAGGACAAAGAAAGGCACATTTATTTTCTTTGTTTGGCGACTGTGGAGTATAAAACAAAATTCTGAAGTTTTCGGGAACAATGTCATCCATCCCGACAGATATTTAATTGTGTAAAGGGTAGTATAAGATTAAGAGAAATGAATCAAAGACCTAGTTCTGAAAAGTAACATAATAATTCATCATAAGCTTAAGCATAGTAGATTTCATACGCATAAAAAAGGATGCTTATTCATTTTTATTTAATTGTAAATTAAAGCCTTTAGATTGGGGATAAAATGCACTAACGTAAACAAAATCGAGTCCTGCCTTTTCCAAATCCTGCTTTTTAGATTGAGTGTTTACTCATACAGAGATAAATAAAACAGGTTCTTAAATAGTTTTCTTTCCTGTGAAAAATTCAAGTGAATAAGCCTGTGAGTTGACAATGGAGTGATCAGTAAGAGTATAGGCCTACCCTTACAAAATGTAAACCAAGCAAGAAACAAACTCGTAAATGCGAATCATAGATGGAATTTTTATGCAAAGAGCATGTTTTTTTACAAAGAAAAAAAGAAAGAGTATTCTGTTTCACAGAGATAGCAGGTTCATAAACTACAAAGGTTATTAGGTGTCTGCCTGTCTGGTTCTTTGAAGCAGACAACTCTTGAAAACAAATTGATCATTGTGCATTTTGTAAAAAGTTCAAATAGCATATAAAAATTACATAACTAGAACTGTGAAATAATGATTTTATGAATACATTACACAAAGCACAAAACTAGTAATACTCGTTACAACCCTAAAAAAAATCATGGAGTTCAAGTACATGATCAACCCCTTTTCATGCCTAGCTAATTAATATTATTTTAAAAGACGGATTAAAATTTGTTTTGATATATTGCAATATTGTTGTTTGAAGAGGATGAATCATCATAGAACTTAAAATGATAACCTGAGATGTATAACAATAATTTGAAACAAAAAGTGTCAAACTTAAAATGAAAATGTACTTTTCTTCATGATTAATTAATTTTATTCTTATATAATGAATATGAATATATCTTCCAAAACAATTATGATACTAAAAAATCAAATCATCGTTATAATCTTAAAGAAATGTTAACATAAACTTCTAAAATGAAAGAAAAAATTGTTATTGATCACAATTGCTCACAATAACTCATGCATTTTACCTAGAAGTAAACAAAACAAAAAAATGCCCGTTAAGATAAAGTATGTAGTATAGATTTATAGTTATTCTTTCTTTACAAAAACAATTGTGAAAGACAAAAGTCATGGTATTTCATATTGTGACATTGCAACATCATACACACACAAAAAACAAAACAAATGAATTTTATCACAGTGGTTCACATGTGTATACTAAAACAATTAATACAATACCTAAAGTTATAATTATGATAATGATAATGATAATCATAATAATAAAAATAATAATAATAATAATAATAATAATAATAATAATAACAACAACAATAACAACAATAATAATAATAATAATAACAACAACAACAACAACAACAACAACAACAACAATGATGATGATGTTCTTTTCACAAAAAAGAGTGCAAAAGCTAAAAAGAACATACACTGACTAGTAATTCATTGACCAATAGCTTATCGCAACAAGACACCTAATGCTCTGACCAATCAAGTCTGCCCAGAGATTTTGTTACAAGTTACGGTAAAAATGGATTTTGCAGACTGTTATGCAATTCAACTTTTTTTTATATTCACAATGAACTGTCAAGACAGAACTTTCACACTTGACAAAAATATTAAAAAATTGATATAGAACATAAATTCGGCAAAAAGAAGATGTTGGTGTTGCAGACCTCTGTTGTTGTTGTTTTTTTTTTCCAACAGTTTATAAAATCTTACATTGATTTAATGATCCATCAGCTCTAGTGATTTCCATAGTTAGAGGTGAGGAGTGATTTTTTTAAGTCTAGATAAGTAAATAATGAACACTTGTATATGAAAAGACAATAAGCCTGTTGTACATGGTTCATTGTGGGTCAAATTTCAGTATGCATTGATATTACTTTAGTTTATTCATTATAATTTAATAAGTTAAGACTATAAGATTAAAAGTCAAACACAATTATTCTGCCAGAACTGCCAACAGCATTATCATGTGCACATTTTTCAGCATGCAGGATTGGAGGTATCAAGAAAAAAGCCAAACCAATACAAACGCAACTATCTTCTGATTCTTTCATTGTCTGCCCAAAGTACTCTAATATCTCAGGACAGGGTATATGCAGTGCACATCGTCACTACATTAGCAATATGGAAACAATTAACTATGGGATAGAAGATTTAAACAAAATTCAGAAAGCTAGTTACCAATATATGGAATAATACAACATAAATTTAGAATAAAAGTTACTAAAATACTAAAATGCAGAGAAATTTCAAAAAAATATATTGTAATCAAAGGAAATATAAAATTAAAAGACAAATAATAGCTTGAATAAACCTCATAACAGTCAGATTAGACTTTATCAAATTAGCAAAATGAGCTTCTGCAACAAATTTAAAAAGCATTGAAAAGGTAACTAAGAAATAGAAACATACAAACATTTTAAAGAAAACAACATTAAAATTGCACCAACATACAAAGAATTACATTCAATTTATACATGTCAATCTAAAAATTGCAGGTTGAGGTACATCTTAAAGCTTAAAAAAAAAAATGAAAAGTGAGCAAATCAACATTTTGGGATTGCTAATTACAAACATGCTTTAGTCCATTTTTTTTTTTAAGAAGTGTAATGGTTCTATATGAGACAAGTTTAAATCTAACAACCTAGTATTTGTCTCTAAGTACAATAAAATAAATGATTAAAAAATATATCCATGATAATAAAAAAAAAAAAAAGAAGTCAGATGTCTTTTTCTTCTTAGAAAATATGATTTTGGTATGAAATATCTGCAATGTCAATTGATCTTTTTTAGAGCGAATACACTTTAGGTCCATTACCGGAAAAGGCTCTCAGTCACACATTTATGTCCCATAAGTGACAATATAAATAATGCATGTATTAAAATTGGGTATTTTTTCATGAACTCATTAAAGAATCCTAGCTTTTAGAATAAAAATTAAATGTAAACTGTACGACTATAATTATCTTTGTCAATACTATATGATATGTATACTATATACATGTACTTCTTATTTTCTTGATAAAACACCATTTTGTCAAACATTTCACAACCTACATTCACACTCAATATTTAAATTATATACAGATTATTTTGAGAAGCTCAAACCAAATTGTCTTTCAATAGCCACATTAAAAAATTTCTTAAAAGAGAGCATGTTTCTTACAGCTGCAAATATCAGTCTCCAAAAAATGGATCTAATCATATCTACAAAGCCCAGCCTTTTGCTCTCTCCATTTGTAAGTTTCAGAAAAAAGGCAATCACATATGGGACACTTACAGTATTGTGTAAGTATCTGTTCCAACCCACAATAATAGCATTGCTCATTTTATAAAAATCTTCAGAAGGGTTTTTCAGATTTGGGATAACAACTTCATCTCGAATATTTTCACAGAAATACTTTGCTTGAGCCATACCTCGAGAACATACATTATACTTGGCATCAATACCTAAAAGATGACCAATACCATACCAAAAGTAGACATAATCATCTAAACTTGCATTTGAACACTGAATGCCAAACTGCTGAGTGTTCATCAGTGGAAAAGCAAAGAATGCACTTTGAACAAGCACCATGTTGTATTGAGACAAATAATGATCGCACCCGTTTTTTGCCATTTCTGAACGAATCTTCTCATGCATTTTCCTGACAGCCAAAATAGATTTCTGGGCTTCTGATCCTTCTTTCCAAACGTCTCCATAGTGCCAGGAGGCAATGTGTTTGAAAGTACTGATATACCTTTTGTGTGCTTTTCGAGGTGTTTCAGAATTGTTTGTGAAAATCAGTGTTTTGAGAAAATCTGGAAAGCACAATCCAAGAATAAGAGCATAAAACATACTTATACAGCAACTAAAGAGGTTATCTCGAAAAAATTGACGTCCTCGATAAAATTTGGCCATATCAAAATCTCTTGGAGGGATCAAATCTGCTCCTGTATCACCATCTTCCGCTATTCCATCTTCAAGATCTTTCAGCTTCTTTAACATATCACTGCTATCCTCATTGGTAAGCAGTGAGGTTCTCTCCATATTGACCACGCAAGTGAAGTTCTAATCAACTGTCAACACACAATATGTATGAGAGGCATGCAGATGTGGAAATCAAAAAGTTAATTATTTTGGTCCAAATGGAATAAATAAAATTTCACCTTTCTTAAAAACAAATTTGGGAGGGGGGGGGGGTTGTTTCACATTTCCATAATATAGGTCTTGTGTCCATCAAATGCAAACATATATTGTGTAGGTCTCAGAATATCATTAACCACTTGATTGCTGACTAATTAACTGAATTCAAATGATGGGCAGTGTTATCTACATAAATATGTCTAGTCAAAACTTCAGAATCTGATGTCTCACAGTGATACAAATTAACATGAAAATGACCGTCTGCATCGATTGTGGCTTCCAAGATCACAACAAAGTGAAAAAAAAATCTCTGTCTGTTATGGAAACAACAAATACGAAACTTGTAAGAATTTTCGCAATCTCACAATGAAATATCAATAGGCCTTCAAATAGCGGACAAATTCGTCCTCATCGCAGTGCAACGG
>RQTK01000027.1:0-10770 GCA_003991915.1 Elysia chlorotica | reverse complement strand
TATTATTATTATTATTATTATTATTATTATTATTATTATTATTATTAGCATCCTTACCATTATTATCATTATACATAATTGACCCAGAGAGAGTTTGTAGACAAAGTGTTATTTTAAAGTAACACAGATAGGTTATTATTGACACAGAGTAGTGATGTCATCAACACAGACATTGTCACAGAGTGAGGTTATTATTGACAACGTTTAAGGTTACTGACACAGACATTGTAACAGAGTGATGTATTGACATAATCATTTTATTATTGCACAGATGGTTTTATTACTGACACAAAGTGTGGTTATCGACACAGAGTGATTTTTATTAATGACACATGGTGAGGACTGAGGTCATTGACTGAGTACTTTTTTTTTATTATCGACAAAGAGTGATCGATCAATTTTTTTTTTATTGACACAAACTGATATTATTGACACAGAGTGAATTTGTCATTGACAAAGAGTAAGGTTATCGACACAGTGGTTTTTTTTTTTATTGACACAGACCAAGGTTGTCGATACATAGTGATTTATCATCGACACAGAGTAGTTTTGTCATTGACTCAGAGTGATTTGATTATTGACACAGAGTGATTTTGTTATAAACTGATTCGATTAACGACACAAGTGGTTTCATTATTGGTACAGAGTAATTTCATTATTGACATAGATTGATGTTATCGTCGACACAGAGTGAGTTATTCAATATAAATGTGTATCAATAGTTTTTATTTTATGAAGAGTAGCTTTACTTACAGAGTGAGTTACTCAATATACAGTTGTATAAATAATTTTTGTTTTAAGCAGAGTAAGTTGATCGTCACTCGCCAGAGTAGTTGTTTTGTGAATTGTACAGATTGAGTTTACATATCGACATAAATCGGATTTGTTACTGACTCAGAGAGCGAGAGAGAGAGAGAGAGAGAGAGATAGAGAGAGAGAGAGAGAGAGAGAGAGAGAGAGAAAGAGAGAGAGAGAGGGGGGGGAGAGAATAGAGATAAAAAAAACAGAAGGGAGATAAAAAATGAAGCAGAAAGAGATAGAGAACGAAAATTAGACTCAGAGAGACGGAAAGAGAGGCGGGGGAGGGGGTAGAAAAAGTTGAGCTAGTCAAGGAGAAAACAAAGCTGGGAGTGGGAGCAACAGTTTTATGTGTGTGGGGGGGGGGGGGGGGATGTAGCCAACAGGTTCTAGGTCCTATTATCACTCTGTATTAATCTTTTCGTCTATCGAAACAGAGCTACTATGTGTCAATTGGCTAATCCTTTTCGGTAGACTGTGTTAGCAACTAGATCTACATGTTCTTTTTTTTTCGAGAGTAACCCAGGTATAGCAAATTCTAAGACGGAATGGTAAGCTTATAATAGTAATTATTATTAAGCGGCGAGGTCTTACCACAGTAACAAAGACTATACCATAAATCCAAACAGCCTCTTGGCAATGTACATAACAATATCCGGCAAATACCGTACTTCTCGAGCAGCAACATTTGATTCAGTCCGAGGATTCACAGATCGTAGCACAGATAGCGCCTCGATTTAGGCGGAAGGATGATTCTAATGGAAATGAAAGATCCCACATCTTATTCAAATACCGTGTAATATTTGTGGAATTTGCGACACGATATAGTTCTAAGATTCTGTTTAAAATTCTGAACAACACGTGAAACTATGGTATGTGCACTGAAAATCCTATCTTTTCAACAACAAAAAATATTGATATCAAATTTCATGTATATGGATATTCAAAGTAGCTAAAAAAAAGGGTCAAAAACAAAAAGAATAGCTTACGTTAAAAAAAAAACACAACAATAACAAAACAAACAAACAAAAACAAAAACAAAAAACGAATGAATGGGTGGGTTTGGTGGTGCAACATTGTGATGCGTTGAGGTACATGTTTCAAAAATTTGGAAAGAACAGTTATTTGGAGTAACGAGCAACGGTGGTGACTTTTACTTTTAGTTACGTCCAAATTTTCTTGGCAGAAATGATCGTCTCATCGTTTCTAATACAGAAGAATTCTAGAGTTTTACCATAAAAATGTGGCCTCCTACTATTTTATAAAACGTGATACACTGTAGGCTACATGTAATTTCAAACTTTAAAATCAACAAACAATACAACAATAATTTCGTTTAATTCATGGTCAATATTTTAGATAAATCATTCTTTAAAGTATACTCAACGTCTTTAAAAAGAGCGGCATAATTTGGTCTGCGAATTCAACGTAGAAAAAGATATAGTGCAACACCAAATAGAAATATTTTTGTACAAAACTTTTTCCACACATGTATAGAGAGTACCGATGTATCCAAAGACAATCAACCCCACCGTGATGATTCCACAAAGAAAAGCGTGAGATAATAAAAGACATGTTATAAATCATTTCAAGTTAAAGCATGATAAAAGGATAGTGTGTTCCATTGATTCAAAGGGATACAGTGCTTTAGAACAATACATTCTGTAGGCAAAATTGGGACCAGTAAAAAGAAATGGCAGATGTCCAAGAGGATGGGTGAATGATTGTATGGCTAGACAGGTCTCACCGATGCAGGAAGGATAGCCTAAGTCCAGGAGTTTTTTTTTTCTGACGAATGCGCTAGCACTGTTTTGTTGTTGTTGTTGTTGTTGTTGTTGATGATGATGATGATGATGATGATGATGATGATGATGATGATGATGATGATGATGATGATGATGATGATGATGATGATGATGATGATGATGATGATGATGATGATGTTATTGTTGTATGAGTGATGAAATGGTGTTAAGGGGAAATTGGGTAAAAAGATTTCCCATTATTTTATTCATTGCCACAGAGAAGAACCCCCCCAAGAGATTTGTTTTATTAGATTGATTTATACCCTTTTTGAGTCAATGTTCAGGAAATCCTGTAACGAGATGGGTTCCTCAGTTAAGGTTCAAACATTGTACCTCATGCCTGTCAGAGTGTCAGTTCTAGCTCCATAGCACACAATGAGATACGTATTGAGTCGTACTAACAAGGCAAAGAATACACACTTCCTATGTGCATAGTTACTTCCCTTATGACCTACATGATACAGATCTGTTAATTGGTGCAACAAAAATAGACAGCCAATCAAACAACGGTTATCATAAAACACTTTACTGCTGTAAAGATGGCGAAGATCACTATACCATCGTCATTCTGAAAAAGCTGAATAGAAGAAATCATTTTTTTTTAGACCGATCAGTATATAACTCATGAGCAGAGTAATCTTTAAAATAAGAAGAAATTTTCGATAAGGATCGAACATTCGTATCTCCAATAGATCTAAGCTAGGTCTAGATTAACTCTAGATTGGTTGCCTAGGTCTAGACTCTAGTCTAGATATTGATCTAGATCTAGACTTATATCAGAGGGCAACAAAATGAAGAAAAATGATCAACGTGAGAAGGCATTAGGGTTTTTACCTCAAAAGGAATCAGAATTCAGTGCTCTCCTGCCATATGCTGATGATGTTGATGTGGAATCCAATGCAGTATTAGCTGAGATAAAATGTCATTTGGGACGTGCAGTGCAGCTGCGTGACATTAAAATAGGCTGTCGACACTGGATTGTACAACTGGAAAGGTAGATCTAGATCTAGTTCTATTGGGTTGCCGCTCAAATTAAAACCATTGATAGGCCTACAGGACAAGATTGTTTCTAAATGTTATCTTAAATTGGCTTTGTCTCTACCATTCAGAGTGTGTGGCAAAAGCAAAGAGTGCCATTCATGAGTGTTTATCAGGACTGCCACTCTTCCGCGGAAACATGGAAATCCGTGGTCACTGAAATCCCCAGATATTTTCCGCGGTCGCGGTTGTTGGTCCCTTGACGCTGAGGCGTAATTTTTATTCCTTCTCGTCTGTTATTTATAGTGTCATATGATACATCACTGATCGCGGATCTTCAGACATGCACTGAGCTAGCTGTGAGAAATGTTCATATATATCGAAAACACCCCGTCGTTAGAAAGATTATCTTTTTTTTGCGAAAGTTATCGGCTCACCGACTGTAGAGCTGTGAAACTGTACACATATTTTCGTACGCCTTTTGTCCTCTACTACGCCGATAGGTTTTGCTCCAAAAAAAATATATAAATACGACTTTCCGTTTAACCCCGACGTTTTTGATTTTTTTGCAATATATATGTATTTTGGCGTATGGCTACAATTTTTTGGTCAATCACGGCTCTGAAACTATAGAAGAATAAAGAAGATTCAGTTCACGCCAGAAAATTAATGTAGGATCAATGTAACAAATTATATCGATAAACGGCGTTGCTCTTTTGTTTTTTGCATAAAATTTGTGGTATCGAGATTGCGTTTGTCAACAAAGTCGCTAATATGGGCCGACTCGTTATTTTTTTTATCGTTTATAGGTCCGAAACTCCGATTAATAGTGTCCATCTCTCTATCTTCATACCTTTCAGTCGTCGACCATTGCCCTCAATTCGAACCAAGAAGCAATTCTGATTGTGTTTAATCTAACATGGTGTTCATCATCGAATAGTTCTTTCACGATATCATGCGCTGTACGGTTACAAACAAGGGACGTAGATCTAGTTCATCGTTTATTTTTCCGCATGCCGATCCCTCCATCTTCACACCAAGTCCTCTCTCAACTTTTACTATTCTTTCGTGAAACCATGTTCTCGGATTTATAACTTAGTTTATCGTTTATTTGTCAGATTATTAGTTACAACCATCGTCTCAAACTTCACATCCAGTCCTAGGCCCCGCTGTCATTTCAACTTTACAGTTATTATCATCGTTCACTGCGTTTTACCATCTTACTTCATGTCGTTGATATTGTGTAGACCTACTATATATCATACGAAACCTTGCGCCTTACAGTTACGGCTTTAGTGTTCTTTCTGAAAATCTAAGTAAAGTAGATATAGTTTAGAGTAGAATCTGAATCGTTCTTCAGAAAATTGGTTCTAGATCGATGTTTATTCTAGTCTTTTAGGAGCTACACTGCATCTGAATTACCGGCATATATTCAAACACGAACTATGAACCATATCTAGATCTAGATTTGGATTTTACAAGTGCACCTGTGTTCGCTATCTATCAAGAAAAATCCTTATATCCCTATACGGTGATGGGGTTACAGAGCGTGACACCGGGGACTTGGCCGATCATATTTAAAATTTAAGGTTGAATCTAAACGCACTACAGTGTTTCTGTCCTAATGTTGCTATATCCACTTTACATCCTAGTGTTTTGATATAAATAGATAATAATGGGCGCAGACGTTTGGTATTGCCATTATTTTATTTTACATAGTAAACAATCTTCCTTTAGACCTACGAAACGTTAAATTATGAGATTAGATAGCTTAGCTTTATTCAACAGCCAAACCAAAGAATTTTAATTGCACAAAAACACTCAAATATAGTTTTTTATGTTCTACATATAGTGCGTAAATAGTAAAATTTGGACAAAAGCTTGTAGAAGTATACGCTGAAGAAATAACATTTAAAAATAGTGTTTTTATATAGCCTACCCTCGCCTTTGAAATATAGCCAGCCACGACAGAATTTCAGATGTTTTTTTCTCAATTGAGTGGCAGCCCTGGTTTACTTTATGTACACAGTGACTTTGGACCTAGGCCCACAGTGTATGTACTTGTCGCCTAGATGTAGACCCATAATCAGGCTATGTACATGGTAGCGTCCAGACAGGATTTGTGACATCATTATTCATAATGTGAACTTACTTTCCAAGACCATTTTTAATGGGGCTAGGGCTTGTACATAGGCAGGCTTACTTTTAACCACTTGAGTGCTCAGGTAAATTTAAAAAGAATGATGCACCCATAGAGGGTAGCTGTCTATGAATTCTATATATATCTTTTTAACCAAAATCCAATGAATTTTGTTCTGAAAATGGCAGAGTCAAAGGCGATTTGAACCAGTGAATGGATGTGGATAGACATTCAGATTTCATGGTAATGAACATACACATTTGCATGCCTTCGAAATGGGGGTTATATTCGACCCAACAGCACTCAGGTGGTTAAAGCCTAAGCTATCTATAGGCCTTTCTCGTTCTATGATTTTTAAAACCGGTGACCCTCTTTAACCCAGATTGGACTTTATTCCATCGCACTTGTCCATGATTTATGGTGTTTTGCATCTATAAGCTTCCACACAAAATGAATTCCTGACTTAACCCCATGGGCCATTATGTCATTGGCTTTGTTCTATCTATGACTTGACTATTTTATGGTTTTGATAACTCTGCTTTTTATTGTCCTTTATACTAGCCAATCTTGTTACCCAGAGTCCATAACTCAATTTACACCTAAAAACAACTCCCCCCCCTGCAAAAAAAATAATTCAATGATATAAATCTACGACATGACTATTTTCTCTCTCTCTCTCTCTCTCTCTCTCTCTCTCTCTCTCTCTCTCTCTCTCTCTCTCTCTCCCTTTTCTCTCTGGGGAAGAGAGAACGGATGCAAGTGGTGGTAGAGTGATGGTCTCTCAATTGAGATGTCCGTGGTGCAAAACCTACGATTGGTCAAAAATGTAATTGTCTGATTTCCTCCCCTACTGGTTGAGTCAGTATCAGTATGATACAGGAGTCTTTGTATCCTTGCACTGTCTGAGGGTCTCTGTAAAGCAGATTGTAAAATTGTAAGGGACCCATCAACAATAATAGCCTATATAATTTATAATGCTAATGTTGGATGCTGAGCAACAAAATGAATTCTCTCTATCTCTCTCTGTTTCTCTGTCTGTCTCTGTCTTATATATAAGCATTTTTTTTTAACGAGGCCACTGTCATAGTTCAACAAATAATTTATTGGCAAGCAAAATTAAACCTATTTATAACCCCCATGTACTTTCTGTGGCCGTTTTATTAAGCAATTGAATTTTACCTTTGATATAAATTATTGAATCATCGTTTTTTTATTTTTTTCTATTTAGATACATCTCGATTTATGGCTACAAGTTTTCCAAGACTGACCATGTCTTACTGGTCAAGCTTGTTTTTGATCTTCTCACAATGCCACTCAAAGAATACGCCTTAGTGGACAAATTTGCTGTTATTCTTGCAACACTTCTCAAGTAAGAGTGATGAAAAGCATTGTTTTCTTAAATTTCTTTCTCTTTACTTTGGATTAAAACAGACTATTGTATTATACTTTGTAGTTTCACTTTCTTTAAATTTGATGAAAAAAAAATAATAAAAAAATGTATGTCTTGGCTCAATGTTCTTCTTGTAGCTGTTATTAACTGCATATAAAACAATTAAGCTTACTTAAAGATTTACTTTGAAGATTTTTTTTCTTATACTGGCAAGTTGTGGTAAAAACTTTTTTTTTTTTTTTCAACTTTTAGTCTAATTATATTCACATGAAATTAAAGACTAAATTTACAAATACAAGGCCTAAATTTAATGCAGTTCAAAGTCATGATGCTCATTGGGACCTTTTTTTTAACAAAACTTTTCAGGAAGCGCAGCCTACTGTCTAGGGATGACTTGGTCTTGCCATGGCGCCCCTTGTACAAATTGTTAGAAGATTGCTCCAAAGATGTTGGTGGTTGTAGAGTATTTACAGTGTAAGGTTTTATTTTTATATTGATCTATCTAGTTTCTTTTCAATGCTTTAAAAAAATGTATTTAATGCATTCTCAAATATTAGAAATTTTGCATTTAAACTTTAAAAATATTTTTGAAAATAAATATAAATTTGTTTTCATACAAAATTCAAATATTATAAAAAAACCCTGTATGATTCATTCTGATCTTTTTCTATTTTCATAGGAACTTTGAGAATCGCATGAAAAGTGTAATAAAGGCCTGCAATCCGTAAGTATTTTCTAACATTGTTTATGACCCCGTTCAGGGGGTCAGTGGAGGCAAACTAAGTGATCTGCTACTGTATAGAAACTGAGTTACCGTGCTTTTTCAAAATAACCTTGAATATAATTTTCATTAAGATTGTTTATGGAAAAAAAAAAGACAAAATGTGCGCAAGTTGGGTGCGTTATATAACACAACATAATGTTATGTAATATCTTGATAGCCTACTTTTAATCAAAATAAGGACACAAAACCTTAGATAACCTTCAGGTCTACCAACCTGTTAATTTTCAGAGATTTATGCGAAAATTGCTAAAAATATGAACAATTTTGTGCATAGTATGCTGTGCGTTACGGCTCAATGTTATGTAATTTTCCAGGCGTTAATGACAAGATACAAAAACGAAAATTGCTTTTCTAAATTCGGCCTCCCCAAATTAAGGAAATTGTCTATTTTGGTGTTACTAGATCGAGTTTAAAAGAGAATGTAATGCAATTTCTATGTAATTTCAGGGATAAAAAGCTACCGCGTCTGGCTGCATTTTTTTCCTCTATAATCCTATATTTGGGGTGTCCAAACAAAACTAAACCAGTCATAATTTCTGATGATGTAAAAAGCAATATACTAAAAACAAACAGCTCTATAAAAAAAATGAACACTAGTTTTATTACGTCAAGCTTTAGTCTTTTGTTGTTTTTTTTTTTTTCCCATTTCAATCCTATTTTTCAGCACTACCTTAAAACTTGTTGGTCTCATTTAAGGATATCTTGCATTGACTTGCCATACTCATAAATGTTACTCTTTTGGCATACATTTTCTCATATCTTTTACTTTTCAGATTCTTTTATGAGGATGCCACTAAAGAGATACTGGATGAGTTCAGACCATTTCTATGCCCGTTTGACATGATGGTTATTGGTGGTCTCCAGTGTTTGGAGCTGTTTCTCCCAACTTCACTTCCACCAGAGCTGCACCACAAGGGATTTAAGTATGCATTTATATGACTTTGGGCGGCTGTCTTGTTTTTTTGGCTGTTTAGTTTAAATAATTTGCTTCTTAAAGGCCATGAGATCAGCTGCATTCTCTTACTCTTTTTAAATTTAGGTGTCTAAGCTTTGTTTAGGAATAATTGACGAATAAAGAAAATTATATTAAAAAGGGTATTTGAGTCAGATGCCAAAAAAAAAAATCAACATTTATGGAAATAACATGTTAAGAGGTATTTTTTGTATGTGAATTATTATTTATTCAAGCATGTTTTTGATCTCTTCAGATTGTGGTTGGATGAGTTTCTTCAATTATGGAAGTCATTCTATAGCATGCCATCGTGGGAAGGGGTGAGTGGGTAGTGTATGAAATTATAGACCTTAATTGTAAGCACAGGTTGCTATTCCAAATGTGATATTGCTCTTTGATCATAAGGATTTCATTCATGCTCCTATACATTATAATTATATAAAAAAAAGAAACATAGGTGTTCAATTTCTTTGGGCTTGAATAACATGATTTATAAAAGTTAAACTTATAAAAAGACCTGGATGTTTTCAGGCAATTGCCTGAATTCCGGCAATCATAAAATTGGGGAGGGGGGAGAGAGAGAAGAAATTCTGCATGAGTACATTATGCGTATATCCAGAGTCGATTTTCGACCTCTGCTGACTCAACTACCGATCTGGCAAGTGCTGGCAATCAACACAGGCAATGAAAACGGACTTTCCGGAACCTTGATTAAAATACGGGTGTTAAAATGAATTATAACAACGCAGTGGGTTGCAGTCTACCAGTTTCTGTGTTTTGTGAATACTAAATAATGACAAGCAAGACCAAGATCGAAAGGGTTAAATAGAATTTGATTCACATTCACCTTGAGTTAAGTCAAACACTGGTATGTGTAAATTTATGTAAAACTCAATCTTGACAAAAATTTAACAATTTACATATGCCTGTTTTATTTTCTAATGGCTTTTAAATAACATTTTCGCATTTTTGGTACTTTGTACGTTGGGCAACCCTTATCTACACTCCTCCAAAACTTTTTGGACTTGGAGACGTGATCATCCCTAGTTAACCTTGAAGATAATGCATTTCGATTTGACCCTTTATAGCTTTGTAAAAAGCAGTGGTATTTTTTCAAGGAGACAACATATTCAATTTCTTTTTAGGTTTTAAGGAGTCTCACACCGCCTGTGCATGTTTCCTGCATTATATTACTACGAACTTCCAAAGATTACTCCAAGTGGCAGTTGATATTACTCTGAGACAAAATTTAGGTTGGCAGGTCTGCACTTGTCGTCAGTTCTAACGAAGTTATAGTTCTGATTTGTGTTTTATCTTACTTCGTGCTGACTATCGGGCAGGTCTTTCGCGTTATCATGCACTCAGTTATGCGTTTACAAGTAACGTTACGGTATAGCAAGTTAATCGTTTTTTTGCCCAATTAATAAGCTTACTGATGTATCAATCCTCATGTCTAGATCTAGTCCTCGACCTTTCTTCGTCATTTGCAACTCCTTCACAAATCTTTGGCGAATCTATTTATTGAAAATTATCTATGAAAATCTAGTTTCTCTTATAATCGTCCTGCTAATACTGATATCTCAATCTTCACATCCAGTCCGCTCCTCCCGAGGTCATTTCCAACTAATCATTATGATTGTTCACTTGCTATGGTTGATAGTGACTACGTTAGAAAATTTCTCTTTTGCAAATCATGTGCTTGTGTGATTTTAGTTCAAATTCATACTAGCATCTTGATATAGAAACCTGCTTCTATGTATTATTGCCTTTGAGGAGTTGCACTGTATTCGAACGACATATTAAAAATGGAACTGTGGATATCATCTAGATCTTATATAGATTTGTATTTTACCAATGATTCCATGTGCGCTAACTTGATAATGGGCATCAAAGAAGATTCCATACGACGACAGGGTTACAAAG
>RQTK01000026.1:1129796-1146322 GCA_003991915.1 Elysia chlorotica | reverse complement strand
CTCTCTCTCTCTCTCTCTCTCTCTCTCTCTCTCTCTCTCTCTCTCTCTCTCTCTCTCTCTCTCTAGGTTTTTATTTTTTTAACGTTTTTGGAAAAGCCTATACAAGATACCATGTTAAAGGCAGTAAAATTTTACAAATAATTTTCCGAGTAGATGTAAGCAATCTTCGGGTCTTCCCATAATAATTGAGTCTGATAAGGTGAAAACCCTATTTCGGCAGATAAGTGTTTTAAGGCGTGCTTAGAGCGGGACGAGAACTATCTGGCCTGGGCCTACCCTGGTATCGGGAAAGAGCTCGTGGCGATGATCGTGCAGGGTGCAGTCTGCTTCGGGTTCGTTTTCGTGGTGGACTTCAACCTCTTCGAGAAGCTGTGGTAAGAACGACATAAGAACATCCTGCAGGAGAAAGCAAGATGGATACCTAGACAGACAGATAGAGATATAGAGATACCGAAAAAAAAGAGAGAATAGGGAAACAGAGAAACAGATAGATGAATAGATAGATAGATAGAGAGAATAGTCGGACACCGGTGCAGAGGCCCCTACACATCGTATTGGTTTTGGCTATGGGCCGGGCTATCGCAAGGACGCAAACACTAGGGCGTGCAATCCGCGCCTGTGCGCCCACTTGTAAGTCGAGATCTACAGCTATCGACAGTTTTTCTATATAAAAAAAAGTATGTGATTACAGCTACGTGCGATAGCTGTGCCTTGATCGATCCGAAAATTTGATTTAAAAAAAAATTGAAATGTATTTTTTAGATTGACATCGTAAAAGGTCATTATGATATCTTATTATATATTTGTCAACCGATGAAATTATTATCTTCTCCGCCATAACTACTCAATATACAAACTTGAAATTTAGATATATTGGTACCTTGGAATTTTCTGAATGTTTTAGGCTGGTTCATTTATTTTTCACCATGACGCATAAAGCATTAATTAGATCTTTGAAATTGAAATTGATTCGTCGATCAAGCAGCCATTGCTATTTTTTTTATTTCAGTTAGCTAATCGTAAGTGAAAGCGGCCTAGTTTCAAATAGGTGCGGGGCTCTATTTCAATAGTTAAGATTTCTTGCCGTAATTATTATTGTTTTCTAATGTTAACACTACCACTTATAGATCTATATAATTTTTTTTTCTTTCCGTTCGACATATTCACGTGCGGGCTCTGCTCGAGTTACAATACTGAATTCCAGATCTATCGAATGGGGATCTTTCGGGGATCTTTTAGATAATTTTACATCTTGTTAAAGATTTATCTAAATTGAATAGAAAGTTTGCGTGTTACATATGTATAGATGATTATGTCTTACAGATTCAATTTTATCTAACCAAATATAGAGTTTGCGTTTGAGCAGTGAGAATAGAACAAGCTGTCCGAGCGTTTACCCCGACTCTTGAAGTCTGTCTGCGGATGCGCGAGAATGCGCTTTCTCTCCATGGCAACGTCGCTGTCTTCATCCTCGGGGACTCCTTCCTCCCCGAGTGGGGCCGGGGAAATCTTGCTAGAAATGAAGTACCTGCGGATATAATATAATAAAATATATATATATATATATATATTATCAATGTATTTAAACACTGAATATAATTTATGTGTGTATATAAAAATTATATACGCACAAAATGTGAGTGAGTGAGCTTGTTTTACAGCACGCCAGCACGGTAACGGCTATGTTGTGCCCATGATGTCCTAAGACAGTTAATGCATTATACTAGTAGCAACGGTGACTCCTTTATCTCTCTGAATAGTAAAAGCATAAAAAATTACGCGTAAAAAGATTGTTTAAAATTTAAGGGCATAATTATACAGTAGTTTAAAAGATCCACGTGTAGGATTATCACAGTTAAATGTTTATTATATGAATCAATGTCCTTCAGGTACCTTAGTAGGTGCTGAGGACTAACATGAGCAAATATGCTCTCTAGTGGCTTCGAAGCCAGATACAAACTTATTTCCCGGTTAAAAAAACGGACAATGTCTATCTATCTATCTATCTATCTATCTATCTATCTATCTATCTATCTATCTATCTATCTATCTATCTATCTATCTATCTATCTATCTATCTATCTAAAATGCGGCCAATATGGTCGTAAACCAGAGAGCCTTATGTTTATAGAGCGTGATTATGTTATCTTGTTGCTTGGGTTGAGTTGAGTTGATTGCTTAAAATCTATCGTCAGCACTGGATAGGCTTTATTGTGGACGGGCCCTTCTACTGACTTCTGACAATTTTTATGTGCAAGACAGGGCGAGGAGACCTGGAGTCCTATCTCAACCGGTCATATTATGTTGACACCGAACCAACCAAAAGGGGACAAAATTGGACGTACAAATTTTTTATCGGTCGTGGGTTTCGAACCACGAAACTCTTGATTGGGTCCCCTACACTTTACCATTTGAGCCAGTTCGTCATATGGATTGCAAAGCCTACTATGGTTCCTGCTAGCAACTAGCGCGTGTATCGTGTATCATGTACCGTTTATCGTGTATCATGTACCGTTTATCGTGTATCATGTACCGTTTATCGTGTATCATGTACCGTTTATCGTGTATCATGTACCGTTTATCGTGTATCATGTACCGTTTATCGTGTATCATGTACCGTTTATCGTGTATCATGTACCGTTTATCGTGTATCCAGGGCCGGACGCTGATCGGATTACCCTGGTGAACGTCTACAAACGGTACGGCAGCCATGTCGCAGTGAACCGCCTCTGCCTTGGCGTGCCCGGTGGCGAGTGCTTCGGGCTGCTGGGCCAGAACGGCGCGGGCAAGACCACGGCCTTCAAGATCATGACGGGAGACGTGCTGCTCAACGCGGGAAACGCCTACATTATGGGCTACGACGTCATCAACAACCTCAGGAAGGTCAGTGCTGGGACGCGCCCCAAAGTCAGATAGGCCTACATAGCAAGGCCAGAGGTAGAGAACAGACTTGGTTTCTTAAATACATAGCAAGGCCAGAGGTAGAGAACAGACTTGGTTTCTTAAATACATAGCAAGGCCAGAGGTAGAGAACAGGGTGACTTATTGCTTGTTTGTTGGTTGGTTTCTTAAATACATAGCAAAGCCAGAGGTAGAGAACAGGGTGACTTATTGCTTGTTTGTTGGTTGGTTTCTTAAATACATAGCAAAGCCAGAGGTAGAGAACAGGGTGACTTATTGCTTGTTTGTTGGTTGGTTTCTTAAATACATAGCAAGCCAGAGGTAGAGAACAGGGTGACTATTGCTTGTTTGTTGGTTGGTTTCTTAAATACATAGCAAAGCCAGAGGTAGAGAACAGGGTGACTTATTGCTTGTTTGTTGGTTGGTTTCTTAAATACATAGCAAGCCAGAGGTAGAGAACAGGGTGACTTATTGCTTGTTTGTTGGTTGGTTTCTTAAATACATAGCAAAGCCAGAGGTAGAGAACAGGGTGACTTATTGCTTGTTTGTTGGTTGGTTTCTTAAATACATAGCAAAGCCAGAGTTTTGCCTAGAGAACAGGGTGACTTATTGCTTGTTTGTTGGTTGGTTTCTTAAATACATAGCAAAGCCAGAATTTTGCCTAGAGAACGGGGTGACCTATTGCTTGTTTGTTGCTTGGTTTCTTAAATACATAGCAAAGCCAGAGCTTTGCCTAGAGAACAGGGTGGCCTATTGATTGTTTGCTTCTTTGGTTTCTCAAAGTCCAACACAGGGAACGCCTACGTTATGGGCCACGGTTTTGTCAACAACGTCAGAAAGTTAATATTGAAACTGGGGTTCAGATAGCTTAAAAAGCGAAAATTTAACCTAGAGGACAGAGCGTCTTATTGTGGCCATACAGAGAGGGGATACGAATGCTGATGTATCAGGCAGTCACAATGGATCCAACCAGCGGAAAAAAGCTGAGGAGTAAGTTTTGGCAAATAGAGAGTGACTGGTGGTTTTCTTGTTGGCTGGTCTCTCAACGTCCATCATCTGAACTAGGCTCGTGGATGAACTCTGAGACAGGGACAGACCGGTATGCCAGGACACGAACCTGACCAGGATGGAACAATGCGATCCAATCGGGAATCTAGTCGGAGACATTTAGATTGCACGTCGAGCGCTCTATCGACTGGGTCACCAGATATTCTTAAGAGTTTGTGACCCGCAAAATAAGGCATAAGAAGTTGCAAAAAAGGGGAATTTCCCTTTGTTGGACCTCATCCAAGATGTTGAAGAACCAGAAGCGTCATGATAGCGTCATCTTGTAGAAGGTCTCTAGCTCCGTGTGATCACTGAATGCCCTCTTTTCTAGAACTAAATAAGCCGCGCCGATTCGATGTACTCACTCGTCTCGCTTGATGAGTCAACTCGGACTCAAGTAGAGTACAATCATATTTTTGTAATGCGTTCCGTAACTCGCGCTAAATTCCCATTCCCGATCCCAGAATCTAGTATAGATCTAGTATAGATTACCATTTGAATGGATATTTAATCCACTGAGGGCACCATCAAAAGGCAAAATAAACATTAAAATACATTTAGTTTTCTAAATGCAAAAACTGGTCGAAAGATTGTTCCTTTTTCAGATGAATATCATAATAATGGTTAAATTTTGTGAAACATGCTCGCACGTGCGTGGTTGTGTGAGTGTCTGCGAGTTAAGGTAGCTCTCTCCTAGCATGTAACAACTTTCATTTATTTTGTGTGCGATATCTTAGTCGGGCACAATCCAGCGATATACTATACAAGGCATCATTCCTCTTTACTACTTGATGGTTCAGTGGAGATTAAAAAAAAAAGATAAGGATAACAGAGTGGTTACTTTTGTTGTTTTTTTTTTAATTAAAATTTAAACTACTGGTGCATTAAATTGTGGACATTCCATATGTAACCTAGGCGACAACATTTCGAGTGCCCGTGTTATATTTCAGGGTCAAATTACTGTAAATATAAATTTAATCTAGCACTATCAAGATTGCATATTGACATAATCAACTTTTTCGGAAAAAATATATGTTTTATTGTTTCAGAGGAGGTTCTCAAGATATTGTAACATTTTAAGTAAATTTATGTCTTATATTATAATCAAAAAGTATTATTTTATGTTAGTTTTCAATGTCTTTAATGGCTTGTCTCAGTAGATTTAGTTAACATTCAAGATACTTCACAGCTAGATAATCGTTTTTCGGGTTATTTTCATTGGCGGCACTCCCGACCAGGCACAGGCCCACGTCGGCTACTGCCCTCAGTTCGGGGCACTCATCCCCGAGATGACGGGCGAAGAGACTCTTTTCTTGTATGGCCGGTTACGGGGGATTCCCGAAGATCTTATCGCTGGTAATGTCGAGGAATTGATCAAGACATTTGTGTTTGCTCACGAGGGACATTTGAAGTGCGGAAACTACAGGTTGGTAATGGTATACTGGTTACCCGTTTCGTTAAGCTTTAGGTGGCTGTGTAAAGTAAAATTGGTGTTTGAAATTTAGGTGGGTGCCAAGAATATCATTGGTGTCAAGGTTTATTTGGGTGTGTTAAGCGTCAAAGGTGTTAGTGTTCAGCATGTGTGATTACTTTTTGTGGTTTAGATGTGTGGGTGTGGAGTGTTAAGTTTAATGTGGGTGTGTTGGGTGTCATTGGTGTTTAAGTTTATATATATTTACATATATGTATATATTATGTCCTCTGTTTCCGTGGGTTAACTTCTGTCTGAATATTTGGTTGTATTTTATTGATTTGCATAAATTACTCATCCTTGTTTTACAATATTGCAGTCAGCAATAATGTTTCATGAGCATTTTCACATTCAGTCTGCTTAAAGTAATCCGGGATCGGACACAAAAAGGAACACATTTCATAAAACTACACGGAGACTATCAGCAGTTGCTGCTAATCAACACGTGTAAAAGATTATTGGAAGGAAGCCATGCTCATTGATTTATTTTGTTTGCAGAGAAAGAGAAGATGTCATAAAATAATGTTTAATTAGTATGGTCTTATGCTGCTAGCAGTCTAGAATTGGAAAGCAAATGAGCAGTTTCCATAAAAGTATGCGAAGATGAATAGCGGCCCTTAAGCAAAACATTAAAAGGATTAGGTTTAGAGAGGTTTAGGTCCCAGAAATGGGAAACTCATTGGAACCAAATGAGTACCGTGGGACGTTTTTCAGGGGAGGGAAACCAATAAGTCAAAAAGATTTGCATAAGCCTAGGATTACAGTCAATTCACACTATTTTCGTTATTTTAAATCTGAGAAGAGAAGCTTGTGGTTGTGTATAAATCTACAACTGTACAATTACTGGTGATGAATAAACGCAATTTTTTTTTAAGTGCGGCCCATGTTCCGTGCATATGCATTAATTTGTATTAGCGATACATAAACTTTTCTCCACTAGCATTATTATTTCAGACATAGGTCACAAATACATCATCATCATCTTCACCCCCATTAGCATCACCATCACCATCGCCATCATCACCACCACTACCACCACCACCACCACCACCACCACCACCACCACCACCACCACCATCATCATCATCATCATCATCACCACCACCATCACCACCACCACCACCACCACCACCACCACCACCATCATCATCATCATCATCATCATCATCATCATCATCATCATCATCATCATCATCATCATCATCATCATCATCATCATCATCATCATCATTATAAATATTTTTTTATATTATTATTAAATCCTTATCATGATCATCATTATATAGGGGCTTTAACAGTCATATAGAATACAAGTAGCTGAAGGAATAAATATTTTTGGGAGAGGATTTTAAAAACTAGATGTTGCTTGGCACCATCATAAAGACAAATAGACAAAGCATTGTGGACAAGTGAATTTACCGAATCAAGCTCTTCCATAAGTAGTGAGCAGGTGAATTTACCGAATCAAGCTCTTCCATAAGTAGTGAGCAGGTGAATTTGCTGAATCAAGCTCTTCCATAAGTAGTGAACAGGTGAATTTGCTGAATCAAGCTCTTCCATAAGTAGTGAACAGGTGAATTTGCTGAATCAAGCTCTTCCATAAGTAGTGAGCAGGTGAATTTGCTGAATCAAGCTCTTCCATAAGTAGTGAACAGGTGAATTTACCGAATCAAGCTCTTCCATAAGTAGTGAGCAGGTGAATTTACCGAATCAAGCTCTTCCATAAGTAGTGAACAGGTGAATTTACCGAATCAAGCTCTTCCATAAGTAGTGAACAGGTGAATTTGCTGAATCAAGCTCTTCCATAAGTAGTGAACAGGTGAATTTGCTGAATCAAGCTCTTCCATAAGTAGTGAGCAGGTGAATTTACCGAATCAAGCTCTTCCATAAGTAGTGAGCAGGTGAATTTACCGAATCAAGCTCCTTTTCACTCTCTCTCTCTATCTCTCTCTTTCTCTCTCCCCTTTTCCTCTATCTCCCTCACTCCCTTCCCTCTCTCTCCTCTCTCTCTCTTTCTCTCTCTCTCTCTCTCTCTCCCTCTCTCTCTCTCTCTCTCTCTCTCTCTCTCTCTCTCTCTCTCTCTCTCTCTCTCTCTCTCTCTTTCTCTCTCTATCTCTCTTTCTCTCTCTCCCCTTTTCCTCTATCTCCCTCACTCCCCTCCCCGCCTCATTCTGTCCCCCCCCTCTCTCTCTCTCCCTCTCCCTCTCTTTATACCTCTGCCCACACCATGTTGTACCTCCCCACACACACTCACAGCGGCGGCACGAAGCGCAAGCTGAACTCCGCCATAGCGGTCATCGGCTCGCCGCCAGTGCTGCTACTGGACGAGCCGTCCTGGGGTATGGACGCCCACGCCAAGCGCCAGCTCTGGGATGTGCTCATGAAGCTTCGGGACCGCGGCCACACCATGGTGCTCACCTCGCACAGGTAGCGCACAGCTTCATCTTGGGCTAGTGAAAACTTAAAACGGGAAAATAGCAACATCTTTCTATCTATCTATCTATCTATCTATCTATCTATCTATCTATCTATCTATCTATCTATCTATCTATCTATCTATCTATCTATCTATCTATCTATCTATCTATCTATCTATCTATCTATCTATCTATCTATCTATCTATGTACTCTATATGTCTTTCTGTCCATCAACCTCTCTACCCATCTATCCAGCTACCAGCTATCTATTCACCCATCTATCTATATATCCATATATCTATTCTATCTACCTGTCTGTCCATCTATCTTTCTATTTATCCATCTATCTATATATCTATCTACCCATATATTTTTGTTTATGTATCTATCTACTACCAACGTAATACTTATCCGTTTAACTATATCTATGTACCTATATATTAACCTAAAACCATCCATCTGTATATATCTATCTTTCTACCATACGTATTTACTTACCTATCAAACATCTATCCATCGATCTATATATAATAATCTACGTACCAGCCTATCTATCCATCTCTTTATACCCACGTACCGATCATTATACCCATCTATCTACCTACGTACCGATCGATCCCTCCATCTATCTACCTACGTACTAACCTATCCATTCATTTATTTACCCACATACCAATCTGTCGATCCGTTTATCTACCCACGTACCAATCAATCTTTTCATCTATCTACCTACGTGCCCACGAATCCATGTATCTATCTACCTACCTACCCACTCTGTTGGTGACCCTTCACTTATAACCAAACTTTTCACGCACAATTGTTATGTTTTTACTACTCAGAGAGATAAAGGAGTCACCGTTGCTATGGCATTAACTGTCTTAGGACATCATGGGCACAACATAGCCGTTAGCGTGCTGGCGTGCCGTAAAACAAACTCACTCACTCACTCACTATTTACCCACTTATCAATCTATCGATCCATTTATCCACCCACGTACCAATCTATATTTCCATCTATCTACCTACGTGCCCACGAATCCATGTACCTATCTACCTACCTCCACACTCTGTTGGTAAAGCAAACTCACTCACTCACGCCCCCCTCCCCCTCGCCGCAGTATGGAGGAGGTGGAAGCTCTCTGCACGCGCATGACGATCATGGTGAACGGGCGCCTGGTGTGCCTGGGCAGCGGGCAGCACCTGAAGAGCAAGTTCAGCCGCGGGTACACGTTCATCGTGCAGCTCGCCTCGCAGGAGGACCACAGCCCGGCGCCCGCGGACCCCGTCAAGGACTACATCATGGGCGCGGTGGACGGCTGTGAGGTGGGGTAGCACCATAGATATAAATAACTTCTTATAACGTCTTTGGATAGCACTAGCAAGGTGGGGTTATTATCCCACTCTGGGGGGGGACTACATCATGGGCGCGGTGGACGGCTGTGAGGTGGGGTAGCACCAACATATTATCCCACTCTGGGGGGGGACTACATCATGGGCGCGGTGGACGGCTGTGAGGTGGGGTAGCACCAACATATTATCCCACTCTGGGGGGTGATTGAAGAGACAGAGAGAGAGGGGCGGGCTTGCCTAATCCATGTCTCCGCTGAATGAGGAGCTAGGCAGGCACTAGGCCTCATAATGAAGATTTATATGTCTAGCAAATGAGTATGCTGTGCTTGTGTCTGTAAAAAAAAAGGGAGAGGGGGAGAGTGAGTCCTCTCTCTCTCTCTCTCTCTCTCTCTCTCTCTCTCTCTCTTCTAGACTGGGTTAAGATAAACCTACCATAAATCTAAATCTATTTCGATGCAATTAATAACAAAACAATCAAAAAAATAATCTCTTTAATATAATTATAATCAGCTGATCTTTTAATAGCATATGGGCACGATTTACTCCCCGGTGTAGATGAACAGAATGAGGGTTAGGGTTAGGGTTAGGGTTAGGGTTGGGTTAGGGTTAGGGTTAGAGTTAGGAATCTTTTCTTGTCGGCAACTTTTTCTTTTTTTTTTAAGGGACAAATTAATGTAAAACTGGTATCTGGTACCATAGGCTCTTGCAATTCCATGTACATACTTTTGATAGATCAGAATTAATAAGTTTTAGAGACAATCCAAATCGCAGATACTAGATCTAGCAATAACGGTGATGTTTGTATACCGCAGATCTAATAATATATGAAGTTTGAAAAGTCAAAGAAAAACCTACAAAATGAAGTGATATGTGGTTTATAGTGGACAATGATCTAAAAAATATAGATCTAAGCTTAATTTTCAGTGGTCAGTACAATAAATTTTGTCAACAAAGCGAATCAAATTTAGGCCTATGGGTAGTTCCAAAGTCAGCCACCTATCTTTGTTTGACGTTAGGCTAGGCCTAGATCTAGATCTAGATCTCATTAACGGTGATCACAACACTGTATTGGCCTGCCTCTCTTCGCTCGATTGCGCAAACGAAGATTTCGAGACCTACGCAGTCATGTACCGCCAGCGCCAGTATCTCGTTGGACACGAATTAGATTTAGAGACATACTGTTCATACGAACAGGTTGAGCTCATTGGAATAGTATGTAAGCCAATTCTTTTTCAAAGGAGACTTGATTTTTCTAAGCCCAATATCATTTAAAATTTTAAGCCCCGATTTCTTTTGTTTTGTTTTGAAGGTAATATGATAGGCCTATAGGTGAAATTTGTGCTTAAATCATGGCTTAAATACATTGTTCGGAGGGTAAGATTGAAAAGGGTTTTCACTGTTAGCAATTGAAAACTTAGATGTTGAATACTTACTTCCATCGGCAAAAGAGTAGTTTATCCAAGCAGAACATAGTGAGCGCCTTTTTCAAAACAAAACAAAATCAAAACAGACATTAGAACAAAACAGGCAAACAAAAAAGCCATACCAACAAACAAAACAAAAATTGCCACAGCTGTTTGAATAGTGACCGTTCTACCACTGGGTATTAATTTGAATTTCAGTTGCACACTTTGAGTTCTATTTTAAGACCTGAATAAGCCGCACCTTTCAGGCATTACTCACCCCTCTAGCTTGGTAAGCTAACATGCCTTCTAACAAAGTCCCACAACTCCACCCCCCGCCCCCCTGTGGCAGCTGTTCGAGGAGTACCAGGGTTACCTGCACTTCAACGCCCCTCACAAGGTGGGCCAGCTCGCCGAGCTGTTCTCGCTGCTGGAGCGCGGCAAGGAGACCCTGCCCATCGCGGACTACTCTGTGCAGCAAACCAGTCTGGAGCAAGTGTTCCTCTCCTTCACCAAGCTACAGGCCGCGCCCACACTCATCGAGTCCAAGTGCCCGGCCCTGCCCTTTTGTGCGTAGGCGGAGAGACACGGAGAGGCACGGAGAGGCACGGAAAGGCACGGAAAGACACGGAGAGGCACGGAAAGGCACGGATAGACACGAAGAGACACGGAAAGACACGGAGAGACACGGAGAGGCACGGAAAGGCACGGATAGACACGGAGAGACACGAAGAGACACGGAAATACGCACGGTTTACTTGGAAAGCACTATTACATGAGGCGGATTTCATTGTAACCGAGATGTCATTCATAACAACAGTAAAAAAAAAAAAAAAGATCGTATAGGTCTACTCTTCTCAGGGAATAACAATAATTATATGTGTACTTGCAAAAATATTATCATGTGAAAAGTTATCATGTTGAATTTAAAAAGTTGAAATCTGAGCATAGATTGTTTTAGGCTAGGCCGGGAGGGGGGAGGGGAGGGGGATTGGGCCTCTTATCATTATTTAAGAGTAAACATGTATTTGAAACCACTTAAATCTAAACTATGAAATTTTACTTTTAATTTAAGAAAAGAAAAGTAAGTTGGCATGTAAGTTACGCACCAGGCAAGCGTATCTGAGTGACACATGTGAATTTGAACGAAATGTGATCCTATTTTGTGCATGTGTGTCTAATCACATGAATAGTCACAAACTTAGAACTTTGCAACGGTCTTTCAACGTATTATGATATAAGGCGTGTAGGTGAAGTTGATTTACATAAGATATTAAAATACAATTTTTTGCACAAACTTTTTAAAAGTTCATAGTTTATAGTAAAAAGAATGACTGTTAGCTACTTTCCACTGTTAATGGTATTTGAATGCCATTCGAGAAGTAGAAAAGATACTGTTCAACCAAGTCCAGCCAATAACCATGCAATATTATCACACAAAGACATTTAACAAGAGGTTTGATATTTTTTTCTGGAATTGCCCAACATACCTCATCGATTTCAAAATATTTAGTTGATTACTATATTTTTTCGATTAAAGTGTTAGATCTACGTTTTCATTCATTTTGATTCGTTAAGTTTTTCTGCAGAGAAACACAATTTTAATAGCCTACTTTGTTTGGTATTTGGTTTTCATTTTCGTTTTTACCAGTGAAACAGTAAAAAAATTAAGTTAGATTGATTTGCTTTACTTCTCTCTCTCCCCCTATCTTTCGCTCTTTCTATCTATCTATCTATCTATCTATCTCCCCTATCTCTCTTCCCTATCTCTCTACCTATCTCTCTCTTCCCTATCTCTCCATCTATCTATCTATCTATCTACCTATCTATCTCCCCTATCTCTCTCTCCCTATCTCTCTCTTCCCTATCTCTCACTCTATCTATGTATCTATCTATCTCCCATATCTCTCTCAAATCTCTCTCTATCTCTCTCCCCTATCTCTCCCTCTATCTATCTATCTATCTATCTATCTATCTATCTATCTATCTATCTATCTATCTATCTATCTATCTATCTATCTATCTATCTATCTATCTATCTATCTATCTATCTCCCATCTCTCTCTCTCTCTCTCTCTATCTCTCCCTCTATCTATCTATCTATCTATCTATCTATCTATCTATCTATCTCTCTCTCTATCTATCTATCTATCTATCTATCTATCTATCTATCTATCTATCTATCTATCTATCTGTCCCCCTCTTTCTCTTTTTCCTGTTGTGGACAAGGGGAGCTTTGTTTTCAGTTTCTTAACCTGAGCCTCTCTGGACTCTCTTTGAAATCATTGATGGCATGAAAAGAGGTTACCAGCCCGAAATAAAAGCACAAACTACACTGGTGGCCTTTATTTTGTTTTTCTTTTTACAAGAGAAAGGGAGAGATTATGAGGGAAAGACAGAGCGAGGCAGAGATAGAAAAAGAGAGAGAGACATGAGCATGTTTGTGCGTGTATGTGTGTGTGTGTGAGAGAGAGAGAGAGAGAGAGAGAGAGAGAGAGAGAAGAAGAAGAAATATGAAAACTCAGAAGAAAAATACGAAATCAGCTTATCAAATCCAAGGTATACCATACACCTTATAAGAAGTGAATAGAGCTTAGATCTTGGAGTTACAATCAATATTGAAGTGGCTTGGAAGGATCATGGGACAAACCTGTGACAAAGGAAAATCAACTCTAGCTTTTCCGCAGCGAAATTTACACGACACCTTCTGTCGGAAATTAAAATCAAATGCTATAACATTAATTGTTTGACCAATATCGAAGTACATCAGTTCGTTTTCGAACCCGCATTACACGACTAAAAATAATTTTTAATCAAAATATCGATCCCAAAACAGCCTTGGTGAAGTCAATTTGAACAAGTGATCTTCATGGTCTAAAGAATCCTGACAAACTGCCTTTTGATGGCACCAAACAAACGAAACATGTTAATTTATTCCATCGGTTATGGGGCAACAGAAGACTCTCCCAAGTCTCATCGACAACTCTAAAAGTAAAACCTTCTAAACTTGTATACATCTTTAACCTGATTTTTCAGCCTGAACGTAAAAAGAAGATGGACAGAGTAACAATAGTGAAACTACATGTACCTTACGACTGATGATGAATTTTCATTCCTAAGAATATACCGAGGTTTTTAATTGGATTTGCACACTCGTGTTAGAATATGCGATTTTTAAACACAAAAGAGAACTTAAAAGTAGAATAATAATACTATTCTTCTACAGTCATACTTGATTTATTAGCTGAACAATGTCTTTTCCTTCCTCTTCTTGTATGTGCCTTCCTCTTCTTGTATGTGCCATATCTTTTACAGATATCGTCGGTCATAGCCCTGTGTTTCTTTCTCTTATCAACTGCGTTGATGGAAACATTGATATGGATTTCTTTTCTTGTCTATCTGTTTATAAGCCCAAAGAAGTCAGACGTCTCTCAATCATGGTTTTGAGTAATGACCTCTATTATTCAGAGATACCCATAACTTATTTGCTTGTTCAACAGGTTGGCAAAAATGCACTTCATTGTGATAAATGAGTCTTTAGATTAAGAGATTCGCTATTTCGCTTCTCGCTCCTATGTCAAAATAAAACTTCCTAGAATATAAACCAAAAAAATATTTTAAAAAATATACTAACAATAATTAAAAATGCACTGTAGTATCGGAAAAAGTAAGTGATATTTTGTCTTACAAGCTTTAAAAAGAAAAACACGTTATCCATTTTTCTTTTCATGTAACCAATAATTAGTTTCAAATTGTAATTTTTAATATAATACACATAAAATCTATAATACACATAAAATATATATAATAGCTTGAGACTAACAGATAAGACAAGTAGACAAAGACACATTTTAGACTGATGACATGGACGGGGATCGAACCCGCACCTTCTACTCGGCACATATTCGCCTTGCCAAGGCCACTCTGCCATCGGCTTTCACAAAAGTAGTAGAAGGAGGAGGAGAAGGAGTAGTAGTAGTAGTAGTAGTAGTAGTAGTAGTAGTAGTAGTAGTAGTAGTAGTAGTAGTAGTAGTAGTAGTAGTAGTAGTAGTAGTAGTAGTAGTAGTAGTAGTAGTAGTAGTAGTAGTAGTAGTAGTAGTAGTAGTAGTATAAGCTCATTGTTATATTCTAGGTGAAGTTCATACATACTAGGTGAGGCATATATATATATATTAGAAGCTTATACATTCTATATGAAGCTCCTACAGTCTAGAAGAAGCTTATACATTTTATATAAAGCTCCTACAGTCTAGAAGAAGCTTATACATTTTATATGAAGCTCCTACAGTCTAGAAGAAGCTTATACATTCTTTTTGAAGCTCCTACAGTCTAGAAGAAGTGTATACATTCTGTATGAAGCTCCTACAGTCTAGAAGAAGCTTATACATTCTATATGAATCTCCTACAGTCTAGAAGTAGTGTATACATTATATGTGAAGCTCCTACAGTCTAGAAGAAGTGTATACATTCTTTATGAAGCTCCTACAGTCTAGATGAAGCTTATACATTCTTTATGAAGCTCCTACAGTCTAGATGAAGCTTATACATTTTCTATGAAGCTCCTACAGTCTAGAAGAAGTGTATACATTCTATATGAAGCTCCTACAGTCTAGATGAAGCTTATACATTTTCTATGAAGCTCCTACATTCCAAGTCAAGAGGGTGGAATGGAAATCACCCAGGGCTGCCATGGACAGAAAAAGCCACCACGCGAGACTGTTTCTTTACAAATAAAAGTCGATTGTTGTTGTGAACTAGAACCAAGTCGAATAGGCTGCACTTCCGACGGCTTACAGCCAAGGCTTGCTTACAGCTAATGTACACGGCTAGAGCGGGCAGTTCATTTAATTTGTTTAGTTTATTTATAGCTTTTTCGCATGGTATTCATTCAATTTGTTTAGTTTATTTATAGCTTTTTAGCATGGTATAAAAAGTTTTTATCATGTGCGTCTAAAACGTGTTTTAGCTGCGTACAGAACGTAACTGTGCGCACCTCCGCATTTCCATTTGCACAGCAAAAAAAGAAGGAAAAAAAAATTACATTCGATAAGCTGTATAAATGTTTAGATGTAGGTCTACGCCTTAAACGATTAATAATTTAGGAAATTTTTATTGTTAATAAAAATTCCAGATATAAATTATGGAACAAAATATACGTTGTAACTCCCCAATAAGTTGAGGCCATTTAGATCTACTTCCATGGATATATCAGAAGGCAAAACAAATGTTTATTTTTATGTTACGGCTTTAATTTTATTTGATTTTGTTGTTGCTTTTCTGCGCCTGTTTTTTGTTGTAATTTTTTTTTGTTATTGTTTTGTTGTTTTTTTGTTTTTGTTTTTGTTTTTTGTTTGTTTGTTTTGGTGGGGGGTGTTCTTTTTCTTTGTTTTTGTTTGAGAGATTGGAGTTTTGGAGTTTTTTGGGGGGTAAAAGGAAGGACGACTATCATCTTGCTGAGTACCTTGTTACAAAAATTCTTCTAATGTATGTGTTTGCATGTAAGTATAAGTAGATAAGAAGTCTTTGGTGTACTTTCTGACTGATAGGCCTACAGGTAGAAATAATAATAGGCTAAACTATCTCACTAACCACCATTTTGAACAGACTTCAGATTCATGAATTCAACACCAGTATAAAAAAAAACTAAAAATAAAATACCACTAGCCTCTAGGAAATGAAATCCAGTCATGCATTTATCATAATAAATTTACTTTTTATCAAAGCTTGTTTCTTTTTGTTTTGTTTTTTGTTTGTTGTTGTTTTTGGCTTTGTTGTTTGTTGTTTGTGGTGGATTTTGTTGTTGTTGTTGTTATTGTTGTTGTTGTTGTTCTTCTTCTTCTTCTTCTTCTTCTTCTTCTTCTTCTTCTTCTTCTTCTTCTTCTTCTTCTTCTTCTTCTTCTTCTTCTTCTTCTTCTTCTTCTTCTTCTTCTTCTTCT
>RQTK01000026.1:1109870-1114870 GCA_003991915.1 Elysia chlorotica | reverse complement strand
CAGAACCTGAGCCTTAAGAGATCCAAAAGAAGTCCATTCGAAGGACTTGGAAGTGCTCTTGAAGGTAAAATACTGTTTAATGTCGTGAGGTAGAATGCACAAACAAGACGTAGATTACGTTTCGTCATAGCAATATAAGAATAAGAAGGCTTACGACGAGATATAAGCTACGTCGTGTTTGTGTATTCTACCCTAGGTCTTGATCGCTGAGCCACCGAAGGACAGAGGTTTAGATTGTATATTTTTTGTTGGTTTTGAATTTTTTTAAAGCTGCATCAAAAGGTTTGTAGCTCTTCTAGATAGTATGAAAAATATTATATATCTTTTTTTCAAACTTTTCTACTCACCTTCTTACTTTTTCTCAAAAATATTATGACGAATTTAAAATTTACAGTTTTAAATTGTAAAACTGAAAATGCATGTTTATTTTAACTGGAGCATTTATGCACACATTTCATAATAATTTTGAAATTCCAATGCGTGTATTTGAGTCTTAATTCAGCTAGGCCAGCCAGAAACTGAGACAAATACACATGTGGGAAATTTCGTGTTTTGTTTTTTTTTACTTTCCCCAGGCATGGCCACAGGCCTGGTTAACAACGCTGATGACGTGGCCAACAATCCCAGCTCGGCCTCCCTGGGCTCTGTCCAGTCTGACGGAAGCTTCACGTTTGGTTCTGGCACCGGACTCGGCGGTCTCAACACAGGGGACATCTCCAGGGAGACCTCCCGAAACTCCGGAAACTCAGGATGGGGAAACTCCAGAAACTCAGAATGGGGAAACTCCGGATCGTCTGGATGGGGAAACTCCGGATCGTCTGAATGGGGAAACACCGGAAACTCAGGATGGGAAAACTCCGGAAACTCAGGATGGGGAAACTCCGGAAACTCAGGATGGGGAAACTCCGGAAACTCAGAATGGGGAAACTCCGGAAACTCAGAATGGGGAAACTCCGGATCATCTGGATGGGGAAATTCCGAATCGTCGGGATGGGGAAACTCAGGCTGGAAACGCTCATCATAGATAATGAAATTTCTCGCGTAGGTAAAACAGAGCAAAAAATGCATTTCAAATAAATAATATAGTTGTTTTTATCCAACTATAGTAATACATAAGTAAAATAGCTTTTAACCAAATAGTATTGTTACCATAGTTTCGAGGAAGATTGGGTGCAGCCTGCCAATAAGATAAAACTATAATCGTCCTTTAACTGCATGGCTGTTAGGAATTTTTGGTTGGTGTTCCTGTGGCAAAGAAGATTGGATAAAAATTGTTTAAATCATATACCTATTGTTTATTGTTTGCTCTTTTGTACCAGGCGTTCAAATCGTTGAATATTCTGATTTTATAGTTTTCAGAGTACAGTTATTTTCATTGCTTTACTCCCTGATGGAATATATATAGCCGAATCATAACGCTACAAGCGATCCCCAAGCTCTTATTTTGCCCAACCCATACCCTTCCAAAATACAAACCAATCACCCCTCCCCCCCCCCCCCCCTAGTTTTTCCCCAGTCTCATCCCCTAGTACACTCCTACCGTCTATGTCGCTCTCTCCCAGCGGATCCTATATGGCGATAGATTATGTCCTAAATACTTTTTCCCTTGCCTTTTAACGCTCACCCCCAAACTCTAACAACTGTGTAAAACGGATACGCTAACACCCAGTTACAGATGTTCATAGTTTGTGTAAGAGCACAATAAAGGCTGTACGATAGAGTTACCAAAAGTTCTATTGCTAGATGAAATTAATTAATCAATTTAATAAAGATGAACTTATATTGAGAACATTTTTATTTTGAGGGTTCTCTTAAATGTACTTATGCTCTACAACACTGTTTTTTACAAATTTCTTGTTTATTACACACACATTTCAATAAGCTCTATAAATATGTCAGCAATGAGAGACGAACAAAAAAAACCGATAAATGTGATACAATTATCAATGAAACGATGTTGCACTGTTTATCTAAAGAGTCGAGAAGGAAAGGCAAACTAGATGAAGATATTCCATTCATGCAAATGTTTTTTTTACCTCACAGCTACGGAAGGCAATCAAACCCTAAAGCCTAGGGCTAGGGTTATGATATTGTCGCTTGCCGCCTGTACGAATCCCGCCAAAACTGTTTACTGATTTCGGTTGGTGCATTGTACTACTTCAATAAAACTATTATTTAAATCTTGCACTTTTTGGCGTGTGTGTGTTTTTTTTTCTCTTTAATTTTATGGAAGTTTTGTAAAGAAAATTAACATTATTTTCTTTCTCGTGTCAAAAAAAAACTTTTTTTTTGGTTATCTTCACTTATTCCAAATTTTATTTATGAAACAACGGCCAATATTTGCGTGTACAAATATTGCCACACAAACACACACACACACACACACACACACACACATACTAGGACAAGGCTTGTGTCACTGAAATCCAGATAAAAGTAGTTCTCAAAATTCAAATGTCGGTTGATTTCACTGAAGGAAATCAAGTGCTTCTATCACGTATAGTGCAAAGGGACAAAGGCGAGTCACAACTATTCTTTTGAAACTGCTTTAACTCAACTTTGTTAGGGGGTTAAACCTTCATACATCTGGACTGGTCACATTTCCACTGACCATTTTCTCATCTAAGAGGCATGGCAGAAATGATCTCATTTGATTTTTTGAAATAAGCGATCAAATTGCACGTGGCCAATCGAGCAGATTTTCATTTTGTGAATTATTTTACTAGAAATGCATTTTTTTCTCTCTTGGTGGATCAGTGTGCAATGGAGGAGTGTTCTGTCTCCTTTCTAGTGTGTATGAATGTGTGCATTTGTTTGAGCAGAGTCAATGTTTGTTTGTTTGTCTTGTATGTTCTTTTTTGTTTTGTTTTTGTTTTTTGCTTTGGTTTTGTTGTTGCTGTTTGTTTTTGTTGTTGTTTTTTGTTTTTTTTTTGTGGGTTTTTTTTTTTTTTTTTTTTTTGGGGGGGGGGGGGGGGGGGTGATGGGTCTTTTTTTTTTATTGGCGATCAAACATCACTTAAAATGCGCGGCTCTGTGCACAGCCATCGGTATGTTCGGTGACAGATGAATTATGTAATCTATACGCCAAAATATGTTTGGTGGCTCTCTGAAGGGTTTTTAAATTAAAAGTTGAGCTTCCAATTTGGGGGGGGGGAGAGAATGATAAATTATGATATAGATATGTGGTAGCAACAACATGAAGTGGTCGCTTTGGCCCCCTAGTTATGGCATTTAAATACTTGGTAAGTTCATGGTAAAAATTCAGTAATGTGGGTCAAAGGTTGACTCGAAATTCAATGCCTCCTTAAGTATTTCATTAGTTATAGAGGGGTAGAATTTGTAGATGTCGAATGAAATAAACACCGGTTTGTTTTTTACCTTGATGTTTTCAAACCAATTGATTAGGCTACGTCTCTTGTTTTTTGTAAAGAAAATTAACATTATTTTCTTTCTCGTGTCAAAAAAAAACTTCTTCAAACATAAAAAAGTATGTGTCTACTAACCATTGATCGCAATGCCCAACAGTAGACAGAAGCGAGAGAAGGGTCAAGTAATAGTTTCCTGCAAACGAGTTGAGTTGATTTAACATCAGCCTTATATATGATATATTGTGGACGGTACCCAAAACTGACGTCTGTTAATTGTATGTGCTGTCACGTGCGACACAGGGCGGGGATACCATGACTCCTGTCTCAGCCGGTCACATTAAACTGACACATAATCTGTTGTTATATGGAGTTCTTCATTACCCCCTGAAAATACCCACTTCGGTTTTGTGCGTGTTGACTTTAAGTTCTATTGTTTTATTTTTGTATGGCTGTTCTCCTAGTTGTTTGATTAATTTGTTGAATTTTACTTTTGCTCTGGATCCGCTGCTTTTCTCATATTCCACGTGTCAAAATATGTTGTTATGTTTAAAGAATACTTAATAACAGTTACTAAATATGGCAGTATAGTACATATTTAGTTTTGGTTTGACTGTAGGTGTCTTTAATTCCTTTTTTTTTCTTTGATATTCTCTAGAACATTCTTTAATTGTTTTTTCGTACATAAGTCTATCACTATTTATATTTTTTCACTAAATTATTACCAGTATCTGATCCCATTAAACTGAAAAGAATATAGATAAGCAAAGGGAGTAGTTTCGACGCGCCAAACGAATTTACTCCTCGACTTTCTGTTTAACAAGACGAATGCCATTTGCTTGTAAAGTGTAAGCAAACACACCTGAAGTTAAAATGATAAATATAGGAGACGCGAAAAACCAGAAAATGTGTTCCTGTAAGGACAAGTGAAAAGTTTGCCTTCTACTATTGGACAGAGCGTTTGGGAACCAGGCGTTAGGTCCTGAGAGTAAATTGCAAGTTTGGGAAGCAGGCGTTAGGACGGAGGGAGGCACCGAGTTGTCCAAAATGAAAATGTCAGCTATATAAGTGATGATGAGACAAGTTTCGGTGTAGCTGAGCGTCGAATTACCCCTGTAGTAGAGAGACCCAGCATATCCCCATTCCCCGATGTTGCTTTCCCCCTCATCATTCCCATAGTTTGTCCCTTTACACCATCTCCCAATGATAGAGATTTTGTCCAGCGATACCGTCTATGGTTCCTAATTAGTTCTCTAAACTAGTGGGTCTAGCTGCTGAAAAAACTGTTTGCCTTGTTTCGTGACCACCATGCGCTATAATGTTAATGTAAGTTACGAACCGGAGTCAAATTAAAGGGACCCCCCCCCCCCTCCCGTTTCTGTTGTTTGATTTTGTTTGTTGTTGTTTTTGTTTTTCTTTTTGTTGTTTTTTGTTGTTTTTAGGGGGAGTTGTTGTTGGGGTTTGTTTTTTTTTGGTTATCTTCATTTATTCCAAATTTTAGTTATAAAACAACGGCCAATATTTCGGTTCATTTCACTGGAGGAAATCAAATGCTTCCATCACATATAGTGCAAAGGGACAAAGGCGACTCACTACTATTCTCTTGAAACTGCTTTAACTCAACTTTGTTAGGGG
>RQTK01000026.1:1096420-1108835 GCA_003991915.1 Elysia chlorotica | reverse complement strand
TCTCTCTCTCTCTCTCTCTCTCTCTCTCTCTCTCTCTCTCTCTCTCTCTCTCTCTTTCTCTTATGTTTTCTCCATCTCTCATAATGGTCTGTACAAGGGGAAAACCAGTGCAAGTACACTGAAATGCATATAGATTCAAAGTTCAGTAAGGTCGATTGAAACATGAATACTGTATAGGTTGAATGATATCTGTTTCTTGATGGTAGGAGTTTTAAATGGTCAATTTAGCTGTACGTAACTTTATTCCTGTTTCCCAAATTGAAAAAAACAAATTACATTTAAAGATTTGAAATGCTCTTTCGATCCGTTCGGCCCACAAGAAATTTGAGATTTTAATGTATAAAAAAGTGAAAAAATTTTAGATCTTCAGTCTGATATTAATTAACGAGTTATAAAATCGTATCCTTTTTTGTAATCCTGGCTTAGTACAGGCCCTAACAATTATACAGCGACAAGCACGATATGTCGTAGGTGCATAGTGACATTTTTAGATCTTGTTTCCTATTAATTTTGTGATGGTTTAAAAGTAATTTAAGTTAAAGAGGACATAAACATAAACGCAACAATGACACAACAAACATCGTCTGCTGGCACATGCCAATAGACACTATGAGAAAAGACAAGATACCAAAACATAGTGCTTGATTAACCCCTTAGGGGAACTTTTACACTGACATGCCCAAAACTACAAAGCATTTCAGTAACAAATCATTTCAATAATTGATTTATTTACCCAGAAATATCGCCATCATAACGAAGGGGAAAGAAAAACAATGTTACAACAGGCTTTATTTTTGTGGCTTTCTCTCCGTGCTTCTAGGCAAGAGGTCGCCACAAGATTTGTTTTACTAAGATTTCCTCTGACCGAACCTTTCTCTGTATCTAGGCCAGAATGGTCCAGGCAAACACGAAGTGTGCTAGGGCCAGGAGCTGGGCAAACACCATCGACCAGTGAGAGTGGACAGGCTGGACTCCGGCGCTCACCAATTCGAACTCGCCTTTGGGTTCCCAGCCCTGGTCGCCGGTCAGGTCCCAGGTGGACACCACGTCCTCAGAGCCCTCGGACTGACCCCGGCTCTCCTCAGACTGACCCCGGCTGTCCTCAGACTGGGCCGACCCGCCATTGATGAAACAGCCGGAACTTCCGGCGTGGATGCCGTGGAGCGCGCGACCGGCGGACACAGACCGGGTTTCCTTGGAGCCCTGAGCAATGTCTGGGGATGACGGGTTACATATTCATTATACATGTACAACCAAGGGTTGTCAATATCATTATGTCTGGGGATGACGGGATACATATTTATTATACAACCAAGGGTTGTCAATATCGCTATGTCTGGGGATGACGGGATACATATTCATTATACAACCACGGGTTGTCAATATCGCTATGTCTGGGGGTGACGGGATACATATTTATTATACATCTACAACCAAGGGTTGTCAATATCGCTATGTCTGGGGATGACGGGTTACATATTTATTATACATGTACAACCAAGGGTTGTCAATATCACTATGTCTGGGGATGACGGGATACATATTCATTATACATATACAACCAAGGGTTGTCAATATCACTATGTCTGGGGATGACGGGTTACATATTTATTATACAACCAAGGGTTGTCAATATCGCTATGTCTGGGGATGACGGGTTACATATTTATTATACAACCACGGGTTGTCAATATCACTATGTCTGGGGATGACGGGTTACATATTTATTATACAACCAAGGGTTGTCAATATCACTATGTCTGGGGATGACGGGTTACATATTTATTATACAACCAAGGGTTGTCAATATCACTATGTCTGGGGATGACGGGTTACATATTTATTATACATGTACAACCAAGGGTTGTCAATATCACTATGTCTGGGGATGACGGGATACATATTTATTATACAACCAAGGGTTGTCAATATCACTATGTCTGGGGATGACGGGTTACATATTTATTATACAACCAAGGGTTGTCAATATCACTATGTCTGGGGATGACGGGATACATATTTATTATACAACCAAGGGTTGTCAATATCACTATGTCTGGGGATGACGGGTTACATATTTATTATACATGTACAACCAAGGGTTGTCAATATCACTATGTCTGGGGATGACGGGTTACATATTTATTATACAACCAAGGGTTGTCAATATCACTATGTCTGGGGATGACGGGTTACATATTTATTATACAACCAAGGGTTGTCAATATCACTATGTCTGGGGATGACGGGTTACATATTTATTATACAACCAAGGGTTGTCAATATCACTATGTATTCGTGCTTTTCGTTCTTTGGGAAGTTTGTAGTAGTCTTTGGAAGAATTACAAGGTGAAAGTCTCTGTGGATTTTGTTGAGGTGGTACAGGTCTTTGAAGACTCCACCCCCCTCCCCCACCCCAACCTTTATATTTCCATTGTTGTTGAGTTGCTGTTTTTTCTTGTACTGCTACATTAAATTAATGAGATATATGTTTCTAAATTAAGTACCTAGTTTAAAGAATGTGTGTCTGAAAAATAAATAAATGTTAGTGCTGCTTATAGCCAAACATGCTCATGATTGTGGAAAATAAATGGGTTGATTGTGGTGGACAACCACACACAACGAATCCTACACATATTAGCCGTATGTCAGAGACAATTCTATCTATTAAAAAAAGTAGACGTAGGTATAGCCTATAAACTCTTTTTTGCCAAAAACTTCCTTGGTTGTTCTCTGAAGCCAATACTTTACATCACGATTTATATAAATAAAAAGAAAATGATTGAGTACTTTTTTCGAACTTTGGTTGCATTTCTAAAGTTGAGAATATTGTCTTCACCTCTCATCTATTTCATATTAGCATTTTACATCAATACTCATACGTAACGTGTCTTAATTTTTCTTGACCGTTTATCCTGATGCTGGTGCTTTAAATAATAATGAAATAAATAAGTTTTGAAGTTTAAAGTTTTAGTCTATTAAAAAAATGTATTATCCCTTTACTAAAATTAATGAGCTGTGTGTTTAACGAACACCCCAAGGTCTATAACTCTCCCTTACCGCCCAGAACAGTCAGCAAGCCATTGGAAAGTTCACTCCTCTTCTCTCTAGCAAGGAGATCTTTGCCTAGAGCTGAGGCCACCAACACACACAGGAGGACGGTAGCCGACTGCCAGCAAGCGATCCGCGCCATGGTCGGGATATCTCAATCTGTCGAAAGAAATTTAGTTTGTCTTTTTTTCTGTATGAGTTGTTCTACTCTCCTACTTAAACAGCTTTCTCGAGTGATTGACAGAAAGTTCTCTTGAAGAAACAAGGGCAGCTCAAACACCTAAACACCGGAAAGGGCGGGTGGGACGAAGTGGTGACAGTGGTAGAGCGTTAGCCCTTCGATCGGGAGGTCCCTGGTTCGAAATCCACTATTGGTGAACAATTTGTTCTAATATTTCGTTTCTTACTGGTATGGTCGATGTCAGCATTATGTAAACGGCTGAGGCAGGAGTCGTGGAATCCGCGGACTATCTCTGTGTGGGAGCACGTAAGTTGTCAGACGTTAGTCTTGTGGCCCATCCACAATAAAACCTATAGATTTCTAACGTTGGAGGCTAAACAACACACAAGCAAAGACCTGCCAACCATTGCCCACTATGACAGCAGCGGGTAGAACTTAGGGCGGAGACGCGAGGAGCTGCCGAGACGCCCCTGTGGGTCGACTTAGGCGCGGAACGCTACTTAATCAGTGCGTTTTTTCATCAGATGATCACAGTATGAGGATGGTCTGTTTGTTTTAATAATAGTTGTAAAACATTCTCAAGACCTTACGTCTGTTTGTTTTGATAATAGTTGTAAAACATTTTCATGATTTTACTATAAGGCCGGAAAATGTAATAGCGATGCTAATTTAAAGACTTTTCGTATTTGATAATAATGTGTTTTAATTTGATTTGACACATGGCTTGTATTAATTTGAGAGTGCTCGTTGTATTTTTATTGTTGGCACCAGTGTTTAACAGTGTACCATTTATTAATATATCGATTGGTCTAGTAATATGTGATATCATAATATTTATCATCATGATAGATTGCCGAAGCATCTGCAAACGTTTGTTGGCGTTAATTGTACATAAAAGCCTTGTCATCGAAACTAGTATTGTTTTGTTTTTTTAATTAATTCTTGAAACAGTGTTCCGAATTTGAGCATAATTTTTACTAAATATTAAAGCATTCCACACTCTTTGTAATAGAGAATCAGCTGAGAGGATGGTGACAGTGATACTTAATAACAGAGTAGTCACACATCTGATATCTGATCTTAATGCATTATGGCGCATCGCCATGTCAACATCCTCACCTGGGTTGGGTCTTAAGATAAGTTTATGGTTTTGCTACACGGCGACATATTTTCCGCGCTATCAGAGCAGGTAGGACACCAGAATTATTCTTAGGGTTTTTACACCTTGAAGTGTCTAAGTGTTTCACAGTGCCGCAAAACATACCACCCTGTATGACAAAGTTATAACTAAAGGTTTAGAGCAATCAAATATTTTATTAAAGAGACGAGAGAAAAAAACTAAGAAGTAAACCTTACCTCTTGATGAGTGTTAGATATTTCTATGTAAAGTGAAATCCTAGCATTAGGAGAACCTCAGTGTTAGAACCTTATATATCAACTAGAGAAGAAGACCTTTGACACAAACTTTGTTTTTGTGGAAAAAAAACTCCTTCTATCAGCTAATGCGTGTACAAATGCCAAAAATGATAAGCATAATGTGGAATCTGCCTCTGCAGTGAAGGCCAGCAATTTGGGAGCACCGTGTGAGTTCTGTAATAGCATCAATTTATCAGAGGCTCTGGTGCCAGCCATTTTCGCGCATGTGACGCTCTTTACAGTGGCAGGAGACTTGCTGATAAAGGGGACACCATTAGCATTTGACTACATTATAATAGACCTTTCTCTCATAACCAGTAGTGCTACTACTCACTTTCCTAATGGGGAGATTTAATGGAGGAAAAAAATTTAGTTTGTTTTAACATAGTATTTTACGACTAAAATAAGCGGCGCATATTGATGTACTAATTTGTACTACATTTAACGACACAAAATACCATTTATTTGTTAGAAGGCTCCCTCGGTATTAGAAATAATGTATCGTCCTCTAGCTTTCTCCAGCAAAAAGATGCGTCCAGCCGAACAAAATACAGCACTTTTGACAAAGAGATCTCGGGTTTGTACTTGGCAGTGCGTCATCTTCGATAATTCTTGGAGGGAAGACCAATTAAAATAGTCACAGACCATAAACCGCTACTGAGCGCCATGTTGAAAGCTTCAGACCAGTGGTCTGCTCGCCAGCAATGACATCTTGCTTACGTGTCTGAATTTTTCACGGATATTATACAAATCTCTGCGAGCAATGTGGTTGCCGATTGTCTTTCCCGCACTACCAGCACTGTAAACAACGTTGCCGTCGTCATAGACTATACGGTGATTGCCGAAGCACAAGTACAAGATGCTGACATACAAGCATTAACATACATCAGTTACATGCCTCAAAATTAGCCCAATTTAGATCTGTGCCGCAGGACCAGTTCTTCTTTGTGAGAATCATAATGACTGGCTTTTATATTGCGTATATTCACAAAAAGCGATACTCTATGCGCCAATCTATCCTTTGGTCATCCCCGGTTTTCAGTTCCTCGTGAATTCCAACGTCAGGTGTTTGACGCAATCCACAACCTAGCGCACCAGGGTCAGAAGTCAACAGTCAAGCTGCTAACATACAAATTTGTCTGGTACGGGATTAAAAACCAGGTGGGCAAATGATCAAGGAAATGTCTAGCTTGCCAAGCTTCTAAAATACAGACCCACCTTCGTCTACCCATTATGTAAACCCCAGTCTAATACTACTACTACTACTATAACTATTACTGCTCAATAAATAATATTATTCAACTGACCTGCCTCTTCTAAATCTGAATTATAAATTTCTCATTACAGTGTATTGTATTGATTGTTCCTACACGTTTGTGCACCCATTGGCCAAGGTTGGTGCTTCATCGTTGAGTGATTGCCTTTGTGCGATTTAGATTTTCCCAATCTCGATAGCAAGTCACCCAGAGAGACTAAGAGGTCTAGTAAGAACCCTATCCACGAATCTCTTTGTTATGGAGAATAGTGTTCTAGTGGTAACAATCTTGCTCTGTTTGATAGGCAAGGTGCTTCGGTGTGGATTCAAGTTGGGGTTCTCATCCCACAAAGCGCATCATTATCCGGCCACTTTAACTAAAAGCCTACTTCTAACCACTGTGGAAAAAGTGCTTGAAACTTCAGCGCTACAGCTTCTACAACTCGATTTTAAAAGAGAAAGACCACCGGTTAGAATATGTGTCGATTTTTAGAGTTTAGGTGTTTTATGCGGTGGATAGAGGTAGGCTTAGAGAGAAATCGATCTAAAAGTGATTGCGCTTTCAGGGTTTTAGAGCCCTGGATTTGATGACCTGTCGACACCGGGTAACCAAGACAATAAAAAAAAAATACTTTTACCCTTTTCTTTTTAATGGTGAAAGTACGCAAGTTTGTGAGGGAATGGGTCTGTGTATACGTATAAATATAGTTGTATTGTATAGATGTGTTTCGTAAAGTGCTTTCAGGTTTTTCAATAAAAACAGCTTTGCTGATGAAGCTGATGCCTCTGTACCTTCGACTATGAAGCTGTTTTCTTCAACTTCGAGGTAAGCATTACACGTTAAATCAAAATTAATTGTGAATGGGTAGCTGTGAGAGTGGATTTTTTAGCTACTGACTGGCTCTCGATTTAGTATCTATGTATCTGAATTCGATGGTCGAGGAGCAAAATATTCCACCTGCCCTGCTTGGCATTGTGCAGTTACAATGATGCCTCTAGCCCGTGGAACATAAGTTTTCATCACATCATAGCAATAAGTGGAGATAATTATCATTCCTGCACTATGGACAGTCTTGCCTTCAATCATACGCCGTATTTTCATTTCATTATTCAGGGAAGGTGCTGGCACGATTTTTTTAATTGGTGCGGATCAAGAAAAACTAATGCCACACACTTGCACCACACTTCACCCACACCTCCCTTGATTTGCTGCCGGGTAGGTGAACGGGTAGGTGAACGGATAGGTGAACGGGTAGGTGAACAAGTAGGTGAACAAGTAGGTGAACGGATAGGTGAACGGATAGGTGAACAGGTAGGTGAACGGGTAGGTGAACGGGTAGGTGAACGGGTAGGTGAACGGATAGGTGAACGGGTAGGTGAACGGGTAGGTGAACAAGTAGGTGAATTGGTAGATGAACGGGTAGGTGAATTGGTAGGTGAACGGGTAGGTGAACGGGTAGGTGAACGGGTAGGTGAACGGGTAGGTGAACGGGTAGGTGAACGGGTAGGTGAACAGGTCCAACCGATTCTGATTGTGCAATGTATAATTATTTGCCTGATATAAATTTGTGCAAGTTTTCGTTGTAGAAATTTCAGAGAGAGGTAGGGGGCGTTCCAAGATAAAATCTATTTAGTGCTGCGTTGGATGCCAAGCAGCTGAACATACTTCTCTCTCTCTCTCTCTCTCTCTCTCTCTCTCTCTCTCTCTCTCTCTCTCTCTCTCTCTCTCTCTCTCTCTCTCTCTCTCTCTCCCCAGGGGGGGCGCGGTGGTCTAGGGGTAGAATATCGCCTCCGACGCAAAAGGTCCCGAGTTCGAATCCTGCCTGGTGCGTTCCCTACTGGTTGGGTCGGTGTCAATATAATGTGACCGGCTGAGACAGGAGTCATGGTATCCCCGCCCTGTCTCGTGTGCGGCAGCACATAAAATTGTCAGACGTCCGCCTTGGGGCCCGTCCACAATATAGCCTATATAGTGCTGCTGTTGGACGTTAAACCAACCCAACCCAACCCAACCCTCTCTCCCCAGGCAGCGGTTAGAAGTAGGGTTAATGCTGGGAGAGAGGGGTTGGGGAGACCGGGGCTAATTGTCACAATTTTGACAAATTGTCCTCCACTGCCTGACATTTAAGTCTAGATTAGCAAATCATTGTCCCAACATCTAGTTTAAAATGTTGTCCACCCATTACAGGAGTTTTGAGCACTTAGCTGAGTGTGCATAGTTCATGGGCCCACATTTCACAGGCCACACACTTCACCCAAACCTCCCTTGATTTGCTCCCCGGCTATGGTTCACAACAAATGGCGCAGAACCATTCCTCGTCTCAAGAAGAGTCATCCTTGGGTTGCACCACCTTCGTTGCTTTCCCCTTCTCCTTCCCCTTTCCTTCCTTCTTGCTGATTCCTTTGCCTGATTTTGGTTTTTCTACAGCACGCTTGACAGGTGAGTCTGTAATAATTTGGGTCCGCCCTCGTGTTCTCCCCTATGTGGTCTCTTGTCGGGGTCCGGCTCTTGGGAAGCGTCTGGTCTGTTCGGGGGTTACAGGGGTGGGTGGTCCTTGCACTGACTGTTGGGTGTCAGAAGTGTCCGATGTACTGGCCACGGGCTGTTTTTCAGTAGCATAATCACCTGATGCATGTGCTGGAATTGTAACAAGTACATCAACAGTGTCAGCGGTGGAGGTACATGTTGGATTTGAAGATTGAACATCATCACTGGCAATTTCAAGAGAGCTGTCAGTCACTGATGCAACGAGAAAATCACTCTCGGTAAAAATGTCCCCATTCCAAGGATGGATCCCCGTTACCTAAAAACCTGACTTTTTGTTCTTTGGTGTGAAAGCCAAAGGGAAAGCTCTTCTCGTGGGGGGCGCGATGGCTCAGGGGTAGAACATCGGCTTCCGACGCAAAAGGTCCCGAGTTCGAATCCTGGCTGTTGCGTTCCCTACTGGTTGGGTCGGTGTCAGTATAACGTGACCGGCTGAGACAGGAGTCATGGTATCCCCGCCCTGTCTCGTGTGTGGCAGCACATAAAATTGTCAGACGTCCGTCTTGGGGCCTGTCCACAATATAGCCTATATAGTGCTGCTGTTGGACGTTAAACCAACCAAACCAACCAAACCAACCAACCAGCTCTTCTCATGATGCGAGGAATGTCATGATATCCCATTGGTCCTCCTGGGTTCTGAAGTAGCCAGTCATCACGTCACGCTGTTTTGATATACTTCGTGAGGGGACCACAGACGAGAGACTGGAGACGGTGTGTACAGTGAGGTGGAAATGTCAGCATAGTCACCCTATTGTCTCTTGTGAATTCCAAGCCATCAATGAAGGGGTGAGATACATGGTTGTCAAGAACCAAGATGGCCGGCCTCTCCTTGCTGCATCGAGCATGGTGAACAAAGTGTTTGAAGAACTAAAGAAAACTGTCCTCCTGCATCCACCCGCTTCTGTTGCTAGCTCCTGCACTTCTAAGTAGAGCCGGGTCCAGTAAAAACTCTTTGAAGTTCACCCTAGGAAACAAAAAAAATGGAGGAATTGTGTTTTCCCGATGCTGATGCGGCACAAGCCTCAGTGACTAGAGCTCTTCCCCCGGCAGAAACCATTGCTGATCCCTGTTTGGACCCTGTCCTTGAAATAGTCCTGTCCGCAGTCTGCACGGTTGTCACACATGTCTCGTCCATATTCCAGCTATCGCTGGCGCTGCAAGCATGCCTGGAATATGCCGTTGTCAGGTTGTCGTAAAAAGCTTTAACGTTTGTCTCGTGAAAGGCATTTACTCGGGCAAGACTTGCTGGTTGCGGCTTCCTATGGAGCAGACATGGATTTCTCTTCCTAAACTCCAGAAGCCAGTCCTCTCCAGCTCGTTTCTTTAATTCCCAGCTAGCTGCAAATTTCGCCCCATTTTTGCTGGTAAGTTGATACGCTTTTGGACTAAGGCCAAATTAGATGTCACTGGCCTAAAGGGGGTGGTTGGTCAGTGGCTATTCGTGATGGTCATCAAACTCTTGACGATGATGCTGATTACCAATGGAAAAAATAGGTACTATGCTTGAAGACAGCAAGTCCTCGTCCGCAACCTTTTGGCAGTAACGACTGAGAGTAAAGTAGCTGAGTTCAAACTCTTCTGCGGCTTTCCGTGCAGATACGTTTTGCAGCTTGACTCTCCACATAGCTTGTAGAACAACGTAACACCTTCACCCCTACCTGCCTTCTTCTTGTAACTTCGTGCCATGATTATAGTCTGAAACAGATTAGAACAAACATAAAGAAACTAACACATTTTAACATGAACTCATAGAACATCTGTGAACCGCTGTTATAAACCACAAATTATACTGGGGCAAGTTGCCACAAGTTAAAAAATACAAGGCAAGGGCTATAGTTGTCGCAGTGACAACAAGTAGCATACATTTTGTGACAACATGCCCCAAGTGGAGAGGGCTTTACAATCTGATCGTCTACTAGTGGAGAGGGCTTTTCAATCTGATCGTCTACAGAAAGCCGTGTACATTAGTGGGCTTTTAGCTTTAGGGTAATAATTATAGTCCGGCATACGAGTTGTGGCATGAACGCTTGTTGCGTTTATAATATCATTACACACTCATCTAAAAGACCTGTTTGATTCACTAAATTTAATAGTGAAAATTTAGAGATCGTTTTCAGTTATGTTGTTGTCGTTTTTAGCATTTGGTGCGAAAGGTCGTCGAATCACTGGAGATCTCTCTGTTGACAATGCATTGTGACATCAAATGACGGTGCAGTTTGTCACTGCATGTTGAAGCGGTATTTTCAGCAAGTGACAATTAAACTTGTGTTACAACTAGCCCTGGTCTCAGATGAAGACGTAACATTGGGGGAGAGCTGGGCAAAGGTAAACATATAGCATACAAACCAGCTATATAAGTCATAGACTGGGGAAATTCAAGTTCAAGCTCTCTTTCTCTATCTCTCCATCTTTTTTTATGTTTATCCCTCTATCTCGACCTGTATTTCATATATTAAAAAAAACAGACGGTTTTAACATAATAGATGCGGGCAAAAAAATAATACGCTGTAACCGTAACTCTCTCTCTCTCTACCTCTCCCTTTCTCCACTCTAACCATGCCTACATTTCTCTCTCTTTCTCTCTCTCTCTTTTCTCCCTCTCACTCTCTCTAACTCTCTCTCTCAGCCTATCTTTCTCTCTCTCTCTCCCTCTCTCTCTCTTTCCCTCTCTCTCTCTTCCCCTCTCCTTTCTTGCAACAGAAATCCAACCCATGGAGAGCGTACGCAATGCGCCCGCAAGGCATGATCATAGCTGGGACTTCTAACATATTTCCAGCACTGCACAGAGCAAGTCTAAAGACATAGAGCGCATGTTTGGTTAAGACTATACGCTATTCAGTGTAGGACCGTATCTATAGGAGTACTAAATAAACCACAACAATAGTAACGAAAAACTACAGGCTGTTATAGAATGGCGGTAATCCAAACTTTATTTTTTCTGGCAATTTTTCCTGGCTTTAATGGTCAAGGTGAGAGTGAAATTGTAAAAAAGATACTAAATTATATTTTTTTTCTTTCATCAAATTCTACAGATAAAATAGCACCATAGCCTCAAATTTACGATCTTCAGTCTGATATCTTTATAAAATGGGATGTATTATTGTATAAACATTTACCATAGTCATCATCATCTTCACCATCATTATCATCACGACAATCATCACGACAATCATCACGACAATCATCACCACAATCATCACCACAATCATCACCACCACCACCATCATCATCGCCATCTTTTCCCACCATCAAAATCATGATTACTGTATTTACAATATAATAACTGTTTTTCCGTATCTCTTGTAACACAAAACCATAATTGATACTTATAGAAAGGAATTAGTTTTATCTAAAGATCTATCTCTCAATGTGTTTCATATTAACCAATATCATCATGTTTTGGCTTAGATGGTTTGGCAACAAGTGATATTCATTTCCTGTAGTTATATTCAATTAAAATTAGTCAGACGAGAGTCTGGATAGGTTTCAGTGATTTTGTGCTGCTAGATTGGTAACCAGGGAAAGAATGCGCTACCATGACGGTAACACATAATTATCCTTAAACATGCTTTGGTTGCCAGTAAAATCACTCATTGAATAGTTATAAGGTATCCGTTCTCTGTTAAGGATGACTCAACCAAACTTCCACTTTGTAAAACAGGATAAATAACTTCTTCAGGTAAAAAAGATCAAGAATTAAAAAGTATACTGACAAAGCTTTCAGCGCTGCAGGACTGAATTTATTGATTGTCTACAACAACAATTAAATAATCAGAAACGACTTTTAAAAACCTGCTCAATACGCATTTGATCCATCACAAAGCTTAACCATTTATATTTAAAAAATTGAAATTAAAAAATTACTTAATCTTGATAATGTTCTTGAATGGTTGAGCTGACTTTCTTGGAAATTATAATTATTATTATTATTATTATTATTATTATTATTATTATTATTATTATTATT
>RQTK01000026.1:894658-1096292 GCA_003991915.1 Elysia chlorotica | reverse complement strand
TATTGTTATTATTATTATTATTATTATTATTATTATTATTATTATTATTATTATTATTATTATTATTGTTGTTGTTGTTCTTGTTGTTGTTGTTATTATTATTATTATTATTATTATTATTATTATTATTAATATTATTTTAATCATCAAGGACTATTCGACCCGTGCTTCTTCTGGCCTGATTTTGTCTATGCCGGGGCCGGCATGTGCTACAAGTTCATGGTCGTTTCCAGAAACTTCCAAGCTGCTCAGGTATGGGGAAATACCTCTCGATCTGTATATTTTCTATTATTTTTTTCGTATATATATATACGGAGAGAGAGAGAGAGAGAGAGAGAGAGAGAGAAAATCCATCTTGTCTATGTATGATACCGTTGTTTGATTAATTTAACACTTATGGAAATCTCAATATAAGATGTATCCTAAGTATGTTGGTATTACATAGCTGTATAGAGCGACTTCTTAGTGATTTTAGTAGCATATCTAGTGTTTAGGGTGTTTTCACATGTGGGGAATGCACTGATCTTCTCTTGTTCTGTTACGGTAAGAGCTCATGTTCCACTGCTGTAAAACAATATGGACTTCACGAGAGACCTGTAAAGCTTAATTTTAGTTCATGTTTTAAAATGGTTTTCCTTTCACCCATCCAGTATTTAGTTTTTTTTATAGAGTTTCCTCCATGCAAGCCTTTTTCCGCGATTTACATCTTTGTCGTCGTTTATAAGAGATCCGACTGTCTTAACCTCTTTCCAATTTTCTTCACTTTTTTATACCTTTGTATATTCTTTCTTGTCTGTAGTTACCTCTTGGTGATAACTTTTTCTTGACTTGACTAATATTGATATATTCTTGCCCGATAAAATCCACATCGTCCAGGTAGGCTACTTCATAATTTATGAGATTTCTTGTTCAACCTGTGGAGTTTCTTGTTCATACTGTGGAGTTTCTTGTTCATACTGTGGAGTTTCTTGTTCATACTGTGGAGTTTCTTGTTCATACTGTGGAGTTTCTTGTTCAACCTGTGGAGTTTCTTGTTCAACCTGTGGAGTTTCTTGTTCATACTGTGGAGTTTCTTGTTCAACCTGTGGAGTTTCTTGTTCATACTGTGGAGTTTCTTGTTCATACTGTGGAGTTTCTTGTTCATACTGTGGAGTTTCTTGTTCAACCTGTGGAGTTTCTTGTTCAACCTGTGGAGTTTCTGTTCATACTGTGGAGTTTCTTGTTCAACCTGTGGAGTTTTTGTTCATACTGTGGAGTTTCTTGTTCATACTGTGGAGTTTCTTGTTCATACTGTGGAGTTTCTTGTTCAACCTGTGGAGTTTCTTGTTCATACTGTGGAGTTTCTTGTTCATACTGTGGAGTTTCTTGTTCATACTGTGGAGTTTCTTGTTCAACCTGTGGAGTTTCTTGTTCATACTGTGGAGTTTCTTGTTCAACCTGTGGAGTTTCTGTTCATACTGTGGAGTTTCTTGTTCAACCTGTGGAGTTTCTGTTCATACTGTGGAGTTTCTTGTTCATACTGTGGAGTTTCTTGTTCATACTGTGGAGAACTCGGTGATGACAGTAAGAGTCGAACATCTTTGAACGCGTGTTCTAGATACATTTTAAAGAGAACAGGGATAAGGCTAAGGCTGCCTCCCTGTGGTGTTGGCACGTTGCTTGTGAATGGCTTGGATATCGAGGGGCCATTGATGCGTGTGTCTATGTCTGTGTTATTTAATAAGTATCGTATCAGTCTGTGCTCGTCCTCGCTGACAATGGTTTGAACTTTATCGGGAAGATGACATCTATTGATTGCATCGAAGACAGCTGACATATCAATGCCCGAAATTTTGAGGCTAATTTTTTTTCTTTTAATGTATTTGTGTGTCCACACTACATCTGCCTTGCTCCGTTCCAAAGAAAATCCACTTTAGTTTGGCGAGAGGTAATTCTTTTCTTTGGGTAGTATTCTGTTCAGAGTGATGGTGGGTACGGCTTTCCGCGACGTGTTTAGAAGGGTAGTTGGTCGCAAGTTTTTTGGTGGGTCTTTCTTTTTTTCAGGTTTCTGAATAGCAAGAAAAACACTTCTGTTTATATCCATGTCATCGTGATTTACGTGCGCTGTTTGAGCATATCTGCCATGATTTCATCTAATAACGGCGTTCCATATTTTAATAGCTCTGCGTTTATATCGTTTTCACTTTAGACTTTATTGTTACTTAGGCTGTTGAAACTCTCTCTCTCTCTCTCTCTCTCTCTCTCTCTCTCTCTCTCTCTCTCTCTCTCTCTCTCTCTCTCTCTCTGGCCCCTTTTGATGTTATTTTATTGTTAAGAGGCTTGGGTGTTTCCTGTAATGGAGATGCTTGTTCTTCATTGGCGTTTACAAATGTATCTTTAAAATGTGACGAAACACAAAGTCGTTTGGTTTAGTGACTAGATTTTTAGTTTTCCCTCTGAATCTTCCTCTTGGAGGTTTCAAAATTGTTTCTGATTTAAAAATCTGTGTTGCTAGGAACATAGTTCATGTTTTCGATCTCTTCATTTTTTAACGTTATTTGTCTTTTTCTGAAGGGTATGCGATATTCAATTTCTCTGAGCCTTTCAGCCTCTATAGCTAGTAGAATTAACTTTGACAACTATGCTGCAACACTGAAACCTTCTTGCCCTGGGCTTGTCTAGGAGAGCTGTGAGGCGGAGGGCGGCGCTTTGGCGGAGGTGAGAACAGAACAGCAGAGACACACAGCACTGGACTTGTCCGTTCTCAACGGCAAAGGCAAGTGAAGCAATCACCACACCAGGATATTTCTAAGCTGGTTGGTTGGGTGGGTTTAACGTCAAACAGCAGAACTATATAGGCTATATTATGGACGGGCCCGAAGACGGACGTCTGACAATTTTATGTGCTGCCACACACGAGACAGGGCGGGGATACCATGACTCCTGCCTCAGCCGGTCACATTATAGTGACACCGACCCAACCAGTAGGGAACGCAACAGCCAGGATTCGAACTCGGGACCTTTTGCGTCGGAAGCCGATATTCTACCCCTAGACCACCGCGCCCTCCAGTTCTAAGCTAAGGAGCAATATCTTATCAAAAAAGCAAAAACAGACTCGTGGTAGAAAACTGGAAGTGTATGGGTTATACGAAAGTCTCCTTATTTAGAAAAAATTATTGAATTATTTCTCGGATATGTCTATATTGTCTTCTCTTTTAATCAATTCTAGTACTTTCTTCTTGTCTGATCCTAGCCCACTAAATATTAATTTTAAAAAGCCTATTTCACTTGAGTCATGGAAACCCTTATTTTTACTTTCGGCAGATTAACCGCCAGGCTCTCTTCTTTTACAAAATTAGTTCTAACATTGGTGTCCTCTAACTTGGCATGGCTGCTGGTTAAACGAAGCCTTGATATCAAGCCCTTACACATTGTATTAATAAACACTGTATTATTATAAAAATTGGAAGGCTAGGGCCTGAAAAAAGACAGATAAACTAAAACCTTTGGTAAAGAAATAATTATTTCACAATCCAGACTGTTATATTGCGGGCCCGTCCAATTAAAAAACCAACCCAATTCCCCAACTTCCCCTGTTATATTGCACGGTAGAAGAAATTGAGCTTGCTTTGCCGATAATGCCTAAGAGAGCCAACTGCTCAGTAGGTTTTTACTCCGAAGCGAAAGAAAAGGATCAGTGATTCGACTCTGAGCTTTTTAAAATCAGGGGGCGTACACCATTTATTGTTATTTATTGTTTGAAAATATCTGCATTGTCTCCAAAATTAACACAGACAACACTGTCAGACTTGAAGAAAAATAATAAACAAAACAGAAGATGGAACTCCAGCCACAGTCTTTGTATTAAAGCTCCCCCAGGGCCTGAAAAAAAAAACAATAACGGGTATTCAGAAATGAGCGTCGAAGTTCTTACTTCAAAGCTCATCCAAGAGAATAAATGAAATCTCCTCTGGCTCCTCAGTGAGCGTGTGGCTGGGAGGTCAAGCGGTCACCGCCGACAGACCCCTGACGTGGCAGAGTGACCAGGCAGAGGTCTCTGTGTCCAACGCCTGGTGGGAGGAGTCCACTCCGTCTACACTGACCACACTGACCACACTGAGCACTCAGACCACACTGAGCACAGAAGTCTGTCTGGTGGTCAACGAAAACCTCAAGTTGGAGCGTCAGTCATGCGGGAGCTTCCTGAAATACATCTGTCAGATCTGTAAGTACAGGTACCTTAAATACATATGTCAGATCTGTAAGTAGAAGTACCTCAAGTACATCTGCCAGATCTGTAAGTAGAAGTACCTCAAGTACATCTGTCAGATCTGTAAGTAGAAGTACCTCAAGTACATCTGTCAGATCTGTAAGTAGAAGTATCTCAAGTACATTTGTCAGATCTGTAAGTAAAAGTACCTCAAGTACATCTGTCAGATCTGTAAGTAGAAGTACCTCAAGTACATCTGTCAGATCTGTAAGTAGAAGTACCTCAAGTACATCTGCCAGATCTGTAAGTAGAAGTACCTTCAGTACATATGTCAGATCTGTAAGTAGAAGTACCTCAAGTACATCTGTCAGATCTGTAAGTAGAAGTACCTCAAGTACATCTGTATGTGTAAGTAGAAGTACCTCAAGTACATCTGCCAGATCTGTAAGTAGAAGTACCTCAAGTACATCTGCCAGATCTGTAAGTAGAAGTACCTCAAGTACATCTGTCAAATCTGTAAGTACAAGTACCTCAAATACATCTGCCCGATCTGTAAGTACAAGTACCTCAAATACATCTGTCAGATCTGTAAGTAGAAGTACCTCAAGTACATCTGTCAGATCTGTAAGTAGAAGTACCTCAAGTACATCTGTCAGATCTGTAAGTAGAAGTACCTCAAGTACATCTGTCAGATCTGTAAGTAGAAGTACCTCAAGTACATAATTATGTCAGATCTGTAAGTAGAAGTACCTCAAGTACATATGTCAGATCTGTAAGTAGAAGTACCTCAAGTACATAATTATGTCAGATCTGTAAGTAGAAGTACCTCAAGTACATATGTCAGATCTGTAAGTAGAAGTACCTCAAGTACATAATTATGTCAGATCTTGTAAGTAGAAGTACCTCAAGTACATAATTAGTGTCAGATCTGTAAGTAGAAGTACCTCAAGTACATAATTATGTCAGATCTGTGAGTAGAAGTACCTCAAGTACATATGCCAGATCTGTAAGTAGAAGTACCTCAAGAATATGTACCAGGTCTGTAAGTAGAAGTACCTCAAGTACATCTGTCAGATCTGTAAGTAGAAGTACCTCAAGTACATAATTATGTCAGATCTGTGAGTAGAAGTACCTCAAGTACATAATTCAGGTCGTTCTGGTGAGATCTTGTACCAAGAAGTACTCTGTAATCTGAACCTGAACACAAAAACAGAATGAATAGTAGAGGACAAAAACTTGGATCAAAACAAAAGGAAAACCTGGGATTGAAACTAAAGGAAAAAAGTGGCATCTATACAAAAGGGTCAAAACAGAATCAAAATAAGTGGGCAAAAATTCGATCAAAACAAGATGATAAAACTGGGATCAAAACGAGAAAAAGAAGAAAAAACTTGGATGAAATCTTAAATACAAAACTGGGATCAAAATAAACTTGAATTAAAAATAGGATAAAAACTAGGGGATGTGTTTGAGTTCCAATCTAAGAGACACTACTGCGATAAAATTTAGATGAAATGGGGTTGAACTAGATGGCGGAAATGACATATGGTGAACTAGATCTGCACACCTTCCATTTCGAATTAATAAAATTGAAAGCTTTTATCTTTTGTGAATTATTTATAGATACCCCAAAAAAGTTCGCATTTAACACAAGGTATGAGCCTTAAATCGTCCTGGTATATTGGCATTGTCTGTGTGTAGCAGGCCTTAGCTTTGGGTTCCGTCCACAATATCATCTAGTTGTTGGCGTTGGCCACTAAGAAACCCACAAACCAAACCAAATTCTTCGTCTATAAACTTTATGTTTTTTATCACGGCACGAAATAAATACAATATCTGTCAAGAATATTTTGAAGAACTTTTGAGATCTTCAAGTCCAACGTCAGCACCATAGAGACTATGTTTTGTAAGGGTCTCCAGACTAAAATCTGACAATTACACATGCTGCCACCCAGAGACAGCGTGGAAATACAAGAAGTCCTGTCTCAGCCGGTCACATTACTAACAATGGCCCAACAAGGAGGGGACAAATACATATTTTACCGATCATGGGTTTGAAACCGGGAACCTCCCTATTATGAAACCAACGCTCTACCGCTTGTACCAGTTCGTCCTCTAGATGCTCACCTAGCTTAGTGAGACGTGTTTATTTACGTACAAGATCACGCTGTTTAACCATTAGCGAAAAGAAAACAAATACACATAATTACCGGAGAGAGAGAGAGAGAGAGAGAGAGAGAGAGAGAGAGAGAGAGGAGAGAGGGGGGGGAGGACATAAAGACAGCTTGGCAGACTGACAGACAGACAGACAAGCAGGTAGAAAGATAGATACAGTTACATACACTGAGCTAGAAAATGTGAAAGAAAGAGGAGGGGCGGGGGGAAATAGGAATAAAAAGCAACTTAGTGTCTTACCAATGCACTGTACTTTGTTGAGACCGTTATTTTAAGCGTTCGATATTCTCATAAATCGATATGGATATTGTACAGTGATATGCACCTGCAGAGGTTAACTAACTTGATGGACTAAAGATCGATTCCTATACGGGTGTGTTAGTAAACCTAACAAGTAGTAAAAGAAGCACTTTGCACTACGTTGATATCGATGCACTATTGTTTGACCCAACGCTTCCAAGAGCTTTTCTTTATTAGGATCTATTAGCTGTTTCAACATCGGGAAAATAAATCTTTACATTAAACTTGGAAATTCCCCTTACATCATTTCCCGTTCTATTATAAAAGTTACATTAGCGGAAATATGATTGCTTTGACATAATTTTAGTGAGACATTGCTGTGTAAAAACTGCTCTTTGTTATTTGGTGATCAATCAGATATTTAACGTATGCAGTAAAAAGTATTGGTGTTGTATTTTTTTTTTTTTTTGGTAGGCTGCTTTTTTTCTCCGTGCTATTTTGTTCACGCGTAATCTGTGTTGCCTTCTTAGAAACGTTGTTTGATTGATATGTTTTTTGGTGAATATCCTTTAAACCATTGACGTATATTTCTATACCGACATTTATTGCTGCCTTGAACGTACAAACTCGGTTATACAGGTTCCGTTCATCATAGCGTAAGAAAGAGAGCCTATGGAGACGGCATTTTAAAAATTATTAATAAGTTAAAGTACATGTACTGTTATTTTTGGCGTTAATGTTTTTCATATTTTAAATTTTACAGAGACATAAAGCAGAAATGTGAGCATAAAGATAACTTTGAAGTAGGTGTCTCCCTTCCTTTCTCTCTATCTCTCTCTCTCTTTATTATGTATGTTTCTTCCTATCTGTCTGTCTGCTTTCTGTCTGTCTGCCTCTCTCTCTCTCACTGTCTCTCTCTGTCTCTCTCTCTATATATATATATATTTATTTATCTATCTATCTATCTATTTATCTATCTATCTATCTATCTATCTATCTATCTATCTATCTATCTATCTATCTATCTATCTATGGCCTGCAAAGTAATGGACAAACTTTTAACCAGCTTTGATTCTAATGTTTGCCAACAGTTGAGGCAGCTCAAAGTAACACAAACAGCTAGGATCGAATCCCGATGTTTAAACAAATGCAACCCGTCGATGCATAGCATGTTTTGTTTTTGTTTTAATCCAACTTTAGAAGTTATAGTACTGTCGTGTTCGATTACAGTTTGACGAAAATAAAAAAAACCGTCTAAAATGAATAATAAATTGCGATCAAATCCACCCTTGTTCCGTCTGCATGTTATATAGTAGTAAACTTTGCCAGAGACAAAACCGTATTGCCTTTCTCAACATTGCTGTTCAAACAATATACCCTGTTAATAAATTAACAAAGGAACAACTGGGCTTAAAAATATTCAAAATCGTCTCACGTGTTATAAGGTTTTTAGAGTCGGTTTAGCACTATTTAGGGAGCATGGTTTGTCTGTTGTCTTATGATAGGAGAATGGGATTAGTTGAAAGAATAGTCATAACCAGACGCGTCGCCAGTAATGTTTAAGGGTTTAGATAATAGGCCATGATAATAAATATTATTAATGGGCACTGAGCTAAGAAAAGAATCATATCACCTAACCGAACTACCCGTCCAATGAACTAGTCGTAAATTAGTCATGATCACGTTGGCAACATTTTAATCTACCTTATTTAGCTATTATGATTAAAAATTCCTATCTGTTACTAAATTAATTGTAAGTAAATTTATTATCAGTATAGTCCCCACTAGATTTATTATTAAGAAATTAATGATCAGCATAGCCCCCATTAGATTTATTTTTAGGCAATTAATGATCAGCATTGTTCCCACTAGACTTATTTTCAGGCAATTAATGATCAGCATTGTCCCCACTAGACTTATTTTCAGGCAATTAATGATCATCATAGTCCGAACTAGATTTATTTTTAGACAATTAATGATCAGCATAGTCCCCACTAGACTCATTTTCAGGCAATTAATGATCAGCGTTGTCCCCACTAGATTTATTTTAGGCAATTAATGATCATCATAGTCCCCACATATGCCTCCCTACAGAGTATTTGTTTTTTTTTATACTAGGGGATAGTGTACTTAAACGTTATCTTTAAAAAAAATATCATATATGGACACCTAAGGCAGACAACCCGCCCCCTCACGTTCATTTCACTTTGCGCTCACTATAAGATAAGATAGGATAAGATAAGATAATCCTTTTTTATCTCATAGGGACATTTTTCTTGATCATACATACTTAAATACACCAGTTGTACATGTGTGACATAAAAATAGTGATGACAATAATAATAATAATAATAATATATTTTTAGGCAATTAATGATCAGCATTGTCACCAAAGTTCGTCAAAGAACAACGCCGCTTTAACTTGGCTCAGTGCTTTGTCTGTGACTGAACCAGGCTTGGCTGTTTTCCAGTTGAATATGACAGGTTCCTAACCCAGCGCGGGATATCCAGGATCAGTGCTGATCACATTCTAATTCTAGACACAGAGCTGGTCAGTCCGGTCGATTGGAGAATTGAACCAGGCACCTCTGATGTGGAGGCCGTTTCGGTATATCGAGCGCCCCACCCCATCCCAAAAAGAAAGTCCGTATTTGAAGAATTTGTGTAAACATCGTTACCTTATTGGAGGGAATAGTGTGCGCAAAGTGAAATGAACGTGAGAGGGCGAGTTGTCTGCCTTAGGTGTCCATATATGATATTTTTTTTTAAGATAAGTTAATTAGTAAGTTCTGAAAAGTTTAATCAGTTCATGGAACCTTCCGGGTGCCCGTTATCTCGCACATGTTTGTCGTTGGGATTAGAATAACACTCATGAGATGATTTAACTCCAAATAGGGTGAAAACAGATAGAAGTAACATTAGTAGTAGTAGTAGTAGTAGTAGTAGTAGTAGTAGTAGTAGTAGTAGTAGTAGTAGTAGTAGTAGTAGTAGAGTAGTAGTAGTAGTAGTAGCTAGAGGTAGTAGTAGTAGTAGTAGTAGTAGTAGTAGTAGTAGTAGTAGTAGTAGTAGTAGTAGTAGTAGTAGTAGTAGTAGTAGTAGTAGTAGTAGTAGTAGTAGTAGTAGTAGTAGTAGTAGTAGTAGTAGTAGTAGTAGTAGTACAACAACAACAACAATGATAGTTCTTCTATTATATTCTTCTATAACAGACGCAGGCAACCCGTGTGATGTTTTCCTCCCCGGGGCTGAGGTCTTCGAGCGTAGCTGTTTCCTGCCGGTGGACCTGTCCATGCCACTCCTGGATGCAGAGGTGAGATGCTCGAGTCTGACTTGTACAAAAAAAAACACGCACATGTACATGCATTTCACCGGGTTCTGAAAGTTAATTTAAGTTTCTTAGTGATTCTGTATGTGTGCTTCATACTAGGACATAATCATTATATTTTTCTGTTGTTTCGTAGCCTTACTTGACAAGAAAATGTGCTTTATTGTAACGAAGTCTGTTTCCTGGCAAGCGTGTTTGATTTTATCCGTATTCTTAGCACGGCACTGTTCGTGTTTATTTGATCAAATAAGTAAAGAACATTTTTTTTAATTAATATGTAATTATTTTTTTATTGAGATTGAATACAAGAAAACAAACTAATATCGACAAAAAGTAAGAGTCGCGTAAACTTAAATATATTTCTCTATCCAAGCCTTTTTTTCGATTTAACAGTCCTGGTTTAAGCTCAAATTCGAACCGCGAAGCTCCAGTTTGTTAATCGAGATCGCTAGGCAACTGAGGTTTTGCTATTTTCACAGCGAAGTAGTGTGTGTCTTCGGAAACGACAACCATTAAAATCAAATGTGATCTGTCAGGCAATCTCATGTAAACAATGCGGGGGTTGGGGTTGGGTTGGTTTAACGGCCAACAGCAGCACTATATAGGCTATATTGTGGACGGGCCCCAAGACAGACGTCTGACAATTGTATGTGCTGCCACACACGAGACAGGGCGGGGATACCATGACTCCTGTCTCAGCCGGTCACATTATACTGACACCGACCCAACCAGTAGGGAACGTAACAGCCAGGATTCGAACTCGGAACCTTTTGCGTCGGAAGCCGATGTTCTACCCCTGGACCACCGCATCCCCCATGTAAACAATACACAATACAATTGAATTAAAATCTGTTTAAATTCCTAACGCAGGAGCATTGCCAGAAAATGAGCGCCATCGTGGTCGAGCCGGTTTCTCAATCGCTCATTGACTACATGACGCAGTTCGCGTCCTGGAATTTCGGTAGGTCGAACATTGTGGGGTATTAAACTAGCTTACATAAGTGTTATTGAGTAAGGTATGAAATTCCATTGATATTCTTTGGGTGAACTTTTCTTGGCTGTGGTACTGTATTAGTATTGTTCCTAAAAATTGGGTGATTGTTCTGACTTTTTAATTTGTTTTATGTGTGTTGTTTTTTATGGATTTTTTGGCGTTGCTGCTGCTGGTGTTGTTGTTTGGTGTTTCTGTTGTTGTTGTTGTTTTTGTTGTTGTTGTTTTGTTGTTGTTGTTGCTGTTGTTGTTGTTTTCGTTGTTGTTTTTATAAAAGGTTTTGTTGATTGTTGTTTTTTTTACGTATGAGTAAGTCAGTGGTATTAATAGTTACGCAATAGGTTGACAGGGGTTGAAATGTCGCGGGTGGAAGTCACTGAAAAAAACGAAATGATCAAAAAGCCCATACAAACGTATAGATGGACTTAGTCACCGAATCAAACATAGGGGGATAGGTTAAAACGAACAGGCTGAAATTACTGCAAAGATGAGATCAGTGTAAGCTGAGGCATCCATCAACATTGTTGGAGAAGGCTCCAAGTCAAGAACCGGAAGTGAATGCTTTACAAAAAAAGCACTGCGCTGCGTGATATCAATGTATCTTTTAACCATAGCCATCCATAGAGTTTTTAAACTTTTCTTAGCCCAGTCCGTTTAAAAAAAACTAATGTATTTACAAAAGTACTTTGATATCGGTTTGCGGTACCTTTGTCGTAATAAAGAAAGGACTGAAGCAGTTAGTTTTGCTGCAAGGTGCGACTTTCATACGAGCGCAAACTTGGAAAATCGATAGAAATATCGATGCAGATATATAATTATGGCTTTACCTTTTTATCCGAAACTTTAAAACAATAATTCTTTTGACACGAAAATAAAACTGTACTCTAGAACTTTAGAGTATAACTAATGATTTGAAGATTTATGAAAATTTACAATTCCTATTGCAAAAAACAAAGCTTTGCCTATATTAATATTGACTTACTTCGAATCAGACAGAGTAGACGACTTGTGGCTGGGCCTCAGTCCCAACGCTAGCGGGAACTTCAGATGGCAGAGCGGCCTACAGGAAGTCACGGCCGCTAGCTGGGCTGATGGGGCCGCTGACAAATCCGGCCTGTCTGCTGACGCGGCGGCGGTGATGGTCGGCACCGAGGACTGGGCCTGGAATGTCACCTCCCGCCCCCGTCAGGCCAAGCTGGTGTGTCAGAGGGGTGAGCACTTCCAAACACAGGGAGATTACTGGGTCAGTTAGTTTGAGGGGTGAGCACTTCCAAACACAGGGAGATTACTGGATCAGTTAGTTTGAGGGGTGAGCACTTCCAAACACAGGGAGATTACTGGATCAGTTAGTTTGAGGGGTGAGCACTTCCAAACACAGGGAGATTACTGGATCAGTTAGTTTGAGGGGTGAGCACTTCCAAACACAGGGAGATTACTGGGTCAGTTAGTTTGAGGGGTGAGCACTTCCAAACACAGGGAGATTACTGGGTCAGTTAGTTTGAGGGGTGAGCACTTCCAAACACAGGGAGATTACTGGATCAGTTAGTTTGAGGGGTATCTATCTATCTATCTATCTATCTATCTATCTATCTATCTATCTATCTATCTATCTATCTATCTATCTATCTATCTATCTATCTATATATCTATCTATCTATCTATCATCTCCCTGTGTTTGGAAGTGCTCACCCCTCAAACTAACTGATGCAGTCATCTCCCTGTGTTTGGAAGTGCTCACCCCTCAAACTAACTGATGCAGTAATCTCCCTGTGTTTGGAAGTGCTCACCCCTCAAACTAACTGATCAGTAATCTCCCTGTGTTTGGAAGTGCTCACCCCTCAAACTAACTGATGCAGTAATCTCCCTGTGTTTGGAAGTGCTCAGATAGATAGATAGATAGATAGATAACGTATTTATCAATATAGAGAGAAAAACCTACCTAGATCAGTTGGAGGACAAGGCATTAGATAAGTTTGTGGATGGTTTGTTAACATCCATCGTCAGCAACTAAACCTTGCGATTGCTGATCTCAAGAAGAACGTCTGACATATATATGCCGTCACACAGATACAGCAGGGGATGTCTGGACTTCTGGCTTAGCCTGTCACATTATACTAACACTGGCCAAAGCAGAACAAGGCGGCTTGGTGATATTGGAACCAGACACCTATTGAGAATTAGAAGTATTCTAGAAAAAGGATACATGATAAAAATAATAATGAGGATGGGGAAATGAATAAAGAATGAGAACGTTAGTTGCTGATTGCAACATCTATAACCATTATTTGTAGTTTTGAAAATTAGTAAATCCATATTTTTGTACTGTAGAAATAAAATCAGTATAATTTACACAAATTCAGCATTTTTACCTCTTTTTCATAATGAATAGTGAACTTCCGGTATCGGTAATTCTAAAATAAATATGTATATCTGAAATTATGGCCAAGAACGTAAACATCATTGCCCTTCTTTCCTTCTCCGCCGTTATCAACATCTTTATCAATAAACATTCGCATATATATATATATATATATATATATAGAGAGAGAGAGAGAGAGAGAGAGAGAGAGATAGAGAGAGGGAGAGAGAGAGAGAGAGAGAGAGAGAAAGAGCTTCGATAAGCCAATATAATGATCTGGTATAATTGATATCCATCTCTACTCCCACCAACACCCTCACCCCTTCGTCACCACCGATACAACACACCAAAAGACATCGCGGGGGAGTGTAGTGGTTTCTTCTTGTCCGGCCGATGCTTCACTCTGCATAGAAACGCCACGGACTGGAGCGCTGCCAGGGTGGGTGAAAACAGTATACCATATAGGGCTACCAGAGACTATAGACTTAGTGAGACGTTTCACGAAATTAGTGTGAGTGCTGCCAGGGTGGGTAAAAACAGTATACCATAATAAGGCTACCAGAGACTATAGACTTAGTGAGACGTTTCACAAAATTAGTGTGAGTGCTGCCAGGGTTGATAAAAACAGTATACCATATAGGGCTACCAGAGACCATAGACTTAGTGAGACGTTTCACGAAATTAGTGTGAGTGCTGCCAGGGTGGGTAAAAACAGTATACCATATAAGGCTACCAGAGACCATAGACTTAGTGAGACGTTTCACAAAAAGGGCTCTTAGTGTGAGTGCTGCCAGGGTTGGTGAAAACAGTATACCATATAGGGCTACCAGAGACCATAGACTTAGTGAGACGTTTCACGAGAAGAGCTCTTAGTGTGAGTGCTGCCAGGGTTGGTGAAAACAGTATACCATATAAGGCTACCAGAGACTATAGACTTAGTGAGACGTTTCACGAAAAGAGCTCTTAGTGTGAGTGCTGCCAGGGTTGGTGAAAACAGTATACCATATAAGGCTACCAGAGACTATAGACTTAGTGAGACGTTTCACGGAAAGAGCTCTTAGTGTGAGTGCTGCCAGGGTTGGTAAAAACAGACCATGTAGGGCTACCAGAGACCATAGACTTAGTGAGACGTTTCACGAAAAGAGCTCCTAGTGCTTTTGATTTGGGGAGCTAGCGTGACGGTTGCTCACTATAATTTTTTCTTTAAATTAAGGCGGTGGACCAATGTTCAGATTAAGTCTTTTTTCATCCTAAGGTTTAGAAGAGAAGCAACCGTCTTTATATCTTGTAACATATACACAGAAACCTCGCTGTTGGTAAAATTACAATATATGTAGTGGGCGCCATATATTTACATTTTAAGGTGATAGGATGCTTGAGAAGTTTATTCAAATTATATAAATAAGAGAGAGGAAAAGAAAAGTGGGAGAAAGGGAGAGAGAAAGAGAGAAATTTAGGGGGGGGGCGGAGAAAGAAAGAAATTAAAGATTGAGAGGGGAAGGAAAGTATATAACACGCACGAAATGCTCTGAGAAAGTGATTATGGGTCACATGATCATATTTTGAGGTGTGTAATGATCAATTAGGCATTTCAATCTATAATTAATTTCGGGACTTAATTTATCTTCAAGCCTTTTCTAAGCTAATAGTCCTACTGATAAATTACATTAATAGATGTATCTTGTAGCACTATTTGTCTTTTTTTTATTTCTCAAAAACATTAAAATGCCTAGTCACTTGAGCGTTGGACTTAAAAAATGATATGATATTGAGGCTAGTAATATCATCTGATACTACTGTTCACATCCAGCCTGGCCAGCTTAAAGGTGGCTTACCTGGAAGTTACTGTAGATTCCTTACGAGAATAGTTTTAAGCTTTGAAAGGGTGCCATATAATTCAAAAGATAGTCCGTCTGCTCTCCAAGTTTTTCCTTCATACTTCCAATAAGAACTTGTTCTCGACCACATTATTGTTAAACTATATTGAAGTACATGGATAAAAATGATATCTAACTCTAATCTGACAATGATTACATTACCTAGGATGTGCACTCGTAGTTTAAAGCTATGTTAGAGCTAAAACTGGCAGCTTTAGCGATTTTTTGTATTCGTGTGTGGAATAATCAAATGTATTTTGGCTCTACAGTTTTTAAATTAACACGAAATGAAGCCACAGTAGGTTTTTTCTTTGTTTGTTTTTTTTTAGTTATATTTTTAGTTTGCTGATGATCTGCTTTCAGAACGCGTGTATCGAACAGGGGGCGTACCTGGCGGAGCCGAAGACGTATGTGTTGGACAGCGCCATCCGGCAGTATGTAAGCAACACGGATCCAGGTAGGCACTGGTCTACTCTGTAGTATGTAGGCAACACGGATCCAGGTAGGCACTGGTCTACTCTGCAGTATGTAGACAACACGGATCCAGGTAGGGACTGGTCTACTCTGCAGTATGTAGACAACACGGATCCAGGTAGGCACTGGTCTACTCTGCAGTATGTAGGCAACACGGATCCAGGTAGGCACTGGTCTACTCTGCAGTATGTAGACAACACGGATCCAGGTAGGCACTGGTCTACTCTGCAGTATGTAGGCAACACGGATCCAGGTAGGCACTGGTCTACTCTGCAGTATGTAGGCAACACGGATCCAGGTAGGCACTGGTCTACTCTGCAGTATGTAGGCAACACGGATCCAGGTAGGCACTGGTCTACTCTGCAGTATGTAGGCAACACGGATCCAGGTAGGCACTGGTCTACTCTGCAGTATGTAGGCAACACGGATCCAGGTAGGCACTGGTCTACTCTGCAGTATGTAAACAACACGGATCCAGGTAGGCACTGGTCTACTCTACAGTATGTAGGCAACACGGATCTAGGTAATCACTGGATTACTCTCTCTGCTCCTTGTGTGGGATTCGAACCGCAGATCTCCCACTTCGGAGACCAATGTTATACAATTTATCAGGTGCTGTTTTCGTATAATATTGTGAAATAGTTTAGGCCACTATGTGGACAGGCAATGAGTAGTGTTAATAGACTCAGCTGTTTGGCGGCAACGGACTTAGGGTTTCGTGAATAATAGAATATACTTGACGTTTGATGGGGCATAGAAGAGCGGGCGAGAAGAATGTTAATGAATATGTGAACTAGGGTCTAGAAGGTTTCGGAGTGTACTCGACTGAACTCCGAACTGGTCTAGACGTTCTAATCTTATATATAGATTTTTTATGCGCACACGGTGTATCTATACACTTTAATGCCGTCTCTTAAAAATGAAAATAACTATGCCACCAATGTAGTCTTAAATGATTATTCTAATTATTATACACATTTATATTTATTTATACCTTTTTATGAAACAATAACGTATGTGTGTCTAAAGCGATTTATATCCAGTGAAGATTGAATATTTTTATAGTTTATATAAATACCTAGATTGTATTATATGTTAGCTTATATATTTTAAACACATGTAATAATTATTGTCTATCTACCTTACTGTAGCCCGTGTAACCACGATGACAATTTTCCTTGAATGGATAATAAATCTGTATCTTATCTTATCTTATGGTATAAATTCTCACATTATCTATCGATTCCCAGTTTCCCTTCTATCTTACATTGTCTTATATTATTCATCAATTTCTAGATTCCTTTCTATCTTACATTTTCTTATATTATTCATCAATTCCTAGATGTGTTTCTATCTTCCGTTTTTCTTACATCACCCATAGATTTCTAGATGAGTTTCTATGTTCCATTTTTCTCATGTTGTCCTGTGACTTCCTAGATGCGTTTCCCGTGTTTCTTGGAGGGACGGACGAGGATGCTGAGGGTGTGTGGGTGTGGGACTACTCCAGGGAGGAACTCGTCTACTCCAACTGGTACGAGCAACAGCCTGACAACTTCCTGGGCAAAGAGAGCTATCTGGAGACCACGATACACGGGTGGAACGATGTGGAACATGCCGGCAACTATTACAGCCATGGAAATTCGTATGTTTGTGAGCGCGGTAGGTTCTTCTTATTGATCTTTTTACTTTTCCCATTTTTAAATTTTCTTCCTGTACTCTTCATATTCATCCATATTTTTGTAGAAGAGAAAATCGTTGCTAGAGTTATGTCTCCTACATTCCCAATATGGGCCAGGTACGGCGACGACCTCATGACTAACGTCTGATGATTTTGTAGAGTGGCAGTACTGTCTTATTCTTTTACATTATACTGACACTGACCCAGTCATGGGGGAATGAGATCAGATAAATGTGGCCTGCTGTGGGATTTAACCGTGTACCTCTCAATGGAAGCCCAACAGTCTAGCACTCGAGCCAACTCTCCTTCCCATTTTTATATTCATCCGGATGATTAGGCATGCTTCTTATATTATAGAGATCGCTGCTCTTGGACTTAAATAAAAACATTCAAAAAGTATACGTGTTCCGAAGAAATTTAGTTGAAACCCAAAACGACTAAAATCCCCGTTAATACTAGTACATGTATAAAATAATAAATGATATGGTCCTATGAACAGTACTAGATGAAAGGTGACTTGAATCATCCGATAGATGACAGGGCAGCTTTATTGTGACAGTAAACCTTGTCTGTAAACGTTTAAACCAGTGTTGACGGATTGCATGTACCAAGTCATTGTTCTTACACTCGGAGGGTTGATCCTATAGGATTAATGATTCCTTGTGGGTTTTTAATGTTATATTGTATAGTGTCAACATTATTTGACTATTCTTCTTTTGTACATGTGATAATGGAAATTGTTAAGCGCCTTGAGCATGATTGTTCATGGAAGTGCGCTATATCAATGCAATATATTTATTTTTTAAATTTATCTAAAAAGTGTAAAATGTGTATGATCAATGATCAAGTAAATTCTTAACAGAAAAGTGTGATTAGAGGAAGGAGTGAGTTACATGCATAACAATCTCCACAAACATGCCACGTGACTCACGTCTCCGTCCTCAGTGATCCCGCGCTACAACTACTCCTACGTTGTTGTGCTGCCCAGAGAAAACTTTGGTGTTGTTTTTTTTTACAACGCCCGGGCGATGCTCAGTGTAGCGTCCCACCCGAGCAAGCAACACCACAACTACATTCAGTTCTCGACATTTCCCACCGGGGATCTCCGCACTGTCAGCCTGTTTAGGGATGAGGCGTACCAGTATTCCATCAATGTTAGCGCTTTGCTCCTAAACGCTAGTGGTGAGTTTTTCAATCAATGTTAGCGCTTTGTTCCAAAACACCAGTGGGAAGTTATTGTTTCACTATAACTGTATTAGCAGTTTGTTCCAGTTGTGGGTTATTCCGTCAACCTTAGCGGTTTGTTTTTAGCACCAGTGTTTAGTGGATACAAAGTGGATACAATAACTAACCATTGGTGCCTAGGAACAAACCGCCAAGGTAGGCTAATCAAACGTTACATTAAATGTTGAGGACCATCTTTGATTCATTTGCACAGTTTTAATTTTTTTTTTTCCACTCTGGGTCTAAATTTTAACAATGCTCGCTTAACTAATATGAAAGGGTTTAAACATCAAATAAAACTACCCTTTTTATCCTACCGCATTATTTGTGGATCTTGGATCGTGGATCATTCCTCAGGTATCCAGGAGAAATACGTCCGGGTCGTATCGACGGACCCTCTGGATGTCCACTTGCTCTACTGGGCGGCTTTCTACAAGACGGCCTGTGCGAGCCTGGTACTGTCCGAGCTTCCGCCTGCACAGTCCAGCGCTTTCTTCGCCATCCCCGGCCAGAGGAAGAACGCCCTGGGTCAGAATACTGTTATCACTGTTACCTTGTAAAGTACATGTACATGTGTGTATATATGTGTGAGTGTGTGTGTGTGTGGTGTTGCGATAAGTGAAGGCTACATCAAGTTATCAATGGGAGAGAAGAGAGGGTCATAGACAGTGAGAGGGAGAAACGTGAAAATAATGAGACCGCAGTTTCATCCTTTCGGAGCTAGCTCCGGAAGAGTCTGTGCGATAGGGAGATGCTAGGCAGATAGAGCTGAAGGAAGGAATGTCAGAATAGGAATGCGCACAGATGTCATTAATAGCACATCTGTGGGAATACATCAGAGAGCAAGTAGCATATTGTAAAACATAGAAAGAGACAGGTAGACAGACAGTCAATAGATTCAAATCTCGTCTCCAGCAATTGTTTCCACGGATACTGAGACGGCCACCCTGAGACTTTCCGTGCCGACACAAGATGATATTGTCTCCTTTACTTTTAACGACCAACATATCCAGAGCCGGTGAGTAAAATTATGGTCCGTTGGTCTGATTTATAATTATATACACGTCGGTGTTAAACAGTAAGATTGCTTGGTTAGAAACTTCATAGAATGTGGAGATGAAGATGGATGTAGAAACATAGCCATAACGTGTACCGCGAGATGATAGATTTTATGTCTTATTTGGCGCTTTGATACAGATTTTCTATTTCATTATTTGTCGAATCGATTGTCAATTTATGTTGTTGTTGTTGTTGTTGTTGTTGTTATTGATGTTGTTGTTGTTGTTGATGTGATGATGATGATGATGATGATGATGATGATGATGATGATGATGATGATGATGATGATGATGATGATGGTGTTTTTGTTGTTATTGTTGTTGTTGTTGTTGTTGTTGTTGTTGTTGTTGTTGTTGTTGTTGTTGTTAATAAACGTGTATTTATTGCATGCAATGATTTATTGCATAACTGTCAATCTTTCTCATCCTTTACCATTTGTGTATCTCGATTTTTGTTAAATAAAACATTTGTCTTTGTATATGTATGTGTGTGTCCTTCCCTCTTTTCCCGTCTTCCTTCCTAGTATCTTCTCTTTCTCGTTTCCCCCTACCTCTCTATCTCCATCTCTCTCCATTCCTCTCCCTCCCTCTTTATCCCTCTCATTCTCCTATACCTCACCTTCCCTCTCACCCACCCTCCCACTCTCCCTGTTTCCCCCCTCTCATCCGTAATCCCTCCCCTCCCTCTCTCATTCTGTCTTATCCTCTGTCCCTCCCCGCACAGCGACCTGCTCGTGGTCTCCATGTCCCTACCCCAGCGCTACCAGAGTGTGTATGTGGACTCCATATCTGGCTCGGCGTCCGCTCAGCTGGTCCACTCTACCGGGCCAGCCAATGTATTCAGGTTCGGCCAACAGGTGCGCGTCTAACGGTTGGCGATTTTCTTTTCTTGTTCGTGTTGTTGTTGTTGTTGTTGTTGTTGTTGTTGCTGTTACTGCTGCTTGTTCTGTTGTTGTTGTTGTTACTGCTGCTTGTTGTGTTGTTGTTGTTGTTGTTGTTGTTGTTGTTGTTGTTGTTGTTGTTGTTGTTGTTGTTGTTGTTGTTGTTGTTGTTGTTGTTGTTGTTGTTGTTACTGCTGCTTGTTGTGTTGTTGAAGTTTTTGTTGTTGCTGCTTCTGCTATTGTTGTTTCTGTTGCTGTTGTTGTTGCTGATGTTTTTGAAATTTCTCTTCAATTTAACATTTGTTAGATCCCTTGGCGAGCCCTGTGTGGCGAAATGTTCCAAGACTTGAGTGGGACAATTTTATTTCTGACAGTGCTGCAGAAAGATAGAGCGTGGATACTAGAACCTCTGTCGCACTGGTGAGAGATATGTCTTAGAAGAAAAAAGGTTGCCTAGAGCGTGAGTGTTTACATTGTATTCTTAGTGTCATGCTGCAAAATCTCTAGAGATCCTTTTCACTGATTGGAACCGAAAGCGCCACATCGTGAAAAATAGAGACTGACAGACAGACAGAAAATAAGGGGGAGAGAGAAACGCAACCAGAGTGGTAAACAGACAGACAGTTCCTTGACTGTGTTCAATTTCGTCTTGGAGCTCTTTGGAAAAAACACTTAATTCAATACGTATTTAAAATCAATTATTCAAAACTAATGCCCGTACCATGTGACCATGTTCTGAACGTATAGGATGAAACCATTAGTATTGACTCTATCTGTTACCATGTGAACATGTAACCATGACCGTGTTCTGTTTCCAAAGGACAAAACCATCAGAAATGATTCTAAGTGTAACCCTTTGATCATGTGACGAATCCAGAGGATACAATCATTAGTGTTGAGTCTAGTTGTGAGCATGTGACCATGTTCTTATCCACAGAAAAAAATACTTCAGTTGACTCTAGCTGTAACTATGTAAGCATGTGGCCATGTGATCATGTTCTGTGTCCTCATAGTGTAACCATCAGCGTTGCCTCTAGCTGTGACCATATGACCATGTTCTATATCTACAGAATTAAAACCATCAGCGTTGACTCTAGCTGTGACTATGTGACCATGTGACCATGTTCTATATACAGAATAAAACCATCGGCGTTGCCTCTAGCTGTGACCATGTGACCATGTTCTATATCTACAGAATAAAACCATCAGCGTTGACTCTAGCTGTGACCATGTGACCATGTGACCATGTTCTATATCTACAGAATAAAACCATCAGCGTTGACTCTAGCTGTGACCATGTGACCATGTTCTATATCTACAGAATAAAACCATCAGCGTTGACTCTAGCTGTGACCATGTGACCATGTGACTATATCTACAGAATAAAACCATCAGCGTTGACTCTAGCTATGACCATGTGACCATGTGACCATGTTCTATATCTACAGAATAAAACCATCAGCGTTGACTCTAGCTGTGACCATGTCCTATATCTACAGAATAAAACCATCAGCTTTGCCTCTAGCTGTGACCATGTGACCATGTTCTATATCTACAGAATAAAACCATCGGCGTTGACTCTAGCAGTGATCGTGTGACCATGTTCTGTGTCCTCGTAATAAAACCATCAGCGTTGACTCTATCTGTGACCATGTGACCATGTTCTGTGTCCTCGTAATAATAACCATCAGCCTTGACTCTAGCTGTAACCATGTTCTATATCTACAGAATAAAACTATCAGCGTTGACTCTAGCTGTGATCATGTGACCATGTGACCATGTTCTATATCTACAGAATAAAACCATCAGCCTTGACTCTAGCTGTGACCATGTTCTATATCTACAGAATAAAACTATCAGCGTTGACTATAGCAGTGACCATGTGACCATGTGACCATGTTCTATATCTACAGAATAAAACCACCAGCGTTAACTCTAGCTGTGACCATGTGACCATGTTCTATATCTACAGAATAAAACCACCAGCGTTAACTCTAGCTGTGACCATGTGACCATGTTCTATATCTACAGAATAAAACCACCAGCGTTAACTCTAGCTGTGACCATGTGACCATGTTCTATATCTACAGAATAAAACCATCAGCGTTGACTCTAGCTGTGACCATGTGACCATGTTCTATATCTACAGAATAAAACCATCAGCGTTGACTCTAGCTGTGACCATGTGACCATGTTCTATATCTACAGAATAAAACCATCAGCGTTGACTCTAGCTGTGACCATGTGACCATGTGACCATGTTCTATATCTACAGAATAAAACCATCAGCGTTGACTCTAGCTGTGACCATGTTCTATATCTACAGAATAAAACCACCAGCGTTAACTCTAGCAGTGACCATGTGACCATGTAACCATGTGACCATGTTCTATATCTACAGAATAAAACCATCAGCGTTGACTCTAGCTGTGACCATGTGACCATGTGACCATGTGACCATATGACCATGTGACCATGTTTTATATCTACAGAATAAAACCATCAGCGTTGACTCTAGCTGTAACCAGGCTCTCCCAGTGTCCATGTTAGGACGTGTCTACATCACCATCCCGTCCGTCCCACTGAGTGAAAACGTTAACGACCAATACAAGATTGTCGCAGTACACAGTAACACTGTCGTCACGGTGAATAACTACCACTTTGTCTTTACATACAGTACTGATAACTAATAAAACAAAAGGGGATTAAATGACGCTTAAATATTATGGTTTTGGTTTGTTTTTTAACTTGATTTTAAATGGTTTAGTGTGCTGTGATAAGGAGAAAATAAGACCAAAAATGCCTTCTCAAAATACTCACAAATACTGACCAACAAAAGAGTGAGTTTGCCAACCAGATTGAGAACAATGAAATGTTTTGTGTGGTCACCGTTCTTATATGCAAGTGAAACATGGACATTAAATAAGTCTATAGAGAAGAGAATAGATGCCATGGAAATGTGGATGTATAGGAGAATGAACAGAATTTCTTGGAAAGATAAGGTGACAAATAAGGTCTTGGATAAAGTTGGCATGCAGAAACCAGAACTGCTGCAATTAATCCAAAGAAGAAAACTGGCATACTATGGCCATATAAGAAGACACTGCAGCATCCAGAAAAGAGTTGTGGAAGGCAAGGTTGAAGGGAAGCGTGGTAGAGGAAGGAAGAGGCAGTCGTGGCTTGCCAACATACAGGAGACATCCCAGATACGACTGAGTGTAGCCTGTGAAGCAGCCTTGGACCGTGAAAGATGGCGCCGAATGACAGCCCACCTCGGAGACGGGACGGCACAGCGATGATGATGATGATGATGATGATGATGATGATGATGATGATGATGATGATGATGATGATGATGATGATGATGATGATGATGATGATGATGATGATGATGATGATGATGATGATGAAGGAAACCTGATAAACCTATAATAAGTGCAAGAAAATTTGATATAGTTCAAATTTAAGCCCCAAAAAATGTTTTCCAAACCTTATGAAAATTATAAGTAACGACAGAGAAAGTAAAGGAAACAAGGAACGATTCTAAAATTTAGATACAGCATAACATTGTTTTAATGAAATGGAGTTGCTGTTCTTTTTTTCGATTACACAAGGTCATCTTATTTGGTAATGGCTGCACTCACAGCTCATCTACATTTCAAGACACGCTAAATATTTGGTGTAATGCGAGGCATTATTTTTTTTCTGAATGTTACATGATATGAGGAAAAGTGACAGAAAGACTTTGATAATTGCTGCATAGACAAAGATTATTAATGAAAATTATGTCTTGTTTTAAATAAACTTTTGAAAAATAATACCTGGATAAATTATAATTACCTAACCCATACATGAAGTTGTTCCAGCGGCGCCGTTAGCTCGGTAAGTGCCCTGGATGGTCCGCGGTTCGAATATTAGTTGCTGCCCTCGTCTACAAATCCTCAGGAAACGTAGGGGACGTATGATGATGATGATGATGATGATGATAAGGATATACACCGAAGTTAAGGAGATAGTGAGACATTAATTTGGGGAAGAGGAAAAAGCAAGTTTAGTCTATAGATCTTGTTTTTAACTGGCTTTAAGCAGCAAATGTTTCTATTGAAGAGATAATCACGGGTTTCTATTTTACGTCTAGAGAGTTACGGGAACTGTTTTGCAGAGATTTGCTTTATTTGAAGATATGCAGTTTTTTAATGTACATGATTTTTTTTACTTTATTGACGTTGTTTTAGGAGTGCGCGGGGGGGGGGGGGGGGTATATAGCATTAGATAAATAGATAAATGGCGGAGACGCGTGAAATTGGGAATGCTTGTTAGATTACTTTAGTCGTTTTTAATCCTGCTATTTCTACTTACGATCTGTATGTTTACATTTCAGGTGTACGGCTCTGAGCCGGGCGTGGTGTTTAGAACGATAACACTGCACTGGCCAGGGGATGTCTTTGAACTAGACATTCCAGCTACTGGCTTCTTTCTCGTGAGCGGAACAAACACCTTTTACATGTATGCCCATCTTACAGGAAGAGGTACTTGGTCTTTGATAAAACAGTCTTGTTTGACTTGGAGTGGGTAGAGTCGGGAGCTCAATCGGTTGGCGCTCTTGGCTGACGGTGGGTGGGTGTGGCAGCACAGGTTCGAATCTTAGCCCGTGACCCCGACTTTGTAGGGGATTTTTCGAGAAATCTACGGGGCGTATAACTAATTTTAAAATTCTCATTAGTGTTATTAAAATGTAAATGTTTGGTTAAGTAATGAAAAAAATGCAAACTTAAAGTAAAAAATGTTGGTTAATGCGTGTCTCTAAATTTAGTCGGCCCTCATGTTTGGTGTAATGTTTTCGGGCGTAAACCAAACAAACTAGGGTCTCCAATCCGTTCACACATTTGATATTTTAAGCGGCAAGGAAAATATAAAGTTGATCACAGGTCAGATTCTTGAACCAAAACAAACTGGAGAGAATGAGACCTCTTTAAAAACAACAACAAATAAGAATAACATACTTGCCCCAAAAATATTGCCTGAAAAAGATTCAGCGTACAAAAAAAACTGCTCTCATATCAAGGAGAACAGAGAAAACAACATGAAATTTAAGGTGTTTGGGTTTATATAGTAACTGTGACGTATAAAAATAAACACGTAGTGGACAATTGAAACCCTGTAGCGTGAGCCTTGTTTTATACATAGAACTGTAAACAGGCATATACCCAGCTGCTATACCTCTCTATTGTCCTACATCCTTTACAATACGACATAACGCTAAAATAGAGTAGCAATAGTCTTGACATTCCGGACGGAAGTTTAAACTCGGAGAGACATAGCTGGGGCAACAGGAATATTATCAAATAAGATAATACACATGTTCAATAGTTATGAAGACGAAAAAAAGATACCCAGTAGAATGTTCAGCAGGAGATTGTGCGATCATTTCAATTCGACATCCATTTCGATTGCTGTTCTAACTCTAAAAACACCTGCAGAGCATGCGAGCCCCACATAGGTGGGAATCCATTCCTACCCTGGCATGTCTATTGTGATCTTAGTGGTAGTTATATACATCTATGGATCTTACCTTTCTTGATCATTCTCAGAATCACGCGACCGCATCCGCAACGATACGACTAGATGCTGTGTTTGAACGTGCGCTTTTATAGCGGTTGCCCCGGGGGTCATTGGAAGCACACAATGGTGTAGCCTACTTTCTCTGCTAGCATGAGTGTGAACGGAAAGATAAACTAATGTTGAACTTAAACAGCTCTAAACAGCATATAGAAGAATCATTACAACAAAAGATGGGAGGAAAGAAGCTTTATCGAGAGTTTAGAGCTAGAAGTTTTCAAACGCGATACTGATAAAATAAAAAAGAATGATCTCATTCATGTGTTTCATAAACAGGTAAAGAAAAGTTCCACATTGAAAAAGAAGGCTCACTGGGAATACGGAATAAAAATGCATTGAATTTCTGCACTTTGTTTTTGACGGAATACCAATAGTTTATCAAAAGAATGACAATCCATCAATCAATTCAAAGTGGAATTTATCAACCTCTACAAGGTTACCTGCTAATTTCTGCTTTAATAGAACCTTTACTGCACACACTTGGTTTAACTTTAAAATAATTCAACAATAGAAGAAAGCAGAGTTGAATACTTTCGTCAACATTTTCTTTTTTTCCCTTAATAACTTTTTTCCTCTGATCTAATACATTTCACTTTACATTCTCCTTTTCATACATCCTTTTCTAAAAGTATTATTTTCTTGTTTTTTCTAGTTCTTTGTTTCTTTAATTCTATTCTAACTGTTACTATATGGAATATTTACTGGGGATAATGAAATGCTTGTTTCAAATTTAATGTCCTCCAGATTGGAAAGTATAAAAAAGTGGACAATATTCGAGTTATTTGTTCACGGACCATAGAACAACCTCCCAAAGAGTGGTGCATGAATTAGGTTTTAAAACAACAAAAAGATTGCTATATTTCTTTGTGGCTAAACTGATTATGTTTAGTTTTAAAATGAAACATGCCGGTAAACATGTCGATCTTCATCTTTGAAGTTTCTTTACACAAAGTCTAACAAGTTCATGGGATATTGGTTCATTAGCCTTCAAAATAGTACTCATATTTCGGACAATTTATGTCCTAGTCATTGAAAATGATAGCACTGGTCCTATCATACAGGTCATCCTCTTACATTTTATTGTCCGAAGACACTGACGAGTATGGGCGGCTAGGATTCTGCTCAATGGCCTTGCTGCAGCAAAGCCTGTTTCGCTCCTCGTACCGCTTCTCCATCGCCGGCCCTCTGCGAGACATGCACTTCATATACGTGTTGGTGGTCGCGCAGTCAGAGCTAACAGACGTCCTCAGACTTGTCTCGGTGGATGGACATGAGCAGCTCCCAGCCGAGTGCCGAGATGTCATTGGTAAGGATATCCGATCACATCCGTACAGATAAACAGCATCTTCCTCATCATCATCATTATTATCATCATCACCATCATCATCATCACCATCATCATCATCATCATCATCATCATCATCATCATCATCATCGTCATCATCATCATCATCATAATCATCATCACCGTGTGGCCGTCGTTGTCGTCGTCGTCGTCGTCGTCATCATAATCATCATCATCAGTATCATCATCATCATCGTCGTCGTCGTCGTCGTCGTCGTCGTCGTCATCTACTTCATCGTCGTTGTCGTCACCGTCTTCATCGTCATTATCATCTTCATTATCCATTATCGTCATCATTATTATCATTAACATTATCATCGTCGTCGTCGTCTTAGTCGTCGTAATCATCCGCTCCACCATTAATTGTTCGGAATATCACGCCTATTTTTTTAGAATGTTTGAATCAGAAATGATGTTTCGTTTTAATTTTGCAAAAAGTTATTCCACTTTTAAAGGCATCAGAAACTTTCGAAATACCATTGTGCAATGTAATGTTGTTCGTTGATCGTTTGCTCACGCTAAAAGCCTTTTTAAATGCTAGACACTGCTAAACATTTTTAACCCTTGTGCTTTATGAGCTAACTTGAAGATAAATTAGAGTTCATGTCTTCTACCTAGGTTCCATAACTCTCGACGAACTTGCATTCTTAAGTTACTAATGGTTGCTTTCAAGGATATAAATATAATTGTTAGAAAGCTAATCTTCATATCAATTTCACAACCGTGCTTTACAGTGTTGAAAGTAATGACAAGCAACAGATCTATTGCTGAGAACGTTTTCTTGCCAACAATCCCAGTAGTGCATTCTATGGGTACCCGAAATAATGCGTTCTATGAGAAACAGAAATATTGCACTGTATGGGTCCCCCAAAAAATGCATTCTGAAGCGTCCCAAAATCTGATGTTATGTAGGTCCCCGAAATATTGCATTCTTGGGGTTCCAGATATACATTTTCCCTATGGATCTCCGAAATTATCATTGCATTCTATGGGTTCCCGAAATATTGTATTCTATGGGTTGCCGAAATATTGCATTCTATAGTTTCCCGAAATATTGCATTCTATGGGTTCCCGAAATATTGTATTCTATGGGTTCCCGAAATATTGCATTCTATGGGTTCCCAAAATAGTGCATTCTATGGGTTCCCAAAAGAGTGAATTCTATGGGTTCCCAAAAGAGTGTATTATGGGTGGAAAAGCACTGCGTCGTCAACCAATCACGATCTCAACAGAATGTGCCCAATGAAACAAATAACTGTATGTAATTAAAAGGAAAATGATGAAGATTAATACAAATGTGTGTATCACAACAGGCACAAATTGGTGCGGCTGTTACTTTCTCCTCCCATCTCCTGAAGTCGGAGGTACCTACCTGGTAAAAACAAACGACTCGGAAACTTCGACGTTCGGAGCGTACATGTTCGCGGGTGGCAACGCTATCAAGAACAAAATACTGTGCTTTCCACTAGGCGTGCAGAGTGCTTTCCCTGATCATGTGGTGAGTTAAGAATAATCCAGGTAGCAAGTTAAGTCCACATTCAAGATTTCTAGCAGATCAAGACCCACGCCTACCTTCGTCGCAGGTCGAAGCCTACGCCTAACTATTTAGCAGATTGCCCTAAATAGGTGAATTTTAAAGAGTTAAGATTAAACGACATATCTATGTTTCCTTTCACAGTTTAAAGAATTGAATTATGTTCCAAACTGTTTGCGAATGTCCATCCTACTATTACAGCAAAGAATGGTGTTTCACCTACTGGTGTACATGTAAGGACTGTGGTAGTTTATGATAAGAGACACAAGTATGTGTTAAAATTTGCCAACTCAAACTAATAATCACCTTCTTGTCTATTCGCAAATAGGGTTATAATTTTAATGGTTACCTGATCGCCCAAATAAACAAAACACAAAGCGTGGTGGAACTTGCAGAGTCGACAACCAACACAGACCTTACGACGCACCAGCCGAATGCAGAAACAAGCGTGCTATCTGTAGAAACAGTACAACAACATGTAGCAACAACGACAGCTTCAGCGTCGGAAAGCTCCATGGACAGTGTGACGTCAATATCCCAGTCGGCCACGCAAGCTCCAGGACCCGGCGCCGAGGACAGCACAGCTCCAGGACATTCAGGGTGCCACACGCCGGAGAGTGTGACCCTCTCACAAGAGGAACTCGACAACACGGTCAAGACTCTTGTGGCCCACCTGAGCGTCAACACTGAAGAGCTCTCCAGCGTCAAGAGGAGCAAAACCTCCGCGCCTGACGCGCGCTCCAGTTCTACCACCATGGGTCTGTTCGGCCTCACACTCATTGGGGTCACGTTTGGGACCATCATCTTTTTGGATATTAGCAAACTTGTTTTCGATATAAAACTAGCTCTACGTAATATGAGGAAGGTGGAGATTAAGCTTTAAATATGGGCAAATGTGTGTTCGGTATGCATCTAGCTGTCCGTATTCTGAGGCGGGTTAAAGCCATGGGGGAAAGATCTTTTTTGTTTAAACTAGCTTTATGTTGCGGCGGAGAACGCCTAGTGTTAGAGCCTCTTCTTGGATTTCAGCAGAATTTTAATTCTTATTGTCGGATATCGACAGACTTGCAGATCACAGTCTTGGATATCGACAGACTTGCAGATCACAGTCTTGGATATCGACAGACTTGTACTTGTAGATAATTGTCGTGGATATCGGCAAACGTGTATACCATTGTCACAGATATCGGCAAACTTGTATACCATTGTTACAGATATCAGCAAACTTGTATACCATTGTTACAGATATCAGCAAACTTGTATACCATTGTCACAGATATCGGCAAACATGTATACCATTGTCACAGATATCGGCAAACTTGTATACCATTGTCACAGATATTGACAAACTTGAATACCATTGTTACAAATATTGACAAACTTGTATACCATTGTTACAGATTTTGGCAAACATGTATACCATTGTCACAGATATCGGCAAACTTGTATACCATTGTCACAGATACCGGCAAACTTGTATACCATTGTTACAGATATCGGCAAACTTGTATACCATTGTTACAGATATCGGCAAACTTTTGTACCAGTGTCTATGTTTATATTTACTCATTCATTTTTGTACGTGTATTAATTTTATGTACAGTTATGAGTAATATAACGTTTACACAATGTGAGATTTTCCTTTTGTACATACATTCAGTAACTCGAGCTGTGATATTGTGATATTATGATTTAAATAGTATGTATAATATTATTAATCTTTATCTTGAAATACTCCCTTTTTATTTTCTTATCCTTGTAAACTTTTTAATTTCGTCTGTTGTATGAAGAGAGTGTACCTTAATTTCGCCTTTAGGGATGAATCAAGATTTCTGTGTCCTGTATTCTACATGCTGTATGCCATTAAATAAACTTTCCAAGATTTTTTCCAATGTCGCCTCCATGAAATTATATTTATCTTTATACCTGTACCTGTATAAGGTGAAGCGAGTCGGGCTGGGTTGGGTGCGATGGCCAAGCTGGTGTGTTTGTCTGAGCGCCTCGGGAAATGCGCCCTTCTTACGGAGGGGGGCGCGTGGTCTAGGGGTAGAACATCGGCTTCCGACGCAAATGGTCCCGAGTTCGAATCCTGGCTGTTTGCGTTCCCTACTGGTTGGGTCGGTGTCAGTATAATGTGACCAGCTGAGACAGGAGTCATGGTATCCCCGCCCTGTCTCGTGTGTGGCAGCACATAAAATTGTCAGACGTCCGTCTTGGGGCCCGTCCCCAATATAGTCTATATAGTGCTGCTGTTGGATGTTAAACCAACCCCACGAACCAGCCCTTCTTACGGAGGCCTCGCGCCCAAACAAGGTTGTGGTTTCACCCACAGCCAGGCTTCCAAAAATAACACTAAACAGGTTGGGTCACCGAAACTAACAAATAATATTAGACTTAGAACCAAAGCGAGCTATATTGCTAAGATATACGGTACAATAAGGACACTTTACATTCGAACTTATCGAAGTCAAGTAGGCTTGTTAGCAGAACGAAGCAAGCACACTGAGTGTTTACTCCTCTGTCCTAACTATGACACACTATTGTTGTTGTTGTTGAGTTGGTTTAACGTCCAACAGCAGCACTATATAGGCTATATTGTGGACGGGCCCCAAGACGGACGTCTGACAATTTTATGTGCTGCCACACACGAGACAGGGCGGGGATACCATGACTCCTGTCTCAGCCGGTCACATACTGACACCGACCCAACCAGTAGAGAGCGAAACAGCCAGGATTCGAACTCGGGACCTTTTGCGTAGGAAGCCGATGTTGTACCCCTGGACCACCGCGCCCCCCAAACAATGACACACAGCGGATTCTTGAGTTTTCCTTTCAGCTTTTGTCCATCTCACAATCCGCGCGAATTTCGTGGCTTATGTCGTTTCTTTTGTTTGTTTGTTTGCTGTTGTCGTGGGGTTTTTTTTGTGTTGTTGTTGGGTTTTTTAACAGATTAAAAATAAAGACATTCTGCTAACCACGAAAACAAAGTGGACAAACTATAGACTATTAGACAGAACCAACATTGAATGAATTGATTTTACCGCGGAAATGAAGAGAACAGCCGCGAGATCTGATGACATTGCTGGCGAAAGGCTCTAACTCAGGTTCAGTCAGATACATTAGTAGGCCTAACAAATCTTCTAATCCAAGTAGAGTGAAAGAAATGATCACGTTTTTTTTCACGAATCTGGCCAAAATGCAATGAACTCATCTAGTCGCCTTCGCGATCTGTTATAATTTGTCCATCTTCAAAGACAGTAGATTTTATGGCACCAATATCATACGATAAAGTTCACGTGTAGCTAGAAGTCTTTGGTTTGACTTTCAATAAACAAGGGATTAGTTCGCCCCTTTTAAATTCCTTGTCCTATTCAGATTGGTGACTTGAAGTTTTATTTTCAAAGCAAGATAAGAAGTAATAGTAGGAGCATTTGAGACCCCCAAAGAGTAAGGGTGCATGTTAGATATCGATTAACCGATCAATATGAAGATGAGTTGATCAATATGCAAATGAGATATTGCCCAAGGTTTTACCACAGTTGTTACCCAATGATTCAACGAACACGTGTGGATAAAAGGGCATTGGACAAAAAAGGGGGGGGGGGGGTAGGTTAATCATGGAACAGTAGAAGACTGTAAAATCAATCAATGTGCACAATGAATGTTGAATATGAAGATTATATGAAGAATATGAAGACGACGACGACGATGATGATGATGATGATGATGATGATGATGATGATGATGATGATGATGATGATGATGATGATGATGATGATGATGATGATGATGATGATGATGATGATGATGATGATGATGATGATGATGATGATGATGATGATGATGATGATGATGATGATGATGATGATGATGATGATGATGATGATGATGATGATGATGACTGTATTAATATTCAAGCATGAGGAAATGAGCTGTCATATTTTTTCTTAGAGACTACAATTAAAACGTACATGTATCTATTAACAAGCCCAGAAAGCCAGGTTCGAATTAGGATCAAACACTGAACAATCGCATGTGCTTGTACAGTAGTGATCTGCAATCGTACTGTGCTGATCTAGTTTATCAAACCAGTGATTAAATAATTGATAAACCAAGTGTCGCTGTTATCCGTCGTGCGACATCCGGTATATCTCGAGAACGAAAAACCACTAAAAGTGGATCTCTGCATATTGTTTGTGTCTGACTGGGATGGATGTATGGGTTGGTGTAGTGGCTTCCTTAGTTTGAACATCTGAGGGTTTGTCCTTTACTTGCATGGACCAAGCTGCAACGTCAAAGCACATTCGAACACTCCTCTTTCTTTATTTGGCTAACAAACTATCGAATTTTATGTCTTAAGGGAAGAGAGATTGAGACAGACAGACAGAGAGAGATTGAGATTGAGAGAGACAGGGAGATTGAGAGAGAGAGACAGAGAGAGATTGAGAGACAGAGAGACAGAGAGAGATTGAGAGAGAGAGAGAGAGAGAGAGAGAGAGAGAGAGAGAGAGAGAGAGAGAGAGAGAGAGAGACAGGGACAGAGAGATTCACTTTCTCCTATCTAGGCGTACGGTACTTGAATTTTTTTTTTCTCGTGTAATCCATGGTCTGTTCTAAAATTGTTTCCAGCCTATGGTGCTCTATGATATGATCTTTCAGGAAACCGCGAGTTCAGCAATACACATGTATTTGTAGCCATGTTCATAAAATTGCATATTTATAATTCATGTCTCCTGTTCCCATTACTAATACATGTACAGCCATACATGTATTTAGAAACAAAAAGGACAAAATATTTTGTTTAAAAATTTAAAAAAATGTACTAATCAAGCGATTTCCTAAGTTCCAAAACTTTTTTTTTTACAGAGTGACACAGTTATATCTAATGTAGGTATGGAAAAGAAAAGTAAAATCCAGGCAAGAGCAGTACAACTACAAGTTTATTGTTCTCTTTTGCGATATAGTCCATGTATAAGCATAGAGGTGAGAACGTTTTTACATTAGCATTAGATACAGTTGTATGTAAGAAAGGATCAGATAAAAAAAGATATTTTTCAAAACTTGTCTATACTTTACCCAAAGTAGTGGGGGTGGAAAAAAATTAAAAAAAGAAATGGAAATTCTTAGCTTATTTTCACTTTTACTTATAGTCTATCTTTTTTTTTATGTACATTGCAACAGGAGTAAAAGGCACATGATTGTCAAGTTTTTACTCTTAGCCTTATGACTAAACATACGAGCAATTATTTTCTTATGCACAAAAGAAAAATTTAACAGTTTATGCATAATAAGTGTTAACAATCAAAACAAAACAAAACAAAAAATGGGCTAACACATTCAACGTAACAAGTACATATATTATACTTATGTGAAACAAGAATAAGTGTCTAATTTTAAAAGTATGTGTGTACATGATTCTCAGTAAAAAGGTATATGTAAGACATATTCAAATATTATGTAAGACATTTTCAAATATATAAATTTGCAGTTAGTAGGGCCTTGCGTAACAATTTAAAAGGAAAATATAAAATAATAAACATGAGCTATAACATTGGGACATAGGGATATAGTGTTTAAACACTTGTAAATCAAATATTATGTAAGACATTTTCAAATATATAAATTTACAGTTAGTAGGGCCTTGCGTTACAATTTAAAAGGAAAATATAAAATAATAAACATGAGCTATAACATTGGGACATAGGGATATAGTGTTTAAACACTTGTAAATCCTGACAAACGCACAAGTTGAAGCTACTTGTATTTGCCATTGTTTATAATACTGCAGTGAACAAATGAACAGGATCCATTTACATTTGAAGACATGAAAGACAAAATGACTTCATAAGAAGGTGGATTCATACATCACTAGTAGCCAATGAAAGAATTTTGTTATCGGCATAAAAAACATGTAACAGCGTAAAAGAATATCAATTGTGTATATGGGTAACAAAACATTTACCACCTCAGTTGCATAATACCCTTTGCTATTTTTAAAACACTAGTTTTTTTTTCAGTAATATAGAGAAGAGGAAGGACATTATCCAAAAAGAAAACATAACAGCATGAAATGAATTTATATATTATATATCATACATTAAATTATGTGTGTGGATTGCTATTGGATTTTTTGTCACTTCAGATTAAGGCTTTCAAAATAAAAGGCACGTTCTTGGAGTTACTTACTGTTTTTATTGCTGCCCGTGTAGAAATGTGAGTTACTTCCCTCACATTGGCATATAGAAGGTGTGTTTTGTTGAAGCCCCCAATACATTAATGGTTAAAACATAAAATTGCAAATGAAAATGTATGACGTTACATTTAATTTGCGACAAAAACCTAAAAGTATTCACAGCTGTAGATAAATTCTATAACATAGTGTTGGAATATTTACTACTCGTTTTCCAATAAAAATCTAAACACATTTCTAAGATAGGATAAATTGAAATTGTTCATCCATAGGGTGAATTTAGATAAGAAGTTTATCAGCATCAATAAAAACTTGTCAAAAAAAAACACACACTCACACACGCACTCTCTCTCTCCCTCCCTCCCTCCCTCCCTCCCTCTCTCTCTCTCTCTCTCTCTCTCTCTCTCTCTCTCTCTTTCTCTCTCTCTCTCTCTCTCTCTCTCTCTTTCTCTCTCTCTCTCTCTCTCTCTCTCTCTCTACCTCTGTCTTTCCTTTCTCTCTCTCTCTCTCTCTCTCTCTCTCTATCTCTCTCTGAATTCAGCTCGCAGATCTTAAAATTTCTGTTTGTTTTACTTTGACGTCTTGCTTTATTTAAGTCTAGTAGCAAATAGATGCATAATAACTTATGACTATGTAAAAGCAATAAACATGGATATTAATCTAGATGAAAAAAAAAGATTCGAATCAGAGCCACCCAGCAACTTAGAAAATGTTCTGGACTGAAAAACTAGAAGACTGCGCTTTGAATCTCAGAAAACTTCTTGCAAGGTCAAAACTGACACTTCGTGAAGCAATTAAAATTGCAAACGCCACGGTAGCAACAACCCAAGCTGCCAAGTTCCTCCAACCATCTTCATCTGCGAGTACCAACAAGTCTACAGACATTCATTTCACACAAAGAAAGCAACATGTTCAACACTGTCAACATGATCACAGGCCTTGCACACATTGTGCTGGGCCACACTCCCCCCATGTCTGTAAATTTAAAGAGTCTATTTGTTACACCTGTTCAAAACAAGGTCACATCGCCAAATTGTGTCGGTCAAAAGACAGGAACAATTGAAAATGTAAACCTCAAGTCAAGAACTTGTCCCGCTTCAAACACAAAAATCACATGTTGGAGCCAGAGCAAAACGGATTACTATTTCCATCTTTTTACCATCTCTGCAAACCCACCAAAGCGAAATTCAGCCAGAAAACCCATCAAAGTTGAATTCCAGGTAAACAACAAGGCTATCATATTTCAAGTTGACACCGGAGCCTCCCTTACAGTTATGACTGAAAAGGACTTTCAACACTTCCAACTAGGGACTTTGTCTAAATCATCAAAACAGTTACACACATACACTGGGCAAGCTGTGCCCATAGTCGTTGAATGTACGGTAGATGTTATGTATGACAACAATCAATATGGTCAACTCCCATTGTTAATCGTTCGTGGTGAAGGACCTCCTTTACTTGGTAAAAATTGGCTCTCCATTATCAAACTGAACTGGAACTCGATTTTTGCTTTCAGCACACCACTAGAATCAGTGCTCGATGAATTCAAAGGGTGTTTTCGTGAAACGGGCCTGGTACAAGATTGTGAAGTGAAATTGCACATTTAACAAAATGCAACGCCAAAGTACTTCAAAGCGCGTCAACCGCCACTCTCAGTGAGGGAGGGAATAGAAGAAGAACTGGCTCGACTTTTGTTGTTTTAAAGACATAGAACACAATTAATTTTAGTTTTCAATTAAATAATTTTTATTTTATTTATCACTACTCCAATGTACACTTTATACACATATTTCTTTTATCAGATATAAATTTACTAAGCTTAAACCTTATACATAACAACCCTATGCTTTCATCTTACAATTTTAAGGCTAAAATGTCTTTGACAAAACTTCATTTACATCTTTAATCAACATGTGTAAGTGAACATATATGTGTGTGTATATGTATATATATATCTTTATGTATGTGTGTGTATATATACATGGATACTGTAAATACAGTGATTGTTTACGATTGTTTAAACAAATTCTTAATATTAACTTTTAGGTAATATGTCTTGTACCTTTCTAAATATATTATTTTTTTTTTTTTTTTTTACTATTCTGAATGTCATATATTTCATACTTATACATTTTTAGTCCACCACTAAGGTTTTTATTTCCAAGTTTTAATAATGTTACGTGCATAGAGCACCACCTTTGTGTAGTGGTTATGCGCGAAATAAAAACTATGTATCATTACTATTTTCATTATTATTATTATTATATATATTATTTCCTGAGTGGATCACACCCATCGTGGCAGCCAGAAAGAAAGACAACTCTTTCCATATCTATGGAGATTACAAGGTAACAAGAACAGAGTCATTTAGGAGGACAAATATCTAACTCATAGAATTGAGGATCTAGCTGCCAAACTAACAGGTGGAGAGAAATTTACAACAATTGACTCCTCTCACGCTTACACTCAGCTATAGCCAGACCCAGAGTCCAGAAAGCTCACAACAATCAACACACACAAAGGTCTGTTTGAATACAATCGTCTCTGTTTTGGGATCTTATCATGCCCAAGCATTTTTCAGCGTGTTGTGAACAGTCTCTTTCAAAGTATCTCTAACAAATGTGTCTATTTTGACAACCTTTACATTACTGGCATTGAAGACGCAAACCACATTGAAACGCTGACCAAGGTGTTGTCAATTTGTCGTGACAAGGGTCTTGCCATCAAGAAAGAGAAATGGCAGTTTCTTCAGATGTAGACCAGATGATTGGTATGTGACCCATTACGTGTTGTACGTATTACACAGTAACACACTAGTGAAAGGCTGTCACGGGGAATGTTCGGCGCCTCTTGATAAACATAGTTGGTGGCTTCCGATACCTGACTAGTAACAGGACAATACGACCCTTTCCCTCCTATCTGTCGTTTCTGCCACAGGTTAAAAACAGGTTAAAAAGTGAGACCCCCTCCCCCCCACATAACTGTAGTTTCTCCCACAGGTTAAAAAGTGAGACCCCCCTCCCCCCCACATAACTGTAGTTTCTCCCACAGGTTAAAAAGTGAGACTCCCCTATAACTGTGGTTTCTCCCACAGGTTAAAAAGTGAGACCCCCCGTCCCTCCATAACTGTGGTTTCTCCGTTCCCCAGCTTCAGTCCAGGTCTGGGTGGTCAGAATGGTCTGGGGGAGTCAAGCCAGCGAGAGACTCATCGCCTGACGACTCGCTGTCTGTGTCGCGCCGACCTCGGTAGTTGATGTTTATGTTCCCTCCACAGGCGTATTTCGCACTTTCGACTTTTATTTTCTTGTAGATGTTGTTTACTGTAACATTGATGCTGAGAAATAAGAGGCAAAAAATGACAATTTTTATTTAATGATACCAATGTTACTACACACACACGCAAAAACATATACACTGGTCAATATTATTTCCTAATATATATATATACCCTTGTATGGTTTTTTAATAGATTTTTTTGCATTTGTATTCTAATCATTCATTTTTAAATTTAACTAGATTCTCTAATGATCTAAAACATTTTTAACAAACTGTTTTGATTTCATTCTATTTCTCTTGAATGTTGCCTTATTTAATAATAATAATAAAAAATACATATACATGTATTTCAATGATTAGTTATTAATTGTTTTAATAACAACCGTGTGGAAAACTGTTTGATCAAAGTACTAATTGCTAAACTTTCATGTATTTTTCCAAATGTTTAATATCTAAAAAAATTGTTAACATTCTCTTATCTTCATACTTTCTGAATATCTATTGAAAAAGTACTGATTGATGTTGTTTGAATTTTGATTGAATAAATACTGAAGAATCTGATCTCGCCTTGTTTCACTGAAGTTTGTGTTCTCTAGTATTTTGCTAAATTACATATCTACTTTATAAAGGAGTTTGAAAAATGTTGAACAACAATAAGGCCAAGCCTGCGTAGCAATTCTAACAGTGAATTCCCCCCCCCCCCCCCCTTTTAATAATATTGCTTTGTTTCATTTTACTTTTTGCCCTATAAGATGAGAAAAACTTGCACTTAAAATGTCCTTCAAGTTTAACTCTCTAAACAAACTAATAAAAATAATGTGCTCATTAAAGGCTATCTAAAAACTTATTTAAAAATTTGAAAATCTTATGAAGACTCAAAAATGTAATAATATTATTTAAAATTATTTTCAGTAAGGAATAATTATTAATTCTCTATGTCTTTATTACGCAAATACCAAGGCTACCTACTTAAGCAAAGGGCAACAACCGTTAAAAACATACAAAACCTTGCAAAGAGGAAGTAACGCCTAGTTGCTATTCTTATCATATTATGCCTTTGCTGCTGCTGCTGCTGCTACTACTGCTATTACTACTACTACTACTACTACTACTACTACTACTACTACTACTACTACTACTACTACTACTACTACTACTACTACTACTACTACTACTACTACTACTACTACTACTACTACTACTACTACTACTACTACTACTACTACTACTACTACTACTACTACTACTACTACTACTACTACTACTACTACTACTACTACTACTACTACTACTACTACTACTTCAACTACTGCTGCTGCTGCTACGATGAATTACAGTACATATAATGATAACAGATAACCCTATATTTCAAATCTTAGTGATATGTGCATGATCTAATGCAACCAAAGAGATCAACATTTGTAAAATGCCCTTCTCCAAAGATTTAAACTTGGAGTATGTTCCAAACAAGACAACAAACATGAAACAACCTGCCATCCTTGGGGCTGAGTTGCGGCGACTGATCCGCCTTGGCCAAAATATCTCTTCTCCCTCTGAGACTTGCCACATCGCCAGGAAACCTGTGGGAAGTGTAGGCCCTAATCACCACAATACAGTATATACTATTAATATTAACTATATGTGATGGCAATGGGTTGGGTGGTAGTTTTTTTATTTTGTTTTGTTTTAGGTTTTGCTTTTTTATTAAAGATAATCCTATCACTGCTTTTAATGCTTTTAAATGTACTAATTTTTCTTTCCCCAATGTTGTTTTCGTTGTTGTTTTCAGTTGTTGGTTGTGTTTGGTGTTGCTGATGTTGTTGATTTTGTATTTCCCATTTGCTTGTTGTTGTTTTTTTCCCTTTCTGTTCAGGTTTTAAATGAAAACTCGACAATGTAACTGTAAAATCAAGCCATAATGAGTATTATTTCCATGGTTTTCTCAGATTAATCCGACAACTGGCATCATGCAATTCATTTTTTTAGTTCTTTGCTTAATGGTTTATGTACTAAAGCAAGCCTAACCCTAAACCTCAAGGATGGTGTACCAATATGATTTTTACTTTGAGTGGTCCACAATCACCAAAATCAATAAATCTTGAGCTTTGAGTAACAGAAAGCAACATAAAATAACATGTAATGGTATGAAGACATATGGACAGAAAGAATCACCACCTGGCAGCCACGGAATGGAGAGGAAGAGTCAAGGTGGTATGATGTTTTTATTTATTGTAAGGCTGAAGGGCAAAGGGTGAAGCAGGGAAGCACAACAACGTGAGAATGAGGGATCAGAGGTTTGCATCCTGCAGTAGATGGACAGTGTATTCTAGGAACGCACAATTGGTTGAGCTTTGGGCTCCAAACCTACCTGATTCGATCCGTCGATCGGGCAAATTTATATTGTTTATTCCATATCTACTAGTGGGATCAGTCTCGGTTCACGTATGAGACCGGCTGAGATGCTCTCCCACTATCTCCGCACTGCCTCATGTGTAGCAGCATGAAAAATTGTCAGGTGTATAAGTCTTAGGAACATTGTTGTAAAGGAATCTCCAGGGACCCCTAAGAGACGTTGAATTGTAAGAGGTGATAACCATGTTTATCTAGATCTAGACTCTTAGAAAACAACACATACTGATCCCTTTTTATTTCTAGTGCAGATTTCTTGTATCCATAATATTTACAGTTGAGGAATATCAACCAAAATATGTAGAATATAGCACGCTGCAAGTAGGCACATACGACGGATGCTACTGCTATTATGGAGAATACCTTTATTTCCAGCTTTTAATAATTAAAGTAGGGCACATCATAGCATTATCCACTGTGAACAGTTATTCATTTTCTCATGATAACATTGGTTTTCATTTACATCACTTATAGGGCTGTCACTATGGATGTGCTTGCACATCTGTGTGTTTGCTTCATTTTCCTCAAAGTCAAAGTTCTGAGAGAGAAGCAGGATGCAGAAAATGCACACAATAACCTGAGATGTTTCATGATGTTCTTATCTAGGGAATTACCTGTTTAGGATTATTATTCTAAAATTTAAAAAACTTAAAAGCTCAAAATTTGTAAATGTATGTACTTAAATAAATAATCCCCACACGCAACTTTGCATTTTTTTTTTATATCATCAAACATTCCATTTTTGAAATAATGATGAATAACAAAATGAACTGTTTTTAATTAATACAACTTTGTATAAAATGAACAAAATCATGCATTAATGGATAAAAGATTACGAACCTTCTCTTTTTGAGGCGTCGATGAACTAAATCTTCATCTACCACAGGATCTAGATTGGACGGATAAAAGTTTAATTTTAGAAATAATATTTAAGGCATTCTTCTAACTTGTAAAATGGTGGTACATGTACAGTATTATAATTAGTTTCTGTCCTACTGGAAAATGTGTGAAGTATTAAAATGTTTCATATGCATTGATTAGCAAACAAAACTTGATATTGATAACCATAAAATAATTATCAATGAAATAAGGAGAAAAGAAGAAAATGTCTTGGATAAAGTTTAAAATTCATGGCAACACCTTTTATCCGTTGAAGTCTAAATTGACAAGTTGCAATTGATAATTAGGATCACAAAAGCTACAAGATGAGAAACTAATAGATCTATGTAGAAGGCAAAGAAATCTTAACCTATTATCAACTTGAATGTATCATCCTTTATCATTTGGGGTTTTTTTTCTGTGCTTATGGATAGCCAAGCATGTAAAGGCGAAAGTCTACCTCCCTCCTCTCCTGTGACTGCTTGGCGACTGCCCCCCTTCTGGTTGTTTATGTCCAGGTCGCTACCTCCCACGCCTTCAATTTTGGTGGATGATACAGATTCTTCATGGCTTATCAGATATTTCACAACTTCTTTTTGTTTTTTCTGGCACGCATGATCCAAAGCTGTTAACCCTTTCTTGTCCTTGGTGTCGAAACTTGCATTATGGTCCAGCAGAGCCTTCACCACGTCCAGCTTACCGCAGAGGCTGGCGAGCATCAGGGCCGTCGTGCCGTTTTTATTTGCAACGTTGACTTCAGCACCTTTCTGAAGCAAACTGTTAGCAATACCAGCATGGCCTTTTTGGCAAGCGAGCAAAAGAGCAGTGTCTCCGTCTTTATCTTCCAGACTTATGTTAGCATTGTGTTGCAACAAAAATTTTACAATGTGCTCGTTCCCGTCATAGCAAGCAAGCATGAGTGCTGTTTGGCCATCTCTATTTTGAATGTTAATATCTGCGTTGAGCTGTATGAAAACATTGAGGGCAGCAATATGACCCTTATTGCAGGCTAGCATGAAAGAAGTCAGTCCATCTTTATTCATTAGCTCCGCAGAGGCACCATTCTGAAGCAAAATGTGCGCGATTTCAGCATAGCCTTCTTCACAAACAAGCATGAAAGGACTGTCACCATTGCTGTTTATAGCGTCCACCTCAGCCTTGTGTGCCAGTAACATATTCACTATGGTTTCACACCTTTTAAGACAAGCCAACATAAGAGGTGTCGAGCCCTTGTTATCCTTGGTGTTGACTATTGCGCCGTGCTGCAAAAGAAGTCTTGCCATATCCTCGTTACTCTTCTCACACACCAACCGAAGAGCTGTGGCGCCATCTTCATTTTTAACATCTGTCTGAGCTTTGTGCTTGAGTAAAATCCACGCTGCAGAATTATGCTTGTTCATGGCGGCCAACATAAGGGGTGTAAATCCCTTGCCCTCAGTAGCATTGACATTAGACCCGTGTTGAATGAGAACCGAAATTACATTACTGTGACCGTTCTCGCTGGCATACATCAGGGCTGTGAAGCCCTTGTTGTCTTTTTCCTCAACGCTTGCACCGTGCTTCAACAAAACCTCTGCAATATCCTCATGGCCTTCTTTGGAGACTATCATAAGAGCAGTTAAACCCTCGTTATCTTTGATATCCACGTCAGGATTGTGCTTTAGCAAAGTGGACACCGTGGATTGTTTTCTGTTAATACAGGCTAACATAAGCGGTGTAAATCCATCCCTCTTTGCAGCATTTATACTTGCCCCATGACCGAGCAGTGTAGAAGCTATTTCACAGTTACCTTTCTTACACGTTGCCATAAGGGCAGTGAGCCCTTCTTTGCAAACTCCGTCTACCTTTGCACCATATTCAAGCAAAAACTCTACTACACCTGCGTGACCTCCACGACAAGCTAAGAAAAGGGCTGTCTCGCCTTCATTGTTTTTTGCTTCCAAATCTTGATCGTGTTGAAGTAAAGTGCGGACTAAACTTATTCTGTTGCCAGCGCAAGCCATCATAAGAGCTGTATTACCATCCTTATTAGCAATATTAACACTTGCGCCATGCTCAAGTAACAGTTCTGTCATATCTTCATAACTGCCACGCTTCTTTTCCCCTATTTTCTTTAAAAAGTCTTTCACAAAACCCAATGTTTTCTTTACCAAGTTAGATAAAACATCCTCCTTATCCTTATTTTGTTCATGACCTGCTCGACAGGCTAGCATGAGAGCAGTCTCACCCTTAGTGTTTTGCACATTTACGTCTGCATTTGATTGTAGCAAAATCAAAAGAGCATTCATTTTTCGGTTGAGAGTTGCTATCAGCAGAGGAGTGAAGCCGTCTTGCTTTACAGCGTTTACATTTGCTCCGTTCTTGATAAGAAGGGTTGCGATTTTACTATTGTCCCCTGCACACGCAAGCATCAGGGGTGTGAACCCTTTATCGTTTGAGGTGTTTATGGTTGCACCATGTTGCACTAGGACCTTGGCCACGCCCAGGTAACCTTTAAGGGAAGCTAACATAAGACCCGTGTCTCCATCTTTATCTTTATCATCTGGGCTTGCTCCATTTTCTAATAGAACTTTGACGACATGCGGTTGGTTATTAATCGAGGCTACCAGTAAGGGTGATAAGCCATCTTCTTTTCTGGCATTGGCATTTGCACCATTTTTGATAAGGAGAAGGACCATTTCGGCATGACCTTTTCTACTAGCCTGCATCAGAGCTGTAAAACCCTTGTGATTTTTAGCATTCACATTTGCACCCTTGGACATCAACATTTTTGCCACATCGATATTGCCTTCCAGTGCTGCTAGCATTAAAGCTGTATCTCCGTCCGCATCACTCACTTCTAGTTCTAAGTTGTATTTAAACAAAACTTCAACTACGGTTGTGTGGTTGTTTAGACAGGCTATTAGCAAAGACGTAAATCCATCCCCCTTGCGAGCGTTGATGTTACTGCCATGCTCAAGTAAAAGTGATGCTACCTCACCTTGATCTGCTTTACATGCATGCATCAAAGCGGTGAAACCGTCATTATTTTTTGCATCAACCTCCGCCCCGTGCAGCAATAGAACTTTTGACACAGCCAAGTGCCCTTTCATTGATGCTAACATTAGAGCTGTGTCACCATCTTCATCTTTGACATCAGCGTTTGCTTTGTGTTGTAGTAGAAGTTCAACTATGTTTCTTTGATTTTTATGGGAAGCATGCATCAGAGGTGTTTGGCGGCTATCATTTTTTGCATCAACTTTGGCACCTTTTAAGAGCAAGAGTTCTGCTGCATCGCACAACCCTCTCATGCACACTAAGGCCAGGACTGAATCGCCGTCATTGTCCTTAGCATCTACATTTGCTCCATGCTCCAGCAAAACCTCTGAAACCATTGTATGTCTATTGATGCAGGCTAACATAAGAGGAGTGTAGCCATCTCCTTTTGTGGCATTGATGTTAGCACCATGCTGAAGAAGCGCCTTGACTACATCTAGAAATCCATGTTTGCATGCATACATCAGCGCAGTAAACCCCGACAGGCCTGGTAAGTCAACGTCAGCACCACGTTGCAGCAAGGCTGTGGTCACATGGGAGTGGCCACGCATGCACGCTACGCACAGGGCGCTCACCCCCTGGCTAGACTCACTGTTTACATCAAAGCTGTCCTCGTCTAAAAGTCGACACACTGTTTCCACATAACCACCGTTGCAAGCTTTTATTAATGCATTACCTTTATCCAGTTCAAGAGCAACAGTTTTCATAGATTGTTCTCCATCCATTTTCTTTTTTAATTCAGGCACACTTCTGATCTAATGCTGTGCACAAAAACTCAGAGGGTTACATCTAGACCCGATGTATTACTATTATTTAACAAACTAATTTCCTCTGGTGATCAGTGTTGCTCCATGTGCTGTTTGAAGGAATCATGTCCTGCTCTCATTCCTTATCGCCGTTCAACTCGTTCTTCCTGCAAAAATGTTGAGATAGATGCAGAAGATAATTAACATATTTGATTGTTTCAACATTCTCTGATTTTCCACAGTGTAATTATGTCTGTTTATTATACTAGATATTTAATAGGTTTATTATTATGAGTAGTTAAAAAATCATAGAATGGGCTTTTCTAAATGTATGGTAAACAAGCTCGTCCCAAAGACCAACAAGATAAGTAATGTCATTAATAGAAACACTGTTGTAGTCAAATATTTTAGAGAATAAAGCACACACACAAAATTACAAACCAAGTACCGGGGTAGGTCTTCTTTGTGAAGATATTACAACAGAAAAGAAAACAAAATTAAAATGAAACTTAAAACTGCATGAAACAAAAATGGTATCCAATCAACTTGAAATATGCGGTGTACAGTGAAAGAACAACAAAATTATTTTTTTAAACATGTATATATCAATCATAGTAGACTGTCTATCTACTTATCTATCAATTTATATAACTATCTCACTATCCAGCAATATACCTGTCCCCGCAGACAGTTGTGATCGCAACTTGCAACTTTTGTTAACAACTCGTAACAAATTGTAACTTTTTGCAACTTTTGCAATTTTAAGTAAAATTTCGTAACTTTTATTAAAAATACAATATTTTCCTGTGTATATTTCGCACATGGGCAGAAAAAAGACAACCAGACTGCTGCAGAAACTCTTAGGCTATATCAAGCCTTTCAATATTAAAGTTAAAGAAAAATTTGCTAGAAAAAATTAAAACATCCATGATATGGGTTCTAAAGAAAGCCAATGATCAAATAAAAAGGGGTGCGAATTAGGATGACACAATGGGCGAGACCAAAAATATGGCGTGCGCACAGAAACTTTCTCGATTTCCAATACAAAATTTATTACCGGTACCTGCCTGCCTCAAGATCTCTAATGTGTTTTTGTTTCTGTCTTTCTCTGAATGTTTCTATCGTTTTTAATGAAGTAATAGATCTACTACATGTACTACACATTCTTACACCTTTTTGTCACATAGACTATATCTTTTAAATCTCTGCTTTGTTCATTCATACATGTATTTAAACATTACAATAGTAATGCAGTGTATTCTTCTTTATAGATAGTTCCTACCCACAAACCATCCTAATCAATTCCTCTCCAGCCCCCCCCCCCCCCCCCCCCCCCCCCCCCCCCCCCCCCCCCCCCCCCCCCCACTTCCTCCAAATATACTCTAAACAAATGATTAAAACAATCTTCCACTTCCACTTCCAGTCTTACACTGACTAAAAATTTTCCGATGCCTGACTTTTTAGTTCTCATCCGCACTCTCTCTATCTATCTCTGCCTCTCATTGTCCCTGACTGACTTTTTCTCACTCTCTTTCTCTTCCCCTACCACTTCTTTTTATTTTCCTAACTTTATCTTGATTGTGTACTTTTGGCAATTGTTAAGTGATGAGACTTGATGTTTAATTGTTGTATTTGTTCAGTTTATTACTACACAAAAATTATTAAAATACTAGTCAGATAGCTTAAGTACAAAAAAAATTTAAAAATTGTTTTCTTTCCATTGTCTTTTTTTTTATTATGCTAAAATTATGCCGCAACTTTTTGTAACTTTTGCCACTTTCAACTACAACTTTCTGGGGGGTCAGCTATAAACTATTACTACTACCACCTACATTACCATTACTAAGAACTTTACTAATACTACTACTACTTATATCATTATACTACGACTACTGCTACTACTTCAAGTACTATTATGTGTACTACTGCTACCACTACTACGACTATTATTACTATTACTACTACTACTACTACTACTACTACTACTACTACTACTACTACTACTACTACTACTGCTACTAGCCTACTACTATAGAAATGTATCCAAAAAGGAATCAAGAGCAAAGCACTTAAGAGTACACCTACTCAGTTGCTAAGGACCTAACAGTAGATGCACGTGCGCAAGTAATAGGAGTAATATAATAATAAACAGAGGAATATGCACAACTTAGCAACTGAGGGACACAATAAATCAAACACAACTAGAGTTAGAAAAATACATGTATACGTTTCGCCTTTAATGGCTTCATCAGACTAATGAAGCCATTAAAGACGAAACGTATACATGTATTTTTTTGCGTTTGATTTATTGTGTCCCTTAGTTGCTAAGTTGTGCGTATACTACTACTACTACTACTACTACTACTACTACTACTACTACTACTACTACTACTACTACTACTACTACTACTACTACTACTACTACTACTACTACTTCTGCTGCTACTTCTTGTGCGTTAGAAGTAACATCAGTTCAGAACTGCTTTATAGTTATAGTGTTCCTGATTTTGGTGTTACTTTAATTATCTTATTTTTCAATAACAATATAGATCTAGCATCCAGATACTCTTAACTCTTACCGACAGAAATTTAGGGTAGGCTAATGGTGACACAACAGTGAAAACAATGAAAAGAGCGAGCCAATGGCCACCGACGTCAGATCCTTTTTTTTCTAAAAATAAATTTGGAAAAACCTTTCAACCAAAGCATTATAATTATTCCCGATCGTAAACCAGTTTCTATTTATAACATCTCTGATTCGGTTGTTTCCTCCTTTCGTGCGGCCTTCTTTTCGTCCAATTAAGCTGAGGGGAAAAAATTGATACCAGAGTTTATTTCCATTAAATTGTCTCTCAAGTGTGTGATTATTCTGCAGCTTATGCTATAATTTTTTCTTGTCATAATGGTACATTGTTTTGTTTTGTTTTTAAGCGACGGCGATATAAAATTTAAATCTATGACTCCATTTTCACACACACACACACACACACACACACACGCACGCGCGCGGAATACGCACTGGTAAGAGGGCTTGCTCAAGATCTTTAAACATACTGTCCATTAAAAGTACAACCAACTTTGGTCAAACGTGTTGGTTAATTAAGAACGAAACTTTTGATTCGTTTCCATGGGAAAAGAAACAGTGTTAGAGATTTTGAGGCGCTCCTGAAACAGGGAGAGCGATAAACTGAGACTGCTGACTGCTGAGCACTGCAACTCAGTGATAGTGATTCGTGAGGCTAATGACTGACTAGTGAGCCCTCGACTGACAATGGCACAAAAATCTTGAGCCACAAACTAGATCTAGATGATCGATTAAATGTTACCTGATCTAAGATTTAGATCTATCTTTTTCTTTTCAAGATAAACTAATCAGAACGTAATTCATGATCTATATTCTCAGTAATATATATTTCTCATTGTTCTTTTCAAGATAAACTGACCAGAGCGTAGGCTAAATCAAGATCTAGTTTAGATCTATATCTCTTATTGTTCTTTTCAAGATAAACTGATCAGAACGTAGGCTAAATCAAGATCTAGAGCTGTAGTGCAACATGCTGGTAGCTTATGACTCATCCTAACAATATGAGATAAAGAAGGCTTATGAATGAGTCGTAAGCTACCCGGACGTTGTACTTACAATTCCTAGAACCTAGATCTAGATTCTAGATCAAAAGTATTTCTGCTTCTCTTTTTTATAATACATGTTTCCGTCCAAATTTAGATCTAGCTGATACGCACAATATGACCAAATCTTTTCAGCTTCTTCGTTGACCAAAGGGTAAAATTGCATCCTAACTCTCTTCACCGGCTAAATACCCACATACATCTCATCAATGGATTCGTGACGGGAGTAATAGTGCACTTATACCGACCAAAGGATTTAATTTAAGGCATCTTAACATGTCTCCTTCCCATCTTAGACAGTTTTTATCTGTAGATAATTAGCTCTCTCAACAGTCTTCTGTTGCTTACTGTTATTCTTTATAAACATTTTTCTTAGGCCTACACATGACTGAGCCTCTAATGTTTTTCAAATAATACAATACCAATGGAATTTAAATAGTTAGGTTTCACAAATATAAACTTTACAAATAGACTTTATGTCAACCTTCAAATAATGATTCAAATTTACAAGTCATTTTTACCAAAACGTTGTTGTTTTATTAATTCTTTCCCTTATCTGTAGGTGAATATTAAAGATGGGGGAGAACATACTGGGAAGACTTTTCCGATTAAGCTTTCCTGACTGCACAAGAGAAGCGCTGTCATTCCTGACGTCATACATCTCTCAGGACTGCCCAGCTATCCCAGGACTTAATGCAAATACAGAGCAAGTCATTGTTGAAATTTGCCAGGAGTTTGTCCTTTTCCAATCAAATAGAGGACCACCAAAGGTTTGAATATAGATGTATAACTAATGTTTTCTCAATCAAGACTATTAAGAGTACCAACTATACACAATACATTATGAAGTACGCAAATAACTGACCAAATGAGTTTCAACAAAGAAAAAATATTGCAGTGTAATTATTTATTTTCCTTAAATCCTTTTGTTATTTTTTTGTTTTACAAACAATTTGATGGTAGATAATTGCGATCTCGGAAGACACTTCCTTAGGAATTTGTTGTAGTGTACTGTAACAAAACAGCTAGTATTCTTTTGGACGCTGAAATGTCCCTTTTTACCCTTAATATGACACAGTTTCAATTCATTAAAAAATCTGTGAATATTGCCATTGGATGGAGCAGTCGACAAACAAAAATCATGAGGCAGTGCTTGTATAGTAATGGTATTTATAATTAAGTTAACATTACCAACTTACTCAACTGTCTGTTTCACTTACACCGATCGTCGTTCCATTCAAATTCACACTAGATTCTGTGTCTTGGTCGAAAGCTAGTTATCTACTCTAGGTCTTTACTCTAGTAGAGTGCTATTCTTTCACTTGATACAGCACTTTTTATGTTCTAGGTTTTATAATCTATACCTTGATAATTAAACAACGGCCGGTATCGCCGTGAGGCGAACTTAGGCGTGCAAAGGAAATAAAAGCTACAGTGAAAAATAAATGCAGATTCGAGTGGGTACAGACCTAGATCTAGATAGATCTGTGTGAAACCAAAATCAAGAAGAGATGTTAACATGGGGATACTCGAATAGTTAGCCTTTAAATTTATAATGTAAGTATTAATAGAACTATAGCTAGCTTTAGACTGTTTATTATAATCCTAGGAAATCACAGTATTTAGCCAGCAATCCCCATGAAACTGCAGTATTTTTAGGGGTTTGCCAGCATTCCTATATCTTTGGAACCACTAAAGATAGAAAAAAAAACTGTTGCAGGTTTGCAAACTGTAGACTTTGGTCTTTCATTTAAAATGTCTTTTTCATCGCGTACGTATCTGCTAATTGACTTAAAAACGATAACGGCATGTTACTAAAAATAGCTTTTTGGATGTACTGCGAAAAATTTTCCTCCTTTTTCACTTTTTGTCACCATCATCACTGATTTTGAGTGTGGACGTTGGGGTCCTCTGGGTCCACAAAGTTCTGGCTGTGGTTAACAACAGAATGTGTGTAACCTAGATCTTTTAAGGTGTGATAAGAGCGAAAAGCGTCGCTGTAGATCACTGATCCTTTAACAATTTATTTTGTGATCAGGGGCAAGAGTGTCTCTTTTGTGCGGTTTTCCGCGACGTCACCGGTGAGTGGCACTATAAATTTTCGTTTTGTTACTCGCTCGATCCCACCAAACAGCCAGATTTGAGTGGGGAGACGGCCTCTTTTTTACTTTCGACGAGTAATGAGTGTCTCGTCGATTTCTACAACAACGCCTGGGCCCCCGATCGGCGCTTGTTTTCTGTACCACTCGTCTGTTACTTCGGAACAGAACGAGCGCCAGTCCACAACTGTGTGCTTAGAAAGCCCTAGACACACACTAACGGTTTCGTGATCCCAATGTTTTGAAATGAAATGTTTCACTAAGCACATTATTTTCCAGGCAGGAATGTTTGAACCAGAAAGTAACGTACCCTTTTATTCCGAACTTGAAAATTTGCAAAGCCTGCGCTTCTTTGATTTTGGTATCGGTAAAGAAGCCCTGCACCGCCACAAGTGGTCTTCCTCACGAAAAGTACAGGAACCTCCGCACTTGGGGCACTTTAAATCCTTAGGAATCACTCCGTGGTCCCTTAGAAACTCTAAACTGGCTTCTTGATTGTTAAAAAATTTAGAAATAGCGGTGAAATAATCGAGAGAGCAGTGGGCACATGTAGCCATAACGAACAACAAGTGAACGAATGATTCAAATCGGGCGGTTCAAAATCGCCGGGTATTATTTCGCGCATGCGCCCAAACGATATCACGTGATGTTATATATTTGAATGCGCATGCGCAATATTCTAGTCACGTGATGTAAACATTGTGCGAGGGTATCATGGGTTCTCGGTAGTGTGTGTATTAATACGCGGAAAAGAAAGAAATAATGCAGGATAAAAACACATGTAACTCAAAAAGTTTTTGTTTGCGGTAAATTTTATTAACATATTCGTATTCAGCACACAAAAATACATATAAAAACATACATCTCATCAATGGATTCGTGACGGGAGTAATAGTGCACTTATACCGACCAAAGGATTTAATTTAAGGCATCTTAACATGTCTCCTTCCCATCTTAGACAGTTTTTATCTGTAGATAATTAGCTCTCTCAACAGTCTTCTGTTGCTTACTGTTATTCTTTATAAACATTTTTCTTAGGCCTACACATGACTGAGCCTCTAATGTTTTTCAAAAAATACAATACCAATGGAATTTAAATAGTTAGGTTTCACAAATATAAACTTTACAAATAGACTTTATGTCAACCTTCAAATAATGATTCAAATTTACAAGTCATTTTTACCAAAACGTTGTTGTTTTATTAATTCTTTCCCTTATCTGTAGGTGAATATTAAAGATGGGGGAGAACATACTGGGAAGACTTTTCCGATTAAGCTTTCCTGACTGCACAAGAGAAGCGCTGTCATTCCTGACGTCATACATCTCTCAGGACTGCCCAGCTATCCCAGGACTTAATGCAAATACAGAGCAAGTCATTGTTGAAATTTGCCAGGAGTTTGTCCTTTTCCAATCAAATAGAGGACCACCAAAGGTTTGAATATAGATGTATAACTAATGTTTTCTCAATCAAGACTATTAAGAGTACCAACTATACACAATACATTATGAAGTACGCAAATAACTGACCAAATGAGTTTCAACAAAGAAAAAATATTGCAGTGTAATTATTTATTTTCCTTAAATCCTTTTGTTATTTTTTTGTTTTACAAACAATTTGATGGTAGATAATTGCGATCTCGGAAGACACTTCCTTAGGAATTTGTTGTAGTGTACTGTAACAAAACAGCTAGTATTCTTTTGGACGCTGAAATGTCCCTTTTTACCCTTAATATGACACAGTTTCAATTCATTAAAAAATCTGTGAATATTGCCATTGGATGGAGCAGTCGACAAACAAAAATCATGAGGCAGTGCTTGTATAGTAATGGTATTTATAATTAAGTTAACATTACCAACTTACTCAACTGTCTGTTTCACTTATAGCTTTTAAAGGTGTAACCAAATTTGCTTCATATTTGCAATTAATTTCCTTTCCCAGAAATTGTCTTCTGTTCAGGAACTGAATCTGCTAGACATGATCTGCACCTGTTTCAAAGAAGCTCCAGAAAAAAGCAAATATCGCATTTTCAATCTGATGTTTGGAGCGCACTGTAACGGGTCAGGAAACCTTCTCACAAAGCTGGTGTCTCTGGCCCTGTCCACGCGCTGTGCCCCAGTTCTCTTCTGTGTTGCCATTTGGATGCAGGTGGGTACCCTCTTCAAGATGTATGATAGATAGCCTACTTAACAATTGTTTCGTTCATCAAATGTTTGTATTTTGAGTTGTTAGTTTCAGTAACTAGTGCAAGCAAAATTATGAGTATTTAGCTTATGCTAAAACAAGGTGAATCTTGATGGCAGAAGTTGTGAATATACAGGATATATCTGAACGAATGTAACGGTTTTATTTCTTTCACTCATTTTGTATATATATATCAGTATCATCACTATTACTATTTCTACTGCTGATTTGATGTATAAATGGTATTCAATTTTGAAACTTTGATTTGAATGCAGGTTTTTTATGCCTCACAAATATTGTTAGTTGGGTTTGAAATAATGAATGGTTTATACATTGATTACATTTTGTGTTTCTAAGTAATTTCAAGCCTTCCACATATTTAAATCTTATTTTGAGTTTTACTTATGAATATAATTAAAGCTTTTATAGAGGTTTTGCTGTATATGTTTTGTTTTGAGTTTAATTTAAAAGCTTGTAATCCTTTGCCTCAATCCCTTGAAAAATCTTGTATTTTATCACACCTTGTGTGTGTGTGCAGGAGCGGGACAGTTTGAGTAACGATGTGAAGTGCCTGACCCACCGATTGGTCAGCGACTACTGCTTGCTTTATCCTGACCCGTCCAGTGTGTTCTGCAAGCTGCCGGCAGTGTCACCTCTGTTTGCCTGCAATTTTATCACATCTGCAACATCTTATTACAGTTTTGGAGGTGGGCGTCTTTGTTTTGTTTTTTTACTTCAGGGGTAAGCTTTAATTGGGTACATCTAATTTTTGTGAGAGATTTTCACTCAATGAGTACACAATGTCTCTGAGCTAGCAAAAACAGTATATCTCATTTTTTATAGTCTTGATACAGTTAAAATAATGATGTATTGTTGTTTTTTATCTATTTATCCATTTTAGTTTTAACTTTGGGATAAATACTGATCTAACAAATACAGTCAAACCTGCCCATGGTGACCATTGAAGATCAGGTCGCCATGGACAAGTGGTGGCCTTTGACAATAAAAGTCAACTGAGTACTACTACTTGCACAATAATTCTTCTGCTCTGTAGGCGAGAACCGGGGTTTCTAAAAGTCTTCCCCCTTTTCAGTTCCCAAATGTACTGTTTCAAATGGTCGGCAGGCGAGCAGGCTTTTTTCCTGCTCGAATGGGATGGAGACATGTCAACGTAATATATATATATATATGACTCTTATTTAGTTTATCGTTTTTTTAGCCATGTCTCACACTTCACATCCAGTCCTCTGCCCGCGCTGTCATTTCAATCTTACAGCTATTAACATTGTTCACTGCATTTGATCATCTAACTTGGTGTCGTTGATAATGATATTGTGTAGGCCTATTTACCGGCATATTCGAGACCGAACTCTTAAATCGAATCTAGATCTAGATTTGGATTTTACAAGTGCACCAGTGTTTGCTTTCTAGATACATATATGGGTATAAAGAAAGATTGTATACAGCGACGCGGTTACAGAGTGTGATGCCGGAGACTTGGCCGATCACATTATTTAAGGCTGAGTAACAGTGTTTCTGTCCTAATGTTGCTACTATATATCCTAGTGTTTCAATATAAAGGAATAATAATGGGCACAAACGCTTTGCATCGCAATTATTTTACTTTACATAGTAAACAATCTTTCTTGAGACCTAAAAAACATTAAATTTTAAGGTAGCTTAGCTTTATTCAACAGTCAGACCAAAGAATTTTATTGGTACAAAAACACTCAAATATAGTTTTTGTAACTAAATATGAACAAAAACTCTTCATGTAATGCGTAAGTAGCAAAATTTGGACAAAACTTTGTATAATTATATACTAAAGAGGCAGGAACACCATAATAACGTGTATAGATACCCTCGTCTTTGAAATATAGCCAGTCAAGACAAAATTTCAGATGTTTTTTTCTCAGTTGAGTGGCAGCCCTGCTTAATCCCAAGGAGTGTATATTTGCCTTTTACTGTTTTTTTATGTTTCATGGACTGGCTTCAAATTTGATTGTGAAGCCTCTGGTTCTCTTTGCACGTGCTGACCCTACGGTTGCCTCAACTATAAACTAATGCTAACCCTCCCAGGTGCGGACAGCCTGCCCCCCCTGAGCCTGCTGCAGCACGTGAGCGACTGGGTGGGCCAGGACAACACGGTGTGCTGCGAGTCGCTGCGTCAGGCCACCGTGCACCACGCCTACACCACTCCGGTCCCGGGCCTCACTGGCTGGTGTGTCAGGGGGCCGCTCGTCTGCTCGCAGCTTCTCGCCCAGGCCAAGAGTTCCACGTCGACGGCAGGACTGGCCAAAGGAGGGCTGGATATGCAGGTGAAACACTCACACTCTCTCTGTGACTCTCTCTCTGTGACTCTCTGATTCTTTCTTTCTCTTTTTTTCTGTCTGACTCTCTCTGATTCTCTCTTTCTCTATCTATCAATCTATCTGTGTGTGTTGGTCTATCCATCACCACTCACATATAGACACATATCTATGATCTGAAATGCAAAAGATCAAAATGGAGATCTTTATTGAGTAGACTTGGATATATCGAAGTCAGTGGGCCAGCTGCCAAACTTTGTTACCTCCGAGGTTTCGTTACAGGCAAGCTTGTATTTATCATAATAGATTTAACTTTCTGGGACTTCAATTTACAATAGTATTTAGTGTTTTTGCTGTCTTTCTCAATAATTGAAAGTTTTAAAACATATTTGCAGAGTCACCAAATGATTTTACTTACATTGGGTAAAATTTGGTTTCAAACAACAAGACATTTGCCCGTCTTCAATGAATAAAAATTGGTGGTAGTCTTGAGTTTGAGTAAACAAATTTCAAAAGAAGCTGATGCTGCACATGCATGCGTGACTGGGCGTAGACTTTTTCTCAAAGAAACCTATATGCCTACATTGGCAGTATATTCAACCTCATGCTCGTCAACATGAGCACTAGCGATCTGAAGATGAACCCAAGTAACTGCGTAATTCCAACCTTTACCTAAATAAATGTACCAAGGGTCGACGATAAAGAATCTGTTGTGATTCTCTCGCTCTCACTCACTCACACACACTCACTGACAATTTGTTGTTTGTGGAGTTTTTATCTGGCCAGTATCATTAAAAGTGGCGCACATGTAATGTTCGTTAGATCTAGATCTGAGAGAAACTGTTCATAGCCGCTCTAGGCAATCCATGACAATGGCTAAAACGCACAGAAATCTAAATAATTGCGGTTTTTTTTTCTTTGTTCCTAATATGAAACCTAAGGTAAACCGAAATCATCGACCAGCATACTAATCACTATCGTTAAACCAAAAGGAAGTTACTAACTTCATCCCACTGACTGGTAGGGGTCAAGGGGTGCCTTGAAATTAAAAAGGGAGAATGGGGGATTCAAGCCCTGAAAGAAAGGATAGGCGAGGACGGAAGAGAATGAGAGATGAGCTAAGAGCGATTGGCTGATTATTTTTTACATATAAGTTTGGGTTCCAGCGGAGGCAGACAAACAGGCAGATAAAGAGAAATCATAATTCAAGCAACGCTTTTAGTGCCTGCTGTCATTCTTTAACAACCTAACCAAACAAAAATATGGTCAATATGGCCTGGAACAGGTTAGGAAAATCCGTTTGGATCAAGATTGTCAGATATTTTACTTGTGATGATAAAAAAATTGACAAAAACAAAAATCTGTTGCAAACACTGAATACCGAACTGTACATTTTCGACAATTCTTGGCAATAGACAAAAGGTAGAAGGGGTCAAAGGGATTCCCAATTTATTATCAATATTCAAAGAGACAAGAAATTAAAGTAAACAAAAAAATGAAAAATGAAAAAATAACACACACAATAAAGCAGAAACAAAACGGAAAAACAACAAAATGAACATCCTTTATTATATAGGCACCTACTTCCTTGGCTAATCTCATTTAAAATATTTGTTTAAACAAGGGATATTACCCAATTTTTCATTCAAATTTGTGGCTTATGTCCCTTCCTTTTCATGTTTTATCTTGACTATGTTTAAACCAAAATTGTAATTAGACCCCCTAAAATTTCAATTTAAACATGTCTACACTGTATTTATCTTTGGTTCTGTGTTGATCTCTGGTTCCCCTGTACAGACGCAGGTGGCCTCCCTTCTGGCGTGCCTGGACAAACTGCACCTGGCCCTGCTGCAGAGCCTGGTGTTCTCGGCGTGCGTGAACCTCAGCCCAGGCCTGCTCAGCGCCGGAGACCTGGCCCACATCACCCACACGCTGACCGCGGTGCGCCCCCTACAGGGAGACCGCAGCGCCGACAGCAGAGATGAGGAGTCTGCAGCGCTAGGGGTAGCTCTGGACAGGCTGGCGCAAATCCTGCAGGTGGCTTCAGGGACGCGCACTTACATCTCTGACAGAGGTAAGTGTTCAAGTTTTACATTTCTGTACAGTATTGTAGTTAGAGAATAGAGTGCACTGGTTTCAGCCATACATAGAATGGTTTAATCACTACCCTTCAGACACTTAAAATATTTAAAGATGAAGATAAAGATGTATGGAAAACTGAAAAGGCCAAATATTTTTTATGTTAAAATTTATTTCATTAATTCAAGTTTGTGACTGCTTTACCATGCCTTTTATCATGACTGAGTTGGAATTCCAATGAGGCCATCGAGTTCCCTTGTTGTTGGGTTGGTGTCAGTAGAATGTGATGGGTTGAAACAGAAGTGCTGCTATCTCTACTATTCTCTACTCTGTTTCTGTGTTCTTGAAATAGCCTTGTTGCTGACTATCGGTGGTAGGAAGCCGACAAAGAAACTTCTTATTTTGTGAAGTCTAGTACCTGTAACCATTTCCTATCCTTTTGAAATTTAATATTTTATTTTATTTGTAGTAAAAGAGGAAACATTTCAACCATTTTATGATTTGTTAACTTTTTTCAGGTCTTTTACTTTAACTAATATTCTTTTTAACTTTATATTTAAGCGCATGTATGTTCTGAGTGTTCTCATGCATATCAAAGAATATTTTTTCTTTTATAATAGAATTCAGATATCCTTTGTCTATTTTTGTTGCCTTGTTATAATTAACCATTTCAGGTGTATTGAGTAGAGCTACAATGTTGATTCTGTGTAGTCTTAATTTGAATACACTTAGGAATTCAATCAGTTTTTAAAGGCATTTTTCTTTTTTTTTAGGAAAAATCAAGGAGATGGAATCCATAGCAAGACATAAGCTTCCTCATAACAGGTAAATGATAACAAACTTTTTTTTTTGTTTATCTCCTAACATTTTATACAGGTATTACCATTATTGCAGTATGTTAACAATCTTCATTCAGTAACAAAAGTTTATGGAGTTGGTTGTTTTTTTTTGTATACCTTTGCATTTTGAATGATCAGTAAAACAGTAAACCAACATACTTGAACTCAACAAATATTCAACAAATGGATAAAAATGCCCTAGTTTTCTTTGTCTTTAGCAAACTATCTTTGAGCCAACAAATTAATTTCATACACACCCTTGGATCCAATGAATCTAAGGTGTCATAAGCTTGTATAGCTGCTTACCAGACACTCAATTTACTTAAAATTAGACTACTGCCGGCCGATTGCCAAAGAATAATTGAGATGGTGTTGTGCAGAAAGAGGGGTGGGCCAAATAATGAACAATGACGAGCAGCGAGGGAAATGGAAGAGAAGTGCCAGCCAACGAACAGCTGCTGAGCTTGATAGGAAATCAAAGAGACAAAAATCCGGCATACCTTCAAGACGTGATGTGTGTGTGAGGTTGGGAAAGGGGAGGTAGAGGGGTATGGATGTGATTGGCTCAACATCTAGTTCATGTAATGTATTCTGTAGAGGGAAGCACTATATTGGCAGTACTGAGTCATACATGGCTTCAACAAACAGCCTGTTCAAAGTTTGTTAACTTTTGTAAGGTTATCTATCAGTCTAATACAGACACAATCACCCGCTCTTTTGTAACTGCTTCAATATGAATTATCTGTACCAGACCATTTTACTATTGTTTTTGGAGGTCTTTTCTTTCCTCTTATCTTATCTAAATGTGGTTGTTAGGGGCTTGGTGCTTTTTAAACTACATGTAGTACAACAGGCATGCTGGGTGATATTTTGTTCTATTTCTATATATTTGTGAAATGCCAGTTAGTTTTCAGTTTAAATACTCCTGATCTCACAATGTGAGGGCATCCATTTAACTGCCACATAGACTCTCTGTTAAAATATCATACTTTGATTTCTAGTTTTATCATTTTGTGTCCTCTTGCAGACAAAAAAAATAGGGACGTAGAAAAAATACAAATATTGAAATCAGATGAAAAGTTTCATTCCTTAAATAAATCCAGGTTTTTCTTTCTTTTGTCATGACTCGTAAAAGTTTTATTGAGGTATAAAAATTATCAATTATACTATAGCATATAAAAAGTGCTGGATTCATTTTTCTCAATGGTTGATATTATAATTGTTATAATGTCATATTTTTATCACTCATCTATCTCTCCCTAATTTCAGGTTGCTGTTGATGGTGTTGAAGCAGCAGCTGCAAGCAAGCTCATCTTACAGTCCTCCGAGTTAACACATATGTTAATACAAGCAAAGAAGAGAACTTGTTTAAAACTAAACCGTTCAACAAGACTTGCAGGAATTTACCTTGCCAACTCTGAGGGTAGACCATGAAGGCTTCACTGCACAATTCACTGGAACAGCTGAGAGCATGACAAGGATGCAGACAGGGCGGCTTCGCTGTGCAAACTACAAGTTTGGCCTAAGCGGCCCGTCAGACAAATAAAGGCGTTTTGGGTTGGACATAGCAGCCCTCCATAGCAAGTGAAGACATTTTGGTTTGGGCTTAGAGGCCCCCATAGGAAAGTGAAGACATTTTGGTTTGGGCTGAGGCCCCCATAGGAAAGTGAAGACATTTTGGTTTGGGCTTAGAGGCCCCCATAGCAAGTGAAGACATTTTGGTTTGGGCTTAGAGGCCCCCATAGGAAAGTGAAGACATTTTGGTTTGGGCTTAGAGGCCCCCATAGGAAAGTGAAGACATTTTGGTTTGGCCATAGCGGCTCTCCATAGCAAGTGAAGACATTTTGGGTGAACATAATAGTGTGCACCAAAACAAATGAAGACATTTTGGTGGACTTCGGTTTTCTTCTTCACATCATATGGAGATTCCGGTCGTCCGCACAAAGCTGGCCGTCCTCTGAAGAGCCCCAAGGTCGCCTTGCAGCTTCTCCCTCAGTGACGTTTCATCCGGCCATATTTCTTTTCTTGCAGTGCTATGAAGCGTACAATGCTGCAATAGGTGTTCAGTGTTCATTTCCCCTTCTGCACATGGGCACATCTCTGACTCACCAATCTAAAAGTACGACATTTTGGTTTGGGCTTAGAGGCCCTCATAGGAAAGTGAAGTCATTTTGGGTGAACATAATGGTGTGCACCAAAACAAATGAAGACATTTTTGGTGGACTTAGCTGGGTGCATCCCCAAAGATTTAAAGACATTTTTTCATTTGGGCACGGAGACACTCTGGTGAGGTCAGTGATAAAGCCAGATTAGAAAATGTTGGTGCTTGTGGAATCTCAAGAGCAAAATGGTAGTCTCTCTTGATAATAATCACATATTGAGAGAAAAGAAGTCTTAGTACTCTTAGTCGAATAGTATAATTTAGAGCTATCCCTTGGGGTGTTCAACAGTGGTGAAAAGTTCAACTAAGCTTAAAGGGTAGATAGTCAAATAGCTTAGTGGTCGGACATCTTGTAAAGTGTGCCCATTATACGAGGCATGTGACCTAATTTCACGCACGCGGTACAATCTTTTTATCTGTAGGTTCTTCGTATTGTATATTGAAATTTCGTGTGGATCAGTTCTCATGTAATGATGCGCATGTATTTAAAAGGTGTCAGTAATTTGCTAACATCATGAAAACTTGTGTACTTCAATCAATATGTTAAGCATTAATTGCCATGATGCTTTAAAGGCCGCCCGAACGGCCAGTCTCGGACTGACACAGGTGACTGATGTGAAAAAATGGGGTGTGCCAATATTCTTCACCTGGTTAACTGATTTCTTTGGTAATGCCTCCCCAAAAGAGAAGGGCTTATACTCTTTGACTGTTATCCATTATTTTAAAAGCGGTTCTAATCAAACTGTTGTTAATTCAAAATAAAAATCATGTTTTATGTAACGGACATTAATTTTTTATATTGTGTTTTTTTTACATATTCTTTTATTGTTTTAGATCTGTCTCTTTTAACTCCATTTAAGTTATTTACCTTTTAAAAAATCTTATTAGCTTAGAAAAAAAGTGTCAGTGGTAAACTATGAAATTTGTGTTTTAAGTCAAAAGGCAAATGAATGCCGGTAGCTCAATCAGACAGAGAGCTGGAGGTTCCCTCTTCATATCGCCTTTTTTTTTTTTAACATAACAAAAGTGAAAAATATAAAGAGCATTTTTGTCAGTGGTGTAACAAAATGGTTTGGAAGGTACATGATATGATGATGATTGATTTTGAACCAAGATGTGAGCAAGAAGAGCCTCAGTATGCCCCAAGTCCTAGAAGGTTCATACCAATAATTGGTAATATGACTTTGTTTTCTAATTTCTTAAATAAAATGATACGGGTCACAATGACTCAAACTGCATCAAACACATGTCTAGCGCCAAGGACCTGTCAATCATTATCATTTGTGATGCTCTCATTTTTCCTCAGTAGATTTTAACCTTTAGAGAAATAAAGCCACATATAAACCCAAGCAGAATATTGTAAAAACCAACTCTTGTACAGTGTATTAAAACTTTATTGTCTTCAAAAGCATTCAGTTTTTAAGGCCTGAATCTTCATTGTTTGATAGACAAGACCATATCTGCAGCTTCCTTCTAAGCACCTGATCAGTAGGGTCTAAATTTTCTGGAGGCTTTCATCTCTTTAATCTTTCTCTTGTCCTCCTCAAACTTAGCCTGCAGCTCCAGGATGTCTGGTGGAAGAAAAAGAAAGAAAAAAAAATTTGTTTTACTTTATGATGTTCATTTGCGGAAAGCTGTTTCGAACAGCAAATCCATTCAAGTTTTAAAAATCATCATAATCACAAACAATAAAATGAACCACAAATTACGCCTGTTTTTACCTTATCAGCAAGTAAAATCTTAGAAATGGGTTTTAAACTGCAAATATATGAAAGGTTGAAATAGCTATGATAGACTATAGCATGAATAAAACCACAAAAGTAAGAACAGAAGCTGCAACTGCTTCATTTCACCTTCAATGTGAACTATGACTCAGTCACTCTAGAGTGAGTGTAGTCTTTTAAACTACATACATGTATTTTTGTGAAAAAGTAAGAAAAAATTCTACTCCAGGCAAAGTGACAATATATAGAAACAAAATAATAGCATGGCATTACAAAGAATCATTATCATTGAGTTTTGTTGCTTTTAGTCAATTAAACAAGGAGGGCGAGCTGGCTTAAGTGGGGGTCTAGAGTGCTGCTAGCCTTCTATTCTGAGGCCATGATAGTGCAAATTTGTTTGTCAGGTTTTATCCACTGCTGATTGGTTCAGTATGAGTACATAACCTACTAATACAGGAGCTGTGGTATGCCCACACTGTCTCTTTGTGACAGCACCCAAAATAGCCAGATGTTAGTCTTGAGATCCGTACACAATGTGGTCCAGTTGCTGATACTTGATTTTTTTAATAATTAACAAATATATCTGATTAAACGAGAAAATTTCCGAAATTCATTAACCACACAATAATTATTGTAATTGTTCTTGTTATTACTTTTGCGATAAGACCAGGGATCACAGTGAAAAAATTTTCCAACCCCTGAACTTTGCCGTATAATTTGAACGGATTTACGACAGCTCATCAAATTGTCGGTTCTGTAAACCCAAACCAATGCTGTAATAAGATTGTATTAAGCAGTAAACATAAATAATGAAGCATGCCAAGAGACTTATTTTATCCACATATTCATTTCAGTCATCCTGCTTTATCTCATTCCTAACTTATAGGCCTACAATATCAAGGTTGTGAGACATTTAGACCTGTACATGTAATTCTAGAGTTTATTGACATGTCTAATGCCTTAAAATGTAGCCTTTAATTACTCCAAAGATATCAGACATTTTATTTGCGCACCAGTTCTTATTATGGCGTAATGAACGGGATTATCACCCTCCGATAAAAATAAAAATAACAATAATAAAACAGCTTAGTAGTTAGTCTTCAAAAGCCTATCAGATATTGCCCTTGAAATCCCTTAAACGTAAGAGAGGTACATGTATACAGTTAAAAATGCAGAGAACTCTCGGACTTAATACTCGCTATGACAGATCCAGATTGAGTCCCAAAGTGTGGGAAGCTGGCGATGATACTCTAGATTAAATAGATTTTAGATCTAGTTTGCCTACCTGTTTATTATTATAAAATCACACCTGAGCGAGTGAACGATAACACAACTGTTGTACTGATCACAAGCTTCGTTTTAAAAAAAAAGTACTTTATTCTAGATCTTGATCTATCCATTGTTGGAAATGACGGCAAGTCAGAAGGTATGGATAGACAGATCGCCGTGATTGGTGTTGTTTGGACGAATAAAGTCTATAACAAACCACAGTGATTCGATAGGCTATTGTGGATATTACTGATAGTTGGCAAAGAAATCTGTATCGATTAATATTTAATATTAACATCCCGTTCGATTTTTTAATGTGCACTTTTTTTTCTCGGTTCATTTTTTTTTTAACCTTAGCCGTAAAGCGATGCTTCAGTCTTCTTTTGAGATAAGTGCCGATGTAATGTCTACAAGGTCGCACCAAGAAACGCAAATAACGTTACATTGAAAAATCAAATGAAATATCCTCCGGAATGAATAGCTTGAACTAGCGAGGTTTATCGGAATCGATATCGAAAGCAAAACGTGTTTCGCGGCAAATGTACTTCCGTTTTGAATCGAAAGTAGTTCATGTAATAGAAGATCCGAAATCGAAACTAAAGGATAAACAAAACGGTACTTCCGTTTTGAAAGAAAAAGCAGTGTCGCCTGGTTTTCGCACTTTTTCGTTTTTTAATCAACGGTAATGCTGACCGGATTTCGCAATTTTTTCGGGACAGTCCGCGGCGCCGCGGCCGCGGAGATTATCCGCGGAAATCGGTGCTGCCGCGGAAAATCGCGGATCCGCGGAAAACTGTGATCCCTGGTAAGCTTTTAAGTTTTATTGTAAAATTGAATAGTCAAAACTAGTCACTCACGTTTTCTTTTCGTCTCTCGGAACTGGGATGTGTAGAAATCCTTTAACTCCTGCAATAAGAGATTTGGGATAAAAGTGTAACTGCAATGCAAAGAAATGAAATACAAAGAAAATAAATGGCTTTTTGTATTAGCTGTGACACAGTTTCCAAACATTATTTAAGATGCAGGTACAGTTAAACCTGAACACTTTATAATTCCCCAATCATTTTCCTTCACTTTAATATTAGTTACTGTCCACCGCAACCATCTGCTCAATGCAACTGCAGGCAGCCTATAATCTGCCTCCAACTGACAAAATCCTGCCCACCTTGACCACCACTTGGTAATTTAAAAAAAATTTGACAGAAATGAAGAGAGGGAGGGGAAATGGACATTGGTACTTTAGACATTGACAATGTGTCTTTTGTATTTAGATCTAGATCTATCTTTTACCTTCCACCAATTAAACAACATAGGCCTACACCGACTACCTTAATTAAATTTTTAAGTTTGGTGAGAGGGTGAGGAAGGAGATAAAATTTAACCTTTTAACAACATTAAGCATTGGTGTTGACCTCTAGATGGCGATTATGGTACATGTGTGCATAGCTAGAGATGGACTTGGCTGTTCTACTGTCTAGATTTGAATTAGGCAGCTTTGTTTTTGGTGATAATATACCAAGAGCTGCAAAGGGTTTGGCGGGGATGCCACTAATGTCAGCATCGGTAGGGAAATGTGTGAGGTCAATGCCTAGGATGGGTATTGGAGAATAACGGCACTCATGTGCAGCTCTGAGAAGGTGCTCTCTGGCATCACCTTTCTCAATTTGTTAATTTTTAGTTTAGAGCAGTTATGGACTGGATTCTCGTTACTAGCAGGGTTAAGCCATTCAGGATCTCGTTATTCCTAGATTTTAGGACGCAAATAGAGAGAAAAACCTCTCAAGAACCTTTCAAACCTTTTGTTAATCGAGATGTTAAAAATGGGGACTACTGTAAATAAATACAAGAAAAAGTATCAAGGTGATAAAGATCTACAGTGGAAACCCCATAATTCAAATTACTTGGGATTCGATCTAAACTTCGAATTATAGAATGGGAAATACCTGAACCCCAAAAGTGTTAAAATTAGCAGACAGTTACCATGACTATTTGAAAAACTGCGTTGATGATAGTTTCCTGTAGTATTCTTTCTATAGCTACCTTCTCCCAACCCCATTTCTTTTAAAGGCATGTCTTGGGCAGCAATATGCATTGAGGTCAGCTTGACAGGTAGTACTTTTGAAATGCCTATTGGTGGTGTGAACTTGAAATTCAGAGAATCAAAACAGAAAAACTTTGAATTAAGGGTGTGATTTTAACCTATTCTTTTTAATTATCAGACTTTGTTCTGTGAGTTTTCCACTGCATTTCACAAAATTTATGCTAGTCAAATAAAGATCTAAAAATACACCCCTCAAGTCACAAATAGCTTCAACTGTGAAACGCATCACTGCTTGGCTAAAATAGGTTTTTCTTTTGCTGGGATAGAATCAATTTCACTTAGTAATAAATTCTTACTGTTTTCTTCTTCTTCATGCGCAATTTTTCCTTGGCCTTCCTCTCATTCTCCTCCGTCCGCTTGCTGCCCTTGTTTTTGCCATGACGAGTTACTTTGATGAAACCGTCCTCGTCAGGGACCCCTTCCATATCTTTCTCCTGCTGTGCCTCCTATACATTAAAAAAACAATGGAAGTGTGTTTAGCACCACACAAAAAAACATGTTTTTATTCCATTAGAGTTTGTTCCCAAATATCACACACCAGACATGACAATTTGTTTTTTATGTTTTAACATAAAATGAATTGAAACTAGGCCTACTCACAGGCTGAAGTTATTTTAAATGATTATGTTAGTCCTACACAAACAGAACTGTGTCTAAGGTATTACAGGAACCAACATGCGATAAAAATTCGTTGTTTCTGTTGGTTTTATGTAAATATCAGATGATAAGGACATGCAACATTTTTAAATAGCATGGATTCTTGAGCAAGGTATGTGACATCATGTTAGTAAGTATGAAGATAATAAATGGTACATGACCATTTTTTGCACTCAGTTTATCACTTTAATAAAACAGTCAGAATGCAGTGCCCCGATCTTACATTTTCAGCCCAATCATTAAACACCTATTATTCCCAACTACCTCACCTCAAGACGCTACCAATAGAGTAGTACTGATCAAGTAATAGAAGCCTACCTCATCTTTTTTCTTATAATACTCTGCCAAGTATTTTTCTGCTTGATCTTCCATAATCTTCACATCTGGTATATCTTTGTACTCGTGCATGTAGGCTGAGGGGTAAAAAGACGCAGTGAGACAGCTTTACAAAAACCTTAATATGCAGCAAAGCATCTAAAACAACAAAACATTATTTATTTTTAGTAGACCATGCTATAATTTCAATAATTCTTCGAATACAATGTTTGTACCATGTAATTTATTGCCTTCATTATTCCAAATATAGATTTCAGTAAGTTAATATTTTGAACTATAGGACTAAATCTTTGTGCCAGTTGTTTGTTTTTTCTTTAAATTGCTTTGTTCAATTTAGTGCTTTACTTTGCCGTTACTTTATTTAAACCATTCCATTTTAAAAACCTTTTAAGAAATGCAAAATGAAATATCTCTTATTTATTAATTTATATTCTGTTAAAAATGATCTTTTATGTCATAAAAAAGTATCATTAACAATACCTCTCAAACCTGACATGAGAGGTGTGTCTTTATCCGATAAAAACCTCTCTTTGTCATAGGTCAGACTGCATGCATTCTTCACTCCGTTTGGTTTTCGGAAGACTACATAGGCAACAGAAACATTCTGTGTCATGAAAAATAAAACAAAGCCAATTACTTTTTTTTGGTTAGCAATGAAATGAGTCATGGAAAAAATTTTGAAAAATGTTACTTTCAGTCTTTGACAGTGAATACATGTAAGACAAATATTACACAGTTAAGAAGCATACCTATCTATACCTTGGACAGACATGGTTATTGTTCCTGATGGGTTTTTGTCAAAACTGTACATCTATCACGGTGTCAAATCAGTCTGGCCCAGCAGTTTTTCGCAACCACCATATGGCACAGATCCGACATAGTTCATTTACTTACGGCTATGAAGTTTGCTTTCTAATTCTCTACTGAATCAATCAATTACGAATAAAGGCATGGTTAAACACAATATTTACGCTAAAGCCTAAACAATAACGTATTGAATTTTATATGATATTAAAGAAAAATATCAATAGATTAAAATATGAGATGATTAGAAAAAAATCGCTAGAAATGTTTCTTTGCTTTTAATTAACGAAAAAAAAAATGTGTAAATATTACAGTTGCAAACTGTAAATTAAATATGGTAACTCTTTTGACATTTCTTGGATGCAGTGCAATAGCTTTTAAAAAACAATCAGGCCAGAGTTTGGGAAAAAATCATCCAGAGTTTGAATAACAGAGAGTGACAGTTCACATGCATCTCCTATTTATCTCTCTGGTATTTTTTATGTGTCTGCGTGTTCTATAGAACAGTAGACGTACTTAGGTTACCTTGATGTGTGTTCCTGACGAAACTGAAAGGCTTGCCTTCAGAGGCATTGCAGTGGCCTTTGGTTGAAGATAGATACGCATAATTTCCCCACAATCCCTGAAAAGTTTTCTCAAATTGTCCTTAAAAAAGAGAGAGAAAAGGGTAAAAGTTAGTTCCTTTTTTAAGGCGTAGAAGCAGCAGTATAACTATAAGATAATAAAACTGATAGGCACTGATGAGGCTTTTGAAAACTTCACAAACGATAATGATAGCTGCAATACAGTTTAAATACTTTCTCCTTTTACAAGTTTTAGTATCATTTAAAAATGTAATGCTTAAACAACTTTTTATATTTGGGAATTAATATCACATCGAAGAATACTGAAGGGCTTTATAGCAAATGAAAGAAAGAAGTTATTTACTTATTAAGAATTATTAAGCAGTTATAGAGTGGGTGGTTGTTTTTTTTGTTACTGTTGCTAGAAAAAATTTGTCTTGAAGAACAATGAAAAGATAAATGTGTCATGGAAGGGTAAACAGATATTAATTGTATTTAGAGGGAGTGTCAAAAAGTAAAACTGTTGACAATCTGAATTACTAACAATCTGGGGTGTTAGTTAAAATGGAAAAAATATACAGAAATTTAAAAGAGAATCAGAAACTATATTAACTTTCAGTTATTTAGCCAGTAATTCAAATGCCATAGATTTTCTTCCACAGATTGCATAGTTGAGAATCATGATTTTAAAAGAAGAGCAATAGTATATTAAAACTTTAATTTTAAAAACCTGGAAGAAATCGATTACAACTTCAATGAATATATATAAATAAATGGATACCTGCTACCCTAATCATTGCCTTTGAATTTTATAGTGCCAAAAATCATATGAAGACAGATAAAGAGCATTAATCTAAGGGATAGAAAAATTAATCAATGTTAAAAAGTTAAGAAAAAACATCACGTCACAGTAAACTTTTGCTTCTTACAGAGATAACTCTCTCTCTCTCTCTCTCTCTGGGATTTACATTCAACAAACAGCATTGATTGCTAGATTTTTTGTAGAAGATAACATAAAGAAGGTACATGAAGTAAGGTGGTAGACTGGTAATAGTGGTATATAGATGAAAACAAGACAATTTTTCATGATTGGTGGTAAGGCTAACATAAAGGCTTGGCATTATATGTAAAAAAAAAACAAAAAAAAACCACTTACATTCTCTCTTGTCTTAAAATTTGATTCACGGATTACAATTCAATTTCAAACAAACAAACAAAATTACTTGAGTGCAAAAAGGAGGAATGTTGTGAACTTCAAGAGTCCTCCCTTGAGGCCACTCCACTGTTTGGTGGGCTGAACTGTGTTCCTTCAAGTAAAGAAATCGATAGGCTCTGCTTTTGTCACTGGCTTTCACTTGCAAAACTAAAAGAAAGAGAAATACAAATTTTAGACGAAATACATGATGCATAAAGTAATTGAGGTTCACTGAAAATAAAAATGTCATCTTCTTGCTTTTGAATAGCGCCTGGGAGATGTTTGTGACAATTTGGTATTTCTTATCCACTGCGGCCCTAGCTCAGTTAACATGGTGGTCATTCGATTTCAGACTCAGAGGCAAGGTAATTGGGTCCACATGAAAACTTTAAAGAGTCAAAAATTTGAAGAACATGAAGAAGTCTTTTTCAATTTACCTTTGCTTTTGGTCTACCACTATAGATGCTTCTGGAAACTAGCGTTAGATTAGATTGAGAGGGTTTACCAATCAAGAGAACTATTATCTAGATCTAGATGTACAATAGAATGTATTGTATCTATAGGTTTAGTATTGGATCTAGAATTACTTATAAAAAAAATGAGTTTGATCTCACCACCCCCGCCCCTCCCCACCTCAAATGATTGTGGCTGTGAACCAAACCAGGAAGTAATCTAATCTGCCATTGAATATGTCAAACTTGAGCTTAAAAACTGAAGAAGATATTGTTTCTAGAGTCATTTAATTACTAGTTAATATTTCACCTTAGATCAACTCAGTTCTTATGTCTAGTCAATATATGGAATATAGCCACGACATAAACAAAGCTGGAATTGCAGTGGGTAAGGAGTACCAAGAGTTTTGCCTCTTTTTTTTCATAGGTTGAGTCTATACACACTATATAGTGTTTTTATCCAAATTTTGCTAGATAGCACTTAGCTCAGCACTATATGTCATACTTATAGTAATTCTATCTGAATAATGACTAAATGAGCATACACACTGTGTCGCCATTTTTTTATTTAACTCTTTAAGGGCAGGGTCTATTTCCACTTTCAGACGGACTAAGTTTTCACAATTTTACCATAAGATAAGAAGTACATACGAAAACAGAAGTGAATATATAACATTTCCATAAAACATGGATGTGTTCTATAAAAGGTGATATGGATTTGTTATTTTTTAAAGTCAAGATGATCCGATACAACCAAACATACAACCCGGAAGCAACAGATGCTCATGACCTAGTAACATTGTAATAATCTTTCTTTAGACCAAGCATGTTAAGAAAGAGCTTCATTCGACGTTCAGACTGAACAAAAACACTGTGGCGCATAATTTTGCCAAAACCTTGTAGGACTACATCCATGAAGTGGGTATACTATAGCAAAATATGGACAAAAACCTGTATATAGGATAAAGAGGCGGAAACACTAGAGTCTAGATCAATTTAAGTGCCTACACACAGACACTTTCTTTTCTTATTGTAATATGTGGGATGATGCATTTTTTACAATAAAAATGGATTTCATTGTAATTTGTTCTTTAATTTATACTCTTCATATCCTTCAAGACACTTTTGGTGAATGATAAGATAAAGAAAAAAGTGCTAAGTAATGAATTCTACAGAATTAAGGGTACCGAATTAAGATCCCAATCTTAGAAATCTCACCAGAATACCCCTGAATAATGAGGTTCGATTTATTATCCATCTTGTTTTGAGAAGCCATTATCTTTAAATCTAGATCTAGATCTAGAATCTATATATATATATATCATGAGCCAGCACAAGCCTTCGCTTATCTCGAAACTTCGATCTAGCTAGATTTTGGTATGTATTAATTCCTTGTTGTCGTCAAATCCAGAGTACACTGGTTTCACATTGATACTGCACAGTGTGGTTGAGTAAACTTGAGTTTGACTGGTACGAGTGGTAGAGGCAGTGGTAGTGGTTGTGTGCAGTAAAAACAACAGTATGGTGAAATCGAAACCAGAAGTAGATCTCAAGACACCACATTAATAGTGGATCTATTGTAACATTAGTTGGGTGAATAGAATGTTATTATTTTACAAATGATTTCGACAGGCCTACAGTACAAGAAATGAAACCGAAAGTAAAATGCTGTAGACAGTAGACACAAGATTTGAGTTAGATCGACATGACAACATTATTAATCTATTATCTGTTCTTTTATGAGGCATTTTATCGAGATTTGGATCTAAGATGAATTAGAAATCTAGACTGAACTGAAATTTATATATCATTTTTCAATGTCTAGATCTTGAGATTGAGGCCTAGATAATATCTTTGGGAAAATATTATCTTTAGTTGATTCTTTTTTTTTATTCTGAATCTGTTTTTTACCATGAGAGATAACGAGTTTGTTTGGGTGAGAGGTACAAAGGTACTACTTGTTCCTTACGAAAAACACCATGTTCAAAAGTAAGTGCAAGTACGGTAGATCAGTAAATTTGTTGTGGTGGCAGTAAACTGTATTAACCCATAAAGTGTAGTGTTCCAGCTGACTGCCTTGCTGTGAAAGAACTACTGGTTCCGCTCGGATACCTCAGTGGCATAAAGCACGTCCTGAGTGCTGGAGACTGAGGAGCAGGAGGTCCAAAGTTCATCTTTGGTGTCGCCGCTTTTTTTCCACCCACCCCATTTTTTTTCGTTCATCTATTTTGGAAACCTATGGGACAACATTTATTTGAAGATGGCATCTTTACTACTAAGGCATTTATTAGTGCTTTGGATTGACCAGAAGGAGGTCAAACGTTTGGATCCTCAGCTAATATTTTCATAATTTCTGTATTGTAAAACTATCAATTAGGGCTGCAAGGGTTCTTGATGCATAACCCTTTCAGTCAAGAGACACATGCACACAGAAAGAATGTTGTTCCCACAGCTATTTAAAATTAAATACATGTAAGTTTATTGTGATCACTTGCAGGAAAGAAACTTAGAAAGTAATATAATTATCTTCTCCTTTATTCCTCCCAAACAATTACATGTAGTAATAAATTATTATTAAAAAGCATTTATATAACAAACCAGATAGTAAAATCAACCAACTTCTCAGCGCAATATGGTTTAATGAACTTAAATAGAAATAATAGAAAAAAATGTCGGCGATAACAGTGCAGTACTCAAGTCAGTTAACCAGGTGAACAGTCATGCCACACCCCATTTTTTCAAACCTAGTCACCCGTGCTAGACCCAGACTGGCCATCTGGCAGTGGGGCACTCTTCAAAGCACTGCAGTGGTTAATGAAGGCAACAGAGTCGTGTCTAAGATAATGCAACATGATTTAATCGATTAACATATTAAATAGTGTTGTCAGTTTTTTCCATGGCGGCAATTTTGATATTGTAGCGGTGGGCAGCCCAAATATATAATATCAATAATATTCAATATGGTGATGACTAGGCGGAAAATAACTTGCATTTGTTTGGGTTTTTTTATAAAAGAAAAAATTTGTAGCAAATTGAAAAGCTTGCTAGATCTAGTAATAGATAGTAATAAGAACTAAAAAATACAAAATCATCGATTGCAGTCAGCCATGTACAATACAAGATATCGATAAAGAACTGATATCTTTTTTTGTCTTTTTAACGAGTTGTCAAATAAAATCCTAAAAGCCTTTTGTGTGTGTGTAATTAAGTAATATGTATTTTTTCATGAATCGATGATTGTTAACTTTTCTGGAATATGAGAAGCTAGGAGAAGTTTTCGGGCTATTTTGTGAAAAGAATAGCAGGACGTATTGTCCTCTCGCTTGAGTCAATTATTTAGCTGTCCATCCTTCCAGGGTCGCACATCGTGTCTGATGGCTGACCAGCCCATGCAAACATTCCACAAATTGGCGGAGGAATACATAATGCACAAGAGAAACTTTGTTGATGCCAACAACTGGGATGTCCACACCCAGAACATTAAAAACACTTGGATGAGAGCTAAAAGAAAATTCAAGGGCCAGTTAGGTACATCCATCAATCTATTCCCCACTCACATGGCAGAGTTTATTTGGAGGAACAAATTTAGACACTGCTTTGGTCACTTCCTGACTGATCATAAAAGTCAGTACATTATGTAATGAGCTTAACATTGTTGGTTGAAGTGAGGCTCTGTTTAACTTTTTTTTTACACATCAGATACCATGGTTGGATGGAGTCGGAAGAACTTAGAGAGTTGACAGCATCTGAAAGACTTTCTCTGGAAGAGGAGTATGACATGCAGAGGAAATGGAGAGAAAGTCCAGACAGTATGTAACAAGGTCGCTCTGCTTTTTTTTAACATGTAGCACTTGGGATTTTGGGTGTTGACGCCATAAAGTATAGGCTTACGTGAACTAAACTTTAATGCTGATTTTAGTATAGGTTATTCTTCCCATTTCCTTACACACATGCTTTTATTGTCTGAAATTTTTTACATTTAAACATCCTTTAGGACTCAACTATCTTTATAATTATATGTTTATGTTGTACACACATGTGTTGCAAATTAAAGATGGGGAGTTATTTTTTTTCTGTGCGGTTGCTACACTATTCATTATATGTTTCAAAGATCTTTTTTTTTCCTGAAATATTTTATACCTCCATATTTCTTTAAACAGAATGTACTTTCATCATTTTGGCTCGAGATCGATATGAACTAGACACCTTTGAAGATGTCGTCCAAAGAGAAATTGGTGAATCAGTTATTTCATATCTTTCTAACACATTAAATTTGCCATTGAAATTTACACTAAGCCAGGCTTATTTTTCATATAGATGTATTTATATTTACATTTTTCCTTGACCGTTCCATCATCCAAAATGGATTTAAGTTTTACATTTTATGTTTTAACTTGTTTTCAATTTTCTCTACTCCTTCTGCGCCACCTCCTTTTCCTTTTCTCCTCCTCCTCCTCCTCCTCCTCGTCCTCCTCCCTTCAGTACCATCACCACCAATATATTAATTGTCCATGGGCACACATTAATTACATGGATTACAACTACAGATAAAATAATTTCATAATGAGTACTATTTTTAGCCAGCAAGCACAAACTATGCTGGGCATCATCTCTATATAACAGGTGTAACGAATGTATTATTTATGTTGTCGATTTTTTTTCCTACTCAATTTTTTTATCCTCAGGAGCAATGGTTGGAGATGTGAACATATTCTTCCCTTCTGAAGATATCAGTAGGGATGAGGGAGAGGTCGAAATCATGATAGCCGGTGAATGGAATTCCTTTTAATATTTTTTTGTATGACACCATTTAATTTAAAGAAGAAACCTGTCAGTTCAAATAAACTTTTCACATACAGATCTACTTGCTTGGATTTGCTCCCCTTCTTGGCAATCTTGCCAAACTTTCTTCTGGCTTGCCAAATAGGATCCTGAATGCAAATCCAAATAAGGCAATGTGAGCCTGCAGTGGAATGTCCAGGATTTAATAGGTCACGTTATAGGGCACCAACCCTAACGGTAGGGAAAATGGCTGGCCTGATCAAGTTATTGAACCAGGGATCTCTGAATAGAAGCCACTTCTCTCTACTGTCTGAGCTATCTCCACTTCCTGCCAAGATTCAAGCAGGCTGTTTGTATACATACCTATACATATAGGTGTATGACTCAACTATAATAAGGCATATTAACATTTACATTACAATTATCAATAATACTAATTAAAACTGAAAGCCTTTAAACTAAAGGGTTGCTTTTATTAGAGGAATGAAAGAAAGAGAGAGCAGGCTAGACAATAGTACAACAGAGAGGAGTAGCTAAGAAGTACAACTTTTCAAACAGACCTACGGAGAATGGGGCGTTTGTGTCAAATTTGATAAGGGAGCCACCAGAAAACTAAATTACAATGCCATTAGGGTAATATCCACAGTCTCAATTTAACACCCCTACCAGCCTCTCTTCCCCTAGACTCTTCATATCCTTCACTACACTTCTTCCCTCTATCTTTCTATCTCCATCTCCTGATTATTTGACAATGTTCATACTCATAGATAAATACATATGTTTCATTTAAATGCATGCCAACTTTTTTTCATGTGTTCAAATGTTCTTTAGTCATTTATGTGATACCAAATTCTCAGTTGTTGGAGGTTCATGTTTTGAGATATTGAGATAGCCATGAATAATGATAAAACTCATTCCTTGTCTCAAGCTTTCTCCCTGACTTGGTGTTAATGGTACAAATAGGCCTATAGATGTAATTGTTGAAATTAATATGTCTTGAATAACGTCAAAAGTTTATAAAAGTGTTCTTTTTTGTATTCGTTCATTACCTACAGACCCTTCAGTTAGAGGCAAAGGGTTTGGGCGAGAGAGTCTGTGTTTAATGATGAGATATGGTGAGTAAAGCTGACCTTTTTAGTCCTTAGGCAGAAATTGGATATTTTTATCTCGTGTACATATACTAGAACTTTATGAGGCGTGCAAGCAATTCAAAATTGGTTCTAAATAAATGAGACTTTTCATAATTACATTTCTGCTCTCCGAAGTGCCAATATTTTTGTTTTCGGTGCTAGTCGGTCCAGCAGGTAGACCCCGGCTTCATGCACAGATAAGACATTCATTCAGAGCATCTGATTGAACTGTGAAATTTCTGGGGATAAAAACCCTACCGGTACTCATCGGTACAGAGATACGACTAGCCCCCTCATTTTGACACATCACTGAACATTGGCTGGTCTTCTTCTTCATCTTCCGAATCAAAACGCAAGGCTCTAACTTGCTCTGATGAAAATTTGGGCCTTTTAGTCCAAGAACTTGGAACAACATTTTCCCAATAAATTTTGTTAAGAAATGGTTAGAAATCAACTAGTTCAACTGCATGTGGGAAGCCATGTCCTTCCTTTTCATTACTATACTATGCAGAAAAACTGAATAAGATACGAAGTTGGCTCATTTTATTGATGAGTCAAAGTGAGCGGGTGTGTCATACCGTTGTGTCGGTGAGTCAAAATTTTACATTGATGCTTCTGATCTTTTTTTTTTTTTAAAGGATTAAGTGTGTTCTTTTGTTTTTTTTTTTAATGGAAACTGTTTTTTGAACAATGTATGTTTTTTATTCAGCCAGGGAAAACCTTGGAACAAAAACATTCACCAGCAAGATAGGCTTCTCTAATGCTGCCAGTCTGCATTTGTTTCAATCCCTAGGATTTAAAGAAGTAAGTAGGCCTACCATACCTCTGTAGCTCTTTTAGATACATGTGTACGACATAACCAATGATCAAAGTATACAATGTGTTACAGAGCACAATATCTTCATAAGTATAGCACTGCAATGGTAAAATTATTTGATTTTCGATGTTTTTAAAACCTCTTTGTAAATTAAACCTGTCCCTCATTGTAAATTAAGCCTGTCAAAACTGTGATTATTGATGTTAAATAATTTGTAAATTTTGTTACATTTCAATGAATGATACCTTATCAATTTCTTGTTATCAATGATTTATATTTTGTTATGTAATTTTTTTTTTCAGATTTCCAGATCAGATGTTTTTGAAGAAGTGACCTTGCAGCTAGAGGAGTCTGCAACTGATGTTGTTTTTAAGTTCACAGAGAACTATCACATCGAATCCATGTCTAAATCTTCACCATTAGTGAAATGAAACTCTGTTTTGATCTGTTGGTTAAGCATATTCTCTTTGGGTTGGTGGTTACCATTACCTGAGTTATAGTCTATATATGGTGCTGACGCTGGACGTTAAGCAACCAACTCAACCCTGAGTTGATTTATTTTTTCTAGAGTTGTCCAGTTTTGCATCAGAAATTCATCACCATCATCATTATTTCTATTTTCCATCCTCAAATGTATGTTTGCCTTGATCCTGTTCACTATTTGAAATGTGTTGCAATTATTCAATGCTGAATCAATTCAATCGTTTGTTGTTGGTTGTTTTTGGTTGAGTTTTTTTTAAATTTCTATCACAGATTAGTATGGAGTTGATATTTTGTTAAATTTCTCACTTTGCACAAAATCAAAGTATTTGGTAATAACAACAATAATAATAATAATAATAATAATAATAATAATAATAATAATAACAATAATAATAATAATAATAATAATAATAATAATAATAAGAGTGTGGCGCTCCAGCTGACTGCCTCACTGTGAAAGAATTACTGGTTCTGCTCGCAGCTACCTCACTGGCTTAGCACCTCACAAATGGGTACTGCGGGGTGCTGAACAACTGCCACTGGTAGTGGGCCTTCATTCATCCTTTATTCTTCCTTTTTCTACCTCACGCAAGAAACTCGTGAATGGGGGCACATGCTCTTAAAGGGATAATAAACAATAATAATAATAAATAATAATAATAGTAATATTAGTAGTAATAATAATGATAATAATAGCTCGTAATAATAGTAATGATGATGATGACGATGACGGTGATGATGAGGATGATGAAGATGGTTAAAGTTATATTAAATATAATCTTACTATTAATGTTTCTCATAATAGCATATCAACTATACAGACTTGGAAGCGTCCATAGACATGTGATTCAGGGGCCTTTTTTATCTTAATAATTATTTTCACTCCTTTTTGTCTTGTCAAAGGAACAAACCCTAATATTAAAGCTAATATTTAACTTGTTGCATCTCACTTAAACAGAACATTTCATTATGACTACGAAGTTTGCACTATGCAAAGTTTTATGTTAATAATGACCTGGCATTGTCATCTGTCTGGTTTTTATTTCAAGATATAATATGAAGTGAAATGAAGTAGGTTACGCTTAAATACTGGTAGAAATTGTAACTTGTAAATAAATTAGCAGTTAATGTACTTGGGAGAAATTTCAAATTCTTATGAATGAATGTAATTTTGTATGCTTTATAGACGTTTTAATGTCCTAAATACCAACTCACCGGACATGCACTTCATCAATAACAATGTAATGTTTTAAACAATTAAAGGATGGGGGTGTATTGTTTTGTTTCCATTTGCTATGTTTCAGACAGTTAAGTAGATTGCAGAATTTAAAATAAGAATATATCTAGAATATTTATGACTTAACTTCATGTCATGTTAATTGTATTTTAACAAGAATAAAATGTCTTTCAAATATTGTCTCTTTCACTTTTTTGTGTTTCTTCTTTTTTCTTGTAAGTAATGATATGGAGTAGACCGATCAAAATCACAAAGCCCGTCGCAAACTGAACGTGGCCAGCTTTTAATGTTTTATTACCACAACATTGTTTATCTTCTTATGTTTTTTATTTCATACTTGCTTCAGCTTAGCCTCACAACTACAGTTTAAACTAATAATAGTAATAGCATAATGAGCCAGTGATTTCAAGGTGTGGGAGAAAATGGAGATAGGTCTTTGGGGGGGAAATGTATAAACCTGTGCTCAGATCAGCAGTTGCCACCACCGAGACTTGGCCCACCATTATTGTCCTCATGGAGACCCATGCTAGTGATCACGTCCCTCCACATCTCTGTACTTGCATTTCACAATCAGATCAGTTCCTTTGCTTCCACGATTTATCTTCCTAGCCATCATATGCAAGAGAGCTGGTCTAAACATGTACTCTCGCGAACTGAAATAAGTATTTGTATTACACGTACACATGTACTCAGGGTGGATTTGTAACAAGTCGGCCCATGGTTTTAACGAAACTTACATCCCACAACTGTTCAAAATAAATGATCTAGTTCGATGAGTCTGATGTGCTCCGCATAATCCCAGTAATCCTCACTTAAAGAGTCTTACTCTTATTCTTAATCTCAGTCTCGGACAAAAGTTTTATTCTGTTCAGAAAGAAAATAAGATATATAGCTGGATGGAAGCAATGGTGTTCATATCCACTAAAAAATTTAAATAAGAAAAATTAAGAAGAAACTCGTACATCAACCAAATGTCTTTAATGGGAGATGACTTGACGACAAGTAGCATGTATTGTCCACTAAATTGTCGCTCTATTCAAAATTCCAAACAACTTCAATGTGTCCATCATAGTGAATTCCCAGCAACATTGTAACTTTCCCAATCTGTCTTTTATCCCAGAAAGCTCTGTTTATCACAGGAGGGGAGGGGGTGGTGGTAACCATGCGGTAGAACATCGGCTTTCGACGGAGGGTGTCCGTGGTTTGAGCCCCGCTCTGGTGACTTCTTCGTCTCCTACTGCTTGGGTCGGTGTCCGTGTTATGTGATAGGCTGAGAAAGAGTCATGGTATCGCCGCACTTTATCTGTGTCTGACGTTAGTCTTGGGGCCCGTCCACAATATAGTGCTGACGTTGGACGCTAAGCAATAGCACACACACACACAACGCTCTGTTTATCTTGCCAGAAACGTGTCGTGTCGTGCCTATCAATCTGTGTTACTGCCACTGCACTCCACAGAAAATGGATACATGTAAAACGCTTTCCAAACTGTGCTGCCCTCTGTCCACTAAGGCCTCAGATATAGGCCTATACATGTACTGGGCCCAGCTTGAATACAACATGCGGAGGCAAGAAAATCGAGCACTCCTCAAATACAGAGATAAGAGAGAGAGAGAGAGAGAGAGAGAGAGAGAGAGAGAGATGGTGGTGGTGGTGATGTGTTTATTACATATATTGCTGAGAGCAGTAGATTGGTACGTTTTTTAATTGTTTTTTTTAATCCTTCAACCGACTTCAATTTGAAGCCAACAAACTGACGGACTCACAGTTAACATACCTGAGGCATAAGGGTCCCTCTTCTTCTTCTTCTTCTTCTTCTTCTTCTTCTTCTTCTTCTTCTTCTTCTTCTTCTTCTTCTTCTTCTTCTTCTTCTTCTTCTTCTTCTTCTTTCTGTGCTCAATTTTTCATCATTCACCCATATTACTTGATGAATTTATGTCATCTTTGAACGTTTCGTGATTCTCCGTGAACTTACATTCCTTATCTAATAGTTATAGAAAGGTTGAGCATTGAAACATTTTACCCATATCGTAGAACTGAAATGAAAACGTTTTTATTTTATTTTTGTTTCTAAGAAAGCAGTAAGCTTAAATAAGCGTTGTTTATAATTATTTATTGTTTGTCGGGCATGGTTAAAATGTTAGAAAAGGGAGGTTAAGTTGTGATGATTTATTCGAAATCCGTTCTATAGTGTAAATATATCATTTGCTTGAAGACGTTAATTCACTATTTTACTAAGAATGATAACAATGACCCACTTGGAGAGCACATTTGTTTTTGTGCTGTTTATTATGTTGTTGTTCTTTTGTTTGTTTTTTTAGTTGGTCTCAAATGTGCTCTTTCAGATGTTGTTGTTGGTGTTGTTGTTGTTTTAGTCTGGCAGTAATCTGGAATTAAATGCCAACACGTTGCGTTTTTTCATGTCATAATTATTCTTGAAAGAACTTGGGCTAAATTTCTATTTAGGTATTATTATTTGTTTTGGTTTTCTATAATATATGCGATTAATATATTTCGTCAGCCTGATTGAATAACCTTCCTTTAATTCATAACTGATTTGTCGTTTACATTAAAAAAAAGTTAAAGGAAAAAAAAAACAATAAAAATATACTTTCACATACCATGCCGGTGCATCAGCGATCGGGCTAAACACGGAAGTCATTGAGAAACGAAGAAAGAAAAAAAACACGGGGTTATATTTACAACTATCTGAGTTTTTTTTAACAACACTGATTTCTGTACATTGAACAAAGATCATGGCAAACATTGAAAAGATACTCAAACGTATACCAGATGATATTGTGGAATATAGTATCTTTCCGACCCTCCCGAGCAATTCAAACGAAGATGAAGTCATTGAATTTCTTCAAAAGTTAGCCGATTCAATCTTAGCTTTCTTTAGTGACAGACTTGTTAATTACATTTGGCAACATGAGTGTTTCCACTTGAGGCCTGTTCTTTCAACTAATGGTAAAATTTGACGATACACACTTACATATATGTCGTTTTTTTACAATTATTATGAGATCTATACATTGAACCATTTTTTAACCTTAATTGATTAACCCATAGATCTAGATAGATCTATATTGGAACGTGGATCTCTAATTATTAGATCTATATCTAGGCCTAATCTGGATCTAGATCTAGATCTAGATCTTTGTAGGTCTATATTCATTGATCTAGATAACAACTGTGTATCTGGTATGCAGTCATCTATTTAGATCCGTGTAATCTATTTTTCGTTAAGATATGTTACTAATCTGTCTACGTGAAATTTGAATAGATTTTTTTAATTTTCTGCAGCACCATATGTTTAAAGGTAGATTTTATACTGTTTACATTTTCTCTGAGAGTGCGACATATCTTTATCTTTCACTTACAGATTCACCTCCCCATCTTCACGGCAGTACAAGTTTTGGGGACAACATTGATGATGAATGGTTTATAGTCTCGTTGCTTTACGACATAACCAGAGAGTTTGCTGGTTGTGTTGTCAGGTAGTTTAATGTCTTTCCAATTATCTGAATGTTCTCATACATTGCACCATATAAATTTTAAGTGAACAATATGCTCTGAGACATTGAAGAAACATTTCCTCAAGTTATACCGTCTTGTTAGTGAAATATCAATTTAAGAAAGACAAAAAACGTGGACATTTTGTATATATCTAAATCAGTGTCTTATATAGTCTGGTTTGCATCTTTATAACAACTAATGTTGTCTTCGCATGGAATTTTTGTAAACTGCCTTATTAATGGGTTGTTGTTTTTTTTATTACTGCTATCAGAGTGAATGACAATGATGAAGAATTTCTCCTCATTGAGGCAGCGGATGCTCTTCCTAAATGGTTGAATCCAGAAACTGCTGAAAATAGGGTAGGAAAAGTATTAGGACGCTTACACTTTTTTTTATATAGGATTAATCATGCTCCTGAAAAAAAAATCAAAAGTATTTAAGAATCATTATGTCATGATGATCCTCCATCAAAAAATTCTGTAATGAATGTTGATTGTAATAATTGTTTATATATATCTTTAGTTCTCTACTTCGCTATTGTTAGATTAATTTCATACTTGGGATAATTGTACCATAGTGATACTGTAATTACTACTGCTCCTGTTATATTAGTACATGAACATTTTTTATCAATCTAGACATTCTGCTGTGACGCATAATCTGTCTTTAATTAATCTCAATCATGTATTCCTGATTTCTTCTGAATGTAGATGTTCTGTTTGTCTATTCATTTTTTAGGTTTACATCTACAATGGAGACCTCCATGTTATACCTATTCCTGAATCGACAGAAGATTTTTCAAAGTTTCCAATGTTCACACCCACACTGTGTGAGGCAGTTACTTGCGTCAGGGATTGTACAAGTCTCACCAGATGTTCACAGGCTATCCAGAACCTAATCAACAAGAAGTTGTCCAGGTCAGTTTCTTATTTTTTTTCTCCTAACTTCCTCCACCCCCCTTCTCTTCCTCTCTGAAGTAGGGCTTTGAGATAAGGACTTACCAACACCTAAAAGATCTTCATTACAGGTCTCATCATGCGTCTCTAAATAAAAGAAAAATGTAACACTAACAGGAACAGGCTACAAAATGCGAAGTCAAGGGTTTTATATATAATTTAAAGGATTTTATATTTTAGCATTTGTTATGGTCTAGTTGGTGTCTTTTAAGTATAAACTTAACTCAGTTCCAAGTAAAATTTTATTGTACAACATGTTTTGCTTACTTTTGGGACATCCTCGGTATTTTAATTTACCTTTTTCAGGTTCTCAATTTATTAAGTCATCAAAGTGATTGGTTTTGAAATATAATTTTTGCTCTAAATTTTTTTTTAATAAAAGCAATAAGAGAAACATCTTTTTTTTAAAGAATGACAACGCATGGATCAAGCAATTTAAAACACAATCAAAGTCATATTGCTAACCAAGAGAGTCTAGATTTAGATCTAGGTCTAGACCATGCCAGCTGTTTTTTCATGGGTTTATTTTGTTTATTTTTTTCGTATTACTCGCATCGTGTAGCAATCATAAGCATGTTCATTGATTGAAATTTATTTTTAGCATTTAGGAAAAAAAATACTCTTTAATTACAAACAGTAAGCTGCTATGTTTGAGTAATAGAGTATAGATCTAAACAAAATATTATGTGGCCTGCATGCCAAAATCGTATTTGGGCGCGTCCGTACCAAGGCAGGTTTTCCGCCACTTGTTTACCTGCTGATACCTGTTTTCAAAATTGTCCAAAGTTTAATTTGAAACTGTCCAGAATCAACGCATGTTAGCAACAGCTTGTTGCAGGCTACCCACAATAAGTTTATTTAGCTGTTATTGTGTAAGTTTTGGGAGAAGCTTAGGGAAAGTTGAAGTTTCTTTTAATTTAGAACTACATGTACTACCATCACTACCTTACATTCGTGAGGATCAACTAACCACTGAATAATGTCTGGAAGAAAAATAATGAAAATTCATTTAATCTGTATTGCTAAGTAAAATTGATATGACTTAGCCTTACAATTAATTTAATGCATCTTTACTACATGTTTTTAAAGACACCAAAGTCATTTTTTACGTCTTTCATCAATGTATTAAGGTTGTGGATACTTTAATAAAACAATGCATCAAATCATGAATCTGCCCCATTAATGCAGATCGATCCAAAGGTTTCTTTTTAAAACTGAGCAATTTCTTGGTAAGAAAACAGTGCATGTTTATACTATCTCATGACATTATTTCAGACTCAGATGATAAGGCATGCAATAACATAAAATGCAATTTTGAGATATAAATAGTGTTTCAATCATTGAATAGATAGCATAATCAGATTCTGCATAAAAAAAAAAAACCAAAAAACTCTGAATGCTTCACGACTCTAGTGTGAAAAATATGTCTTTTGTGATAAAAACTCACAAAATATAATGCATTTTTAAATATGTTTTATTGTTTTAATTACTTTAAATGTAATGTTGGGATAAAAACAGTGTTTCAATTATCAAATAGATAGCATAATCAGATTCTATCTGCATCCAACAAAAACAAACTCTGAAAGTTTTATGACTCTAGTGTGAAAAATGTGTATTTCATGATAACTTCCAAAATATGATTAGGGTTTGACATATTTTCTTCCGCACTAAATAGGATGCTCTGCCGATTTTGGATGTAAATAACTTCTTTCAAAAACTTCTAGAAAAAAATTCAGTATCCAAGTAAACAAGTATTTAAACTATCAGAAGGATGTGTATTTTTTTTTATGACAGCCCAAATTTGCCTCGTATAGCCAATTTGCTTCAAATATTGATGTGCTGCAAATGGGCTTTTTTTGATGATCAATTAAAAAAAAAAGTATTTGATTTTCTATCCCCATGACATTTTTTGAGTGTTTAGTCATTCTACTGGGCAATGTAAATCTGTCATTTTTGGTTTCACAAGATTTAACAATTGACTCTTAGGTGTCTTGAAAAAATAGTTCGATGAGCTATATTTCTGTTATACCATTACATTCAAAACTGAAAAAAGCTTTCAAATTTTTATTTAACTATCGATTTTGATATATTTTGCTGGAAATTTAATGTTTTCATGAGATCTTTATAGTGCAATTGGTTTCAACTTTAATTCAAATGTGCTGATTTTGAAAAATCAGTTTGTGGTACCTATTTTTAAGCTCAGTTGTCTCCAATCTGTCTCACAAGGTTTGGTAAAATATACTCGTGAAGTAGTAGAAATAATTGAATTATTTTTTCCATTCTCTTTTTGTTGTTTTTTCCATCTAGATTTCCCCAAAAGACAACAGAGAGTGTCCATAATGTGAACTGTTTTTTACCAACACCTTTAGCTGTGCTTCTGGACTCGTGTCCCTCTCTGGTTTCTGCAGGAGTTCGTAGATTCTACTACAGAGATCCCCTGGAGTTGAAGGTAGACTCTCCTATTGCTAAGAATATTAACATGTTGTTGGAGTCAGTCAAATGCTAGAAGCATACTGAGTTATGAGACTTGTGTCTTAAAATTTCAACATTCAGTCTTTGCGTTGTTATAGATGTTGGTGTAGGGGTCAAATACAAAGATGTACGCTCATTTATCATTTACTTATTCATTTATTTTGTTGGTTGTTTTTTTTTTATTTTACAGGCCTGCCGCCCAATGAAGCGCTTCAAACCAGATGATCTTGTCAGAACAAGGGTAAGCCAATCATTTGAACTCAAAGTTTTTGTCTCTATGGATTAGAGTACAGGGGGAAAACGACGATACATGTAGTCATAAAAAATGATTTTTTAAAGTTACCCCCTTCGCCTGATTACTCCCTTGCTAAAGATCGTTTCTCTATAACTAATTTGGCTGAAACGACCTTATTCCTAGGATATACAGGTCTTTTAAAACAGCATCCTGTGGCAAAAATATAGACTTTCAAAGTTAAAAATGTAATTTCTCCCAAAGATAGAATCCGTGACTACCGTCGTTTTCCCCTGTGCTCTTCACTTGTATTTGAGAGGAATATTTGTTCTCATTTTTATGACTACTCTTTAGTCATTTTTTTCTTCATTTTTTATTAAAAAAAATTTATTAGGAGTGTTGTAATTATTATTTCTGACAAAGGAGGACGCAGACACAGGTCCAGTTCATTGAACACATTACGTTCTATGCGCTTTTCACAGTCATGGAGAAACTGAAACCGAAAGTAAAAATAACGTGTATTTTCACAAGAAAAAAATGTTACTGGTGAAGGTTCTTATTATCGATCCTTCAAATGATTATTGATGGCTTTAACTTAAATTACTCTTTTATATATCCATACCAGACATTGAAAAATAATCACGTTCCATCAATTGAAGGAAAACAAAAATTAATATCCTTGGGTATTCAATGACTCAATCTATCAAACATCCGATATGAAATTTCCATCTAGATCAAGGTCTATTTTGTGTAAAAAATAGTACCACCAGGGACAATAGATTTTAGCGAGACATCTCACAAAAGAGCTCACAATGTTATTGATACGGTAAGCTAGCGCGATGCGTGCTCACTCTATTTCTTTTTTTAAATGAAGGCTGTTGAGTAATGTTTTTACTAAAGTTTAAGTAAAGAAGCAACCACCTTAATTATCGTAATACATATATATATCAAAATTCTCCCAGTGAAACCTCTCACTATTTACCCTCTCTGATCTGATACCACTATGACTTCAATGTTTTTTTCCAGGGTCTCGATATTTATTTATAGCCTATTAAGCCTATATAATTATATTGATATTACTTTTGGTACAGGGTTTGTCACAAAAAGTGGCCTTTTTAAAAGAAAAGAAAAAGTATGTCAGGTCTCAAAACCTTATTAATTAAAAACACTTTCCAGAATTTTGCCTATCATACACATTATTTAGCTTGCGTGCAATGATTGGTTCAATTAGGGTTTCCAGTGTTCTCTTCATTGTGGTTTTAATGAATCTGTATAAAAAGCAAGTCTGCAATGGTACAATAACGGTACCTAGAAAAAAAATCTGGATGGGTTGCAGGCTTTTCCAGTAAATTCACCAAAATTCACTCGTTCTGCAGGCTTTTTGACATTAATTTTTTGCTCCCACCCATGAATACTTTTTGTGTTGTTTTTTTTAAGGTGTTTAACATTAAAGTAATCTATTGCTGTAAATTTGAGGGAATTAAGATATTTCTTTTCCTTGAAAAAATTCTACTTCTGACAGAATTATTATCTATAATAATAATTATGGTCACAAGTTTTCAATCTCAGATCTCCAGGGACTTTCATTTGGGAGTCTGGCTAAAGTCAGAGGTGCTTGGAGCAAGAGTTAAAGTTTTACCTATTACGCAAATGTGAAAAGATAAAAAGTGTAGTGTTCAAAGTGGTTCACATTAAGCATGTTCCCTTTTAATAAAGTCCACTATATTTTCATTTATATAAAAAAAACAGTCTTGAATGTCTCTTGCACTATCCACGTGTGATTTGCCATGTCCAGGTGCGGATGACAAGATGCCTGTACGCTCAACTTGTCCAGCAGCAGTTCTCCCCGGACAGACGCAGCGGCTGGTCGGTGGTGGCGCCCTCTAGCCCAGACTTCATAGAGCATGACATTGGGATCAAACTGGTATCCATTTTTTACAATAATGTTTTTTAGGATTAATTTTTTTTTTATCCGTATGTAGTATAAAACAAATTTAGTAAAGAAAAAGGTTTTAGATTGGCTGATTTTGTAGCCTTATAGCACTTAATTTCATAAAGAAAGAACAAGAAGAACTAGCATCTTTTACAAGCAGGTTGTGTCGTACCTATCTCACTTGCTTCAAGACCAAAAGTTATTAAATACTATTAGGGCCTAAAAAAATATAGTTCATCTGCTTTTTATTTTTTAATCATCCTTTCAACCCATACGTTATAATTATTCAGGAAGTCTAATGAAAGATTTATTGTATGGGTCTCAAATCATTAAATACAGCAATAAATTAAGAGCCAAATTTAGAACCTAACTATGGTATGTGAATAATATCTCATCATTGAATTGATCACAGAGGCTTATCAAAGAAGTTAATGTAGATTTATGCCTGTAAACTTAAAAACATATTTTTGCCTTGTATACAAAAATAAGTAATCAGAATTACATTGACTAATCACCATCTGTGCAGTATATTTTTAGGTTTGTAAAATGCTATTTAGATGATAATTATGTTTTTAATAATTGACATTTTTTTTTAAAGGCCCATGGTTTTGAAATATTGTGCTCAAAATGCAAAGATGAGATATCTTCAAATGGAGAAAACTTTGACCATTCCAATCTCCGATGGCAGCAGTTCAAACAGTCTCTAGCTAACAAGGGATATTTCAGGGTGAGAAAAACATTGCCTGAGGTCCACTGCAAAAAAAAATCTTTTGAAGGACCAGGATTGTTACAAAAAATTGAAATCACAAGTTAGAAGAACAGGCATAAAATGACAACAAGATATACCACACTGTCTTTTTTTTTTATTGCAGTCAATCTGATACCATAAAGAATTGTATGTGTGAATGAATTAAGAAGGTTAAAAAAAATTTAAAAGACAATAAGTAAAAAGTTCTTGCTAAAAATTAAGTAACATGACAGATAATTCTGAAATTGTTGCTCATACAAAAAAGAAAGAACTTAACACAATGATTGTTATATTAAGTTTATTTTTTCCTACCTTCTAAACTGATGTAAATTTATAAAAAAAAAAAAAAAATTTAAAAAATGTAATACATCACTTTATAAAATGTTGGTTTTTGTTTTCCACAGAGAGAAATTGAAGGATCCAAGCTTTACATAAAATTATTAAATGAAGCAAAGCAGTTTTATCTCTCCCAACTTGGTCAGAGTGATGAGTAAGTTTTGTGGGTTGTGTACATACACTACCGATCATGCAGAGTTAACTTGAGAAGCATTTGATCTTGTATTGGCATCTGCTTAAGGGGACTAAAATACTATTGCATTGATCAGAATGGTATCAAAACTGATTAATTTTGCAGAGGAGTGCACATTGGTTTGATTCTGAATAAAGGCTTCAGGGTTTTTTTAAGTTTTGAGAGAGAAAAATCTTCAAGAAAAGAAATCAAACAGCATTATGTTGGAATGCATGTATTTCTATCTTATAAGTTATATTGATATTTTTTTTCTTACCCTTCCTTTTCTACAACTGAAAACTTTGCGTGTGTAAAGAATTTTTGTGGTAATTCTGTTAATACTTTACTAATTTAATTATATAATTTGTTTTCTATCATTGTTTTTTTTTTAACTTACATTTTTTAAAAGGGATTCTGGAGACATTGGACAACATGTTTTACATTGTCTCAAAAGTTTGGAGCCCAAGTTTGAAGAGTTCAGATCATCTGTGCGAGAATTGCCTCCTTCAGATGGTACGTAAAGCTTAGATCCTTTTTTTTTGTCTTATAAATCTTTAGATACTTCCCCAATAAGTAAAAAAGGTTTGGACATTTTTGTCTTTTATAAGAAAGATAAGTATATTTTTTAGTTTGAAAATTAAAGTTCAATAACATTGGAATTCCAACAACATATATTATATAACAATTTAATGGTGAAGAATTTTCAGAATTAGTTCCATTCCTGCCAGGAAGATCTATATTGTGTAATATTTAAATATTAATGAAATACTATTCAAATAGGTTATTGCCTGCTCCTACAGCTTAATTATAAATCAGGGGACAGATTTCAATCTTTTACATAACTAGTAGAGTTAAAGAAGATGCTTCGACTCCCAAAGATGCAGTTTTGTTTTCCACATATGTAAAATAGCACAGTCACTAAGCCAGAAAAGGAAGAGAATCTTAATATATTGTATTCTCTTGTTTACGTTTTATCTGTGCTTTAATGCCATGGTTGCTACTACTTTAAAACTCAACAAAAGTTTCAAGATGAAAAAAAGTTACATGATATCAGAATTTAAAACGGATGCACCTTATGGATTCTTTGTACAAGCTTGTATGTTTTCTCAAGTATAATTCATATGGGTTAGGATTAATTCTATTGTTTTCTGTCCAGCATAATGTTAATGGTGGATTTTTAAACTGTATTTTTGTATTTAATGTAGATGACAGTTGGATCAACGTGACAGCAGAGCAGATAGACGAGATGATGACGTCTGCTGGGGGGCTGGGGGCCGGGCAAAACAGTGAAGAGTTCGATCTCTCCAGGATTTCACAGAGCATGTCGAACTTTGTTGAACACGAGTCTGGAATCGATGGAGCTGAGTTCCCAAAGTAAGTCTTACTACTAGCTCAGGGGTGCTGTTGTCACCCATGTTTTGGGTGTTAGACCACCATTGTGAAGGTGCTGTGTTTCAACCTCAGGGTGGACAAAATTTTTTTCTGGGCCCCTGGTGTCAGCCTAGCACAGAATGAGTAGCTGAGGCTCGGGACATACGATGGGGGAAGTAATTAATGACAACTTACCTCATAAATGTTGTTAACCAAGCACAATCAGGCCCTTAATCTTGGTTCCTCAACTCTCTGTCTAAGAACTTGTGACAAACTTTTATTTTTACTGTTTATACTCTTAAGGCACCTCTTCCTTCTAATCAATGATTTATTGCCAGTAGCTTTCCTTAATAGAATTAACCTGGCTTAGAAGGACTTGTTTGTTTTATATAGATCATTCTATAATTTCAATAATGAGTGTAATTTTGATTGGTTCAAGCTAATATTTTGTGTGTTCATAGTTATAATAACTATGTGAGCATATATGTTCTCATTGGTCAATGCTTTTTTTCTGACATTGATAGCGGCACTATGAAAAAAGTCCTAGATGCAGGAGCTATCGTTTGTAAAGCCTTCGTACAGCCATACTTATTAACATTTGAAATTGGGGATTTATGTGGTTTAGTTAACTTATGAAATAGATGTGTTTCAGAAAAATAAAGTTTGCTTGTCAAAATAGTTTATTGAAATCTGTTCTAGAAAATTTAGAGACATATTATGATCAAATAAATGTGATATAAATATGTTTCCATGGTATGAGTCAACCATTTTCATACATTTTTATAGACATTTGGCAATATTTTTGAAGCAATTTTTTTTTCCTCTTACCATCGGTCTATGTTGCATGATCAGTATGTATATAAATCTTGTACTACAAGTTAAAAAAAAACAATGTTTCTCAATCCATAAATGTACATGTCCCCAACCCCAGAGAGGCAACAAATGGTGATAGAGACACTCAAGCAGTTGGCTCAGGGATGATTGAAGCAATGCAGAAATTATTTGGTTTGTAAAAATAGCTTCTATTTCTATTTATATTGTTTTAGCATGTTAAAAATATCATAGAGACGGTGTGAACTATTTGAAAATAATATTGTGTTGGTTAGAATTTTTTCTATTCTTCTCCTTTAGTTACTTACAGTTATTTAAGACTAATTTGTAAATGCAGATGAGAAAGTAATAGTACAATTAAAAGACTGGGGAAAAAAAAGATCAAAATTATGTTGAGTCCATAAATATTCCATCCTTGATCAACCAATTCATTGAACGTCTGTTTTAATTACGCAGGTATTATTGCCATGGCCTGAAATTTACAATGTGGGTGCATTTAGGTTTTTAATGGGTTTTTTTTAATTTATAAAAACATTTAGTTCAAAGATAAATGACATAGTATTTTGAATGTTTTTGTTTTTTATTTTAAAAAAAATTTTACTTTCAAATTATTATTCTGGTTATGTGCTTTATATGTTTATAAAAGAAATACAATATCGTCTCATTAGAAACTTTTGTCCAATTTGAAGCCAAAATAATGAAACAAAACAGTTTTAATTGATTATCTCAAAAGTAGCAAAGATAACTGCCTTCTTCTTCTTCTTCTTCTTCTTCTTCTTCTTATTATTATTATTATTATTATTATTATTATTATTATTATTATTATTATTATTATTGTTATTATTATTAATTCTTTCTTTAAATTTATTATTCTATAAGATTACTATTTAGATTTTTGTGCCAACAGATTTTCCCGATGAAGAAGACTCGACAGGCTCTGACATGAGTGAGTATGACTGGTCTGATGGCAGTGATGACGAACTTGGCTCCCCCACCAAGATGACTGCTCGGGCCAAGAAGAGCAACATGCGGGTTCGAGCATCAAGTGGGCAAGCGGACGAGGTAAAGTCAAAATCGGTGCGGTTCAGTGGCCCGGATGTGACAGCTCGAGGATCTCATGTTGCAGAGATGACTCAGAAGCCAGGAAAAAAGTCTTCAGCTGTGGCGGAGGGATCACCTCATCATATGGCAGAACCAGAGACAGAAGATATAAAACCACCAGCTAAAAGTCCAGTTGTTCCACCCAGACCATCAAAACTGGTGACTTCCCCTGAACCCCCACCCCGACCGTCCAAACCCCCACCCCCTCGGCCAGCCAACAAACCTCCGCCAGTCCCTGCCAGGCCGTCAGCCAGCAGCAAGCCAGCCAAACCGCTGAGCAAACCTAGCGGATTGGTCAAGCCGAGTGCGCCTCCCCCACCTCCACCCGGGAAGCGAGATAAGAAGCTTGAAGCGTTGATGGATGCTATGGACAGAGAGTTGGCAGCCACAGATGTTGGCAAAAGTTTTGAGAGAGAGCCAAAAAGGGTAAAGTATTTAAATACTTTGTTTCATTTTGTTTTTTTAAAGAGCAAAAAAAACTGTGGTTTTGCTGACAGTTTGCATAGATAGAGATCCAGTTTCAATTAAACATATTTTTTTCTGGATCAATTATGTACTATATTGATTTCAAATGGTATTATTCAAACATTTATTAATGGTAAATTTAGATCAGACATTAGACCTATAAAACTAAAAAAATAATTTGGTGTGACTTAACTCTAGCCTCACCACACTTACTATTTCTAGTCTCTATCTTGTGGTGTTAGTTCAAAATTCTAGAAGCTCTGTTATCAGCAGGAGAATCACTCAAGCAAATCGGGGCAAATACTGAGCTTTAAGATGAATTTGAAGTTTCAAAGTATCACAGGAAGAATCTTATTTCACTTCTATTATGTTGTTTGAAGCTTTAAGGTTAAAACAGTTCTGATAGATCATGGTTTCCTTGTTATTTTGGATTATTCTCCTTAAAGCACAAGATACAGTGGACCTCATATATAGCATATATGTGGCTGTGTTGGGCGGCACAATGAAAACTGGGAGAATGGCCTGTCATTGCCTGCCTGACAGCATTAGTGACAAAGTTCAAACAATGATTTCACACCTCCCTCTCGTAGACACCTGTGCTGGCTAGCTCTGTCTCTTTGCGCAAGCTTATCTACTGACAGAATCGGCAGCACTGCGCTTTGATCAGCTTATCGCTCAGCACGCACACATATACATATAGTCAATTTTTTCACAGCGAGCATGCTTGTTTATGGTCACTACAAATTTGATGCTAACTCGATCTGTACACACTAGAGCCTAGTACTTCGTTACTTACTAGGTTTTCGTTAAATTTCTTTGTTAGGCCCAAGGTCGATTTATAGGCTTTATATAAGGGGGAAAACTGGCCCTAAGATAGTCTTCATTACGGCCAAGGTTTCTTTGAGTCCTACGTTGCTATATGCCAGGTCCACTGTACTTTTTTTTTTTAAAAGCATGAACAAAATTTAACTTGAAATAAAATCATATTTCAAGAGAACAATGACTAGATTAAATCCAAATTGGTTTGTTTTATAAGCTTTTTTTGTTTGTAAGATCTGAAAGATGTGTTGTTGTTTTAATATGGTGCATACAATTTCGGTAAACTTTCCGTCTCTCAGACTAAACCAAGGCGACCAGGAAATCCCCCGGCTCCTCCAGCAAACGGTGCTGGGGCAGCACGAGACATTGACGATGAGGACGACGACTTCAGGCCGGTGAACGTGGACCTCACAGTGGTGAAGAACACGCTCGAGTCGTACAAGGCCCAGCAGGGTCTCCCCGGACCCGCCTCCAACATCCTCACTGGGTTTGGCCTCAGACTGCCAGATGACGGCTCAAACGCCAAAGCTTGAAGATGCCAAATCAACAAAGCTTGAATGCTCCAAATCAGCAAAGATCAAAGATTTCAAATTGTCAAATCTTGGATATTAAAATTCGTCTGAATGATAGTTGAACCTCCTAGTCTAAGCGCACACATTCCAGCTCACTTAAGTCTTACCCGCAAAATTAATATTGTTGTTGTGATATACTCTGAGGGAGGGCCAGCAAAGTATTAGCAATTCTCTCTTGGCGCAGTTTTATTGGGCAATTAATGGTACTTAAAACTGAATAATACATTCATTACTAAATCTCTTTATCCATTTAGCAATTTCATATATAAGGGATAACCATATTCAATGTTTAAGTTGTTAATTATCTTACAACTTGAATTTCCGATGCAATCTTTAATGGATGGTTTTTGCTGTTCTGTGTTTCTGTTGCCACATGCACATGTGGACTGATCGAGACAAGTTGGATTGTTCACTCATGAACTTTTATAGTATTGTCTATAAGTAGACAATTCATAGAATCCTTCATTCTTTGCCTAGTATGGAATGGGTGAGATTAGAATAGTAGAATCGAAGGCATGTTTTCGGACGCACCTACATAGGGGCAGCATAAAAACAAGACAAATTTATGTCAATGTTCTACTCAATTCTTATCCTTCAATATTTTCTGATATTTTAATTGCAGGTGGTTTAATCAATTTTTGTAGCCCTGGGCTACTAGCCCATAGAAAGAGAAAATATTATAGAGATGTGCAACAATTCATGTTTGATTTTTATACAGTTTTTTAAAACCCATGCTCATTAATTTGCTGATCTTTTGTTTGTGTATGATCTACGATTACTTACTTGAAAGCAATAAACAAATCTTTCACTTCCCTAACTCCCTTTAGTTTTAAAAATAATTTCTATTACTCTCCTAAAATCATCAAGTCAACCATCAAAAGTTATATAGAATTATTAAACTAATGCTCAATTTTGTATGCAACTATAATAATTACAGCCTTTCTTGGTGTCAGTTTAAGAGAAGAAAGGATCAAGAGTGAGTCAAGTTTAGGGATGCCACTTTTCCAGATAATTTCTGGAATTCTGGAAATATAATTTGGGTCCGGATCTTCCAGAAATTTTTCTATCTGAGTGTAATGTCCGGAAAACACTTTTTTTTCAAAAATTCCAGAAAGTTAGCCAGTGTCTTTATTATGTACGGTTCGGCCTTCAAAAGCCTACATCCACAGTGAAAAAGACCATTGATTTTTTGTTCTTTTTCTTTAACTGGCTTATAGTGTATGTCCAAACTTGAGAAACAATCAACCTGCCTTTCCCAAGGTCACATACCGCATATTTCGGCGTTATTTTACAAGTGAAAATCAATACGCTTTTATTACAAAACATGCTCCCTTATAGATGACTCCACTGCTTATAGAAAATCAATGTTGTACCTGATTATTATACAACTATGGTTAATCGTGCAACTAAAAGCCGAACAGAACAAGCAATTAACTCAAGTTTTGCACATATAGAAAAGAAAAGTAAAGAAGAATGTTTATCGACATGCGATGACTTTTCATTTTTTTTTATAAAATGTTCATAGCATTATTTTATCTGCAGTTCACCTATCTGGGTTACTGTCACTGATATCAACCTCCAGTTTATCTGATTTGCATCATTTATTCTTCAGAATAGTACCCATCTGTCCATCTTCATCCAGTCCTCGACATCTTTTCCAGAAAATTGATTCTTGCTGGAGTGTTTGATCTAACTCAGATTTTTTTTACTATTTTAACTACGGAACCTCAACCAAACCGTTCTAAGCTTATGTATAATTAAAATTAGCGAATAATCATTCGCTCTAGTCTTCTAGCTTTTTATTTGATATATTCTAATCGAGCTAAGACGAGATATAACCCAGATGTATCTAATGTGATAGCTACATTGTATCAGACGATAATTCTAAAATCATTTATTCTAGATCCACATCGAAATTTCTGCTAGTAACGTTTCAGTTTGACATTGGCATGTTTTGTTCCAATGTTCCGGAAATTTTGACAGGGCCAGGTGGCATCGCTGCTAGTCTCATGCCTTTGCTGCAACCGGAATGAGATTCTTTTTTTTGCGCTGTGCCGTCCCGTCTCCGAGGTGGGCTGTCATTCGGCGCCATCTTTCACTGTCCAAGGCTGCTTCACAGGCTACACTCAGTCGTATCTGGGATGTCTCCTGTATGTTGGCAAGCCACGACTGCCTCTTCCTTCCTCTACCACGCTTCCCGTCAACCTTGCCTTCCACAACTCTTTTCTGGATGCTGCTGTGTCTTCTTATAGGGCCATAGTATGAGATTCTAGTCAGTCATTTTCTCCTTTTGATGGTTGAAATACAATGTATTGATGATCAAAGAGTACAAGAGACCATTGTCAGCGGTGCGTGTGATTTTAAGCTATTTGTGATATGCATAATCACATACAATGAGGTATAGTTATAGTCAATGCCTTGCTACGAGTTAAATTTGTTGACTTTCAACATTACACAAATAAAGAGAAGAAAAAGTGTTGTCAAAAGAGGTTCATAACCAGCAAGAAATATGCGTAAACAGGTTCACTTAAAATGTGTTTGACTGTACCTGTGCCATGCTAAATAACATGTTTTCCTATTTCTTGCAAGGTTACATGTGTTTCTTAAATATATGAATAGGGGATATGATCTGGAGATAGTTTTTTAGTTTAAATTGGTTGCACACATACAGATTATTACAGTTATTTTCTCAAATGAGATACTAATAGGAAACGAAAAGTATTTTTTTAGAAATGGTTGTGAGTAATGGTAATGCTACTTTTTTGTCAAACTCAAAGTACTTTTATATATTGTACTAGTATAATTCCTTTTATTTCTTATGTATTGATAATGAGAGGATTTACACCTCGGGTATTATTTGTTTGTTTTTTGTTGTTGCTTTTTGCCACAAGTTTTCAGTGGTCTGTTTTTTTTTTCATTGACATATTCAGACAAAAATCGAAGTTTTTTTCATATTTTTGTTGTTGCTGTTGTTTTATGAGAAAACTTTAATGTGTTATGAAGAATTAGATATTTACTTACAATTACATTCTCTTCAAATTATAATCTTCTCAAAACCTTTTCATAGTTTGAATCAAATCTTTTAAAAGTATTATTGTTCAACGTTGCCATTTGATAGAAAAATAATACATGTACTAATTTTTGGGATGATTCTTGCAATGTACATTGTCATATTTTTTTACCGTAGTTATATACGGAGAGCCCAGCTTGAATTATCATGTCAATTTGCATGTGATTTTGTATGTTATATAGAGGAATTAGCATTATTGGAAATTTTAAGCATTATATGATGACTTATTAATGTATCTTTTGATTTGCAAAATTGTGAAGCTTCATATTTTTGTATCATTTTAACTCCAATGCACATGGCGGCAATATGTCACGTTTTTGCCTTATTTGATATAATAATTCAACTGCCTTTTTTTTTTGTAGGAGATGAAAATTATCTTTTTTTAGGAACCATAATATTCAAATAATTTGGATAAGAAATATAAGAGTTTTAGATTTATTTTTATTTTTTAATAGCATAATGCATTGATCTTTATTGGCTTACTACTCTGCCCTCCCACTCATACATTACAGACTTTGCTTTGGAATCCTCTCACCCTATTATATATCTGAAACTTAAAATATAAAATATCTGTGTTAGTAGGGAATCTGTAGCAAAGACCCTCCTCATTTCTGTTTAGTGCGCAAGCCTATTAATTTGTAAACAGTCCCTCCAGCCTTTAGCACTGAGCTTTTTTTTTTATCAATGATGACAATATGTAGATGTTCTTGTTAATGAAGGCTTTGCAACTTATAGACATCGTTATCTTGTTCTGTTAAGTACTGATCTGATAAGGTTATTTTTTTAGCCTATGTTCCTCAGTCTCTTTTGATATAAGTTTTATATAAGATACCTTTACCATAGTTTTCTATAAAGTACTTAATAAAAAAATCTCAGAAAATTATCTCCTGTAGTGTATTGTGTGCCATACACTCCTTGTTTTCAGTATCTGCTCACTGTTCTGGTTGCTCCAAATCTTATTGGAGAATGTATAAAGGATGGTTTTTGCGTTTTAAACAATATTATCTGCCATTCAAAAACCTTGGAGTAAAAAGACATTTTTAGCTACATCTTCATTACCTCATTTGTATACAGTGTATGTCATTTCTCAAAGCCTAATTTATATTGTTGATTTTTTTAGGAAGGTTATAATGACAAACTTTTTCACTGTGAGATACCCCACAAAAGGTCTCTGCTACCACCCAACTGTTAAACTGCTACTGTTATACCCTGATGTATAAACCTTTCTACTGTTTGTCATATTTTAAAATCTTGTAAGTATCATACAAAAATGAGAATGACACCTTTTTTTTTATTCTTTAACTCTTTTTCTGCTATTTTTTGTATCAGGTGCTGATTGTTTTAATTATATACAATTTTTTTATATTGCTTTCATCTATCATGTTGCATAGTAATAATGATTAAGTTGCAATCTGTCAACTCTGAAATGATTTTAATTCTAATGTGGCCATAATACCAATACTGTTATACAAGAATGCAAATATAGAAAGTGCTCATAGTTGTATCACTATCACATTGTGGTAGCTAATGTATTACTAAGTGTTGTGAGAAGGCTTTTCCTTGTGTTTTGATAAAGCTTTGCAACGTTTTTTCATGCAATTTTTGCCTTTTCAGTTTATCACTGTTTTGCTCTCTCTTTGAGTGTGCCTTTTGCTTTGCTTTAAGGTTTTTTTTTTCTTGGTTGTTTTGCATTGATTGCGTTTAATTAAGCCTGAATATTAAATATACCTGATCCATAGATGCATCACAAGTTTTGATACAACTACAAGAGCCATTAGAGTCAGACAATGTTGAAAGTCGTGAGCCTCAGTGTCATCCATCCATGACCTCTTTTCTTACCATTTCTGTGTCTCATCCTGTTTACAGTTAAGTTTCCTTTGTGGCCTCCATATATTTTTTCAGCAATTTTTGGCTGTCATCAAAAAGTAGGGACTAAGTTATTACTTTGGTCTTGCAAATTTAAACAGCTTTATACGTGTATGATTAAGTTTCAGTTCTAATGAGCACTGTGTTATAACAAGGATAAGGTTATCTCTACATACAGAGTAAACACAATTAACGCTGCATTCTTCAATCAACTTCTCATTTATATTTTTAGCACTATGTGGAATGCAATGCCTGATCTATTAATCTGGATCTATAAACTCAACATTATTTTATTTATTGATTTTTGTTTGTCAATTGAATTTTTTTTTTTACTTTTTCTGTTTGAAGTAAACCATGCTGAATTATTTTTCTTCATGCCTGCTTGAGATGCCATCATTATAAAACTCCCATGGCCTTCCACTTACGCATGAACTTCTGTGTGATTTGCTTCCTATCATTTGTTTATTTTACTTGTTTACTTGTTTACTTGTCCTATGGAACAGCATCCTTGCACAACGGGCAACCCCATACGTGCTCCGCTCCCCTCTGCAACACGCAACGAAGTGTGTCCAAACTGACAGTCCCCGTCAAGACTTGGTTGTGTACTCTGCGATCTTTCCCAACGAGCTGTCTTCCACGTCCCTCTCCTTTCCTGACCCCCAATTCAATCATCCTCTTGATGGCTTGCTGGTCCTCTGCCGCTGTGTCCTCTGCATTCCTCAAGTGCTCAGAGAGAGCCTTTAGCACTTCCTGCTTATCCAATCTGAGGGTGCCATTCACCGTTTATTTTGTCATCCTTAAAAAAAAAATGCTGATGGGTACGTACTGCAGCTCAAAATATGATTAATTGAGATTGGAGGAGGGAGTGTATGATTTTGGTCAATTTTTTTTTTTTAACTAAAGAATAGCTGACGGGATATCCAGAGAAAATAAAGGTTCTTTTATGCCAACGTTATAAGATGATTGATTTTTGCAATATGTCTGCATAAATAATGCCACCACCCCACATCCCTTTCTAGAGGAAGAAAATTGGGGGTGGGGGGGGGGAGGAATTATTCACTGGACCTACTGCCAATTTGAGAAGTTCTTAAAAATGTGTTTTTTTTTTAAAGTATTAATCTATATTCAATGTGAATGGCAAATATTTCTAATAATCATTATATTTAGATTTTTTCTTAATAGGCAGCCTTTGGCCTAAAGATAGTTACATGTATTTGCTTTTGTAACAAATTTCTTTACAAATAAAGACAACTGTATATACATTAATAACTAATTTTAAGGCTTTTTTTTTTTTTGTCCATTTATCTTTTTATGCTTAGTTATCTTATCCTCGTAGAGAAAGTATAATTTTGTTCCCAGAAAAATGATAGAGCAAGGCAAGCATGTTAACATTTCAGATTAATCTAATCGATCCAATGCCACCAGCTAATTTTAACTTAATAGAATAAAATTGTATGGTATAGTTGTTTGGGACAAAGACAGAACAAGTTAAAGGACATTCCAGTATCTAGAAATATTGCATGTGATTTGGTGTCTAAAGCCGGCCATAGACGTGTCGATAAATTGCAGCCACCAATTGACTGGCAATATTGCTAATAATATCCCAAGCAATACTTGTCTTCCATCTGCCTACACACGCGTCGACAAAATCATTCGAACTTGTGCAATTGTATTAATTGTAGTAAGCTTTTATTTTAAATAAAACACACCTTCCTTCAAAGCTAAATAAAAATTGACAAAAAACTTCACCACAAGGTGCAAAATGTTCCATTCACATAATCAATCAGTTGAAAAGATGCAAAACCAAAAAAAAAAAAAAAAAAGTTATCCCATTTTAATTTTAAAAGGGAATTACAAAAAATTCCCGAAGACTGGAAAAACTATTCGCGCTTGAATAAAGAAACATACCTGGACTTATTGGAAAGGACTACCCCTTTGATTAAAAAGCAAGACACCTTCATGCGCTCGGTTATAACCCCATATAGGCGAAAATTACATCGGCATATTTCAAGACGGGCTGCAAAAGAAAAATCATCAGGAAGAGAAGAAAGAAATGCGATTTTAAGTAAAAGTAACACCAATGAGTAAACATGTTCAGCTTTGTAAAGTTTGTTAATTGTCTCTCATTCAGTCCAAATAAAATTGTCTTTGGATTTTTACACAATTAAAAGATCTGTATAACGCGATTTGTGAAGTGATGTAAAGCTATATCATATAATTATACTGAGTGATGGATTATTTGATAGAGAGACAAAAAAAATAAACATGAGGGAGAGTGGGGAGACAAGAATATTAAGTTATGAGGCAAATAACGAAATAAAATTTAATTCTCTAAAACGTGTTCTAAAAAGCATCTCTGCGCGTAGACTTTGCTAATTTTGGGTCGAGAAAATCGAATCTGTTTTCATATTCAAAATCCGATGGCTCATAAATGAACATTTGACAAGCAAAAATAACCTACTGCACCTTCGTCGGCTTGTCTGACCTTAAAAAAACAAAGGGTCTGCCGCAGATCAACAAGGTCGCGCGGCGCGGGCAATTTATTTTCAGGTTGTACCAGTCCATGAGCAATCAGCTTTCGATGTTGATAAATTTCTGCAATATCCCCATACACCAAGCAAGATATTGCAAAAATGATCTCAAAGCGATGATTTACATCAATTATTGCAACGTCTATGGCCGGCTTAAGGCCCCATTTACATTAACAGTTAATTCATCCACAAAATGAGCAATATCAATGAAAATATGGGAATCCCAGAAACTTCTCGATAAAACTGTGTGTGTAAACGAGAAGTTCTCAGTTCAGGCGCCAGATATCTGGCGAAGCTAGATATTTTCCTGCAGGCAGATTGTGGCTCGTGTCACCTTGGGTGATGACAGGGCGGCGCCTTTGATCTTGCTACAACTCGAATCATAAAACAATTAACATTCATGATCAGCGACTCAAAATTAGTAAATATTCTCGCAAGAAGAGCAAACTCTTTCTCTATCACTATCATGATACATTTGTGTATTTCTCACTCTCCCAATTTCTTTGCCGATCAAACTATGTCTCTCTTGATCGATCACTATCCTGATATTTCTCTCTGTCTCTTTCTCTATCTAACTATTATTTTATGTGTCTATCTCTCCCTTTCTCTCTCTTGTCATTTATAGATCTATGAAAAAGGTAGAAGGTATTTGAAGAGTGAGACCCAGGAAATCGGCAAAACCCGGATGATCAGGAAAAGATGCCTTTCCCGAAATTTCCAGATTAAGCGGGTCCAGGAGTATATAAACAATCAGATGACCATGATAAAAATGTTATTTTAAGAAATCATTTTCTAATCTAGTAGGTAAAATCATGAAAACTTTAGTAAATACCATTTTTGATTTCCTCATAAAAAGGAATTTCATTCCATTAACTTTACAGCTCAACCTAAACAACAACAATTGATCATTGTCAATCAAATGAATTAAGAAAATTGAATAAATAAAAGTTTCAGATATTTATTTCTCAGGAATACTGATAGTCACCCATTTAGTAACAAAACTCTCCATCTTTTAGTGGTCCCTTAAACATTTCACAGTTTCACAGATTTTGAATCAAATTTATTAGGAGAAAAAAAATCAACCAAAGATACATGAAATATAATAATGTTGCACTTGTAGCTTGCATACTTTCAAGCTTCAAAATTTGTAACCACATTGACATTGTTTGATATAACTTGTCCATTTCTATGTGCTTCAGGCTCAAACTCAAACCATTATTGTTCTCAATAAGTGGAAAAGCACCCTATAATTTATAAAAGAGAAAGAAACAAAGGAGTTTATATAACTCTCACAAAATATGAACCCAATTTAAAAAAAAATGTGTTTCCAAGTAATTAAACAAGTTATATATTAAGGTTTTAACAAATAAACATTCCCATACTTTATGTACCAAAAAAAGAGCCCCACAAATTTAATTAAAAAATGCACTGTTGCTGCTCATTCCTTGAATCTTACAAAACAGGCACTCCTGCTTGTGAATAAGGGGAAGATTAATGATGTTTAAATTAAATACTTTAATTAAACAGACAAAACAACAAAAAGGCAGAAAAAGACTAGTTCTATTATAACAAAATTTGTGAAGATTCCTCCTCCTTCCAAAGAAACATTCCACTTATAAGTCACAGCAGCGCGTACATAGAATAAAGCCTAAACAAAAAATGTTCCGGGGATGGATGTGATATCACCTTGGAAAAAAAAACCCAATGAATTTATATATTAAGTTTTAAAACAATGGATATAGCCTTAAGAATTTTCTTTCGTAAAAAGTGTGCAAGTAAAATGATTCAATATAACAAAAATATAACCATACGAAGTGGAAGGTTGGGGTTCAGGGTGTTTTTTTTTTTATAAATTTTCCATTCATAAGCTAAAAATCAACACATTTAAACATTTAAAGGACCAAGAGTACAGTCATTAAACAACTTGACACAGTTAAACATTCAGTGATGTCATGATTTCACAACAAACAAAAAATGATGAGCAAGAACATCTCTCCCTGTTGCATTAAAAAATATGGTCCATGTTTAGATATTTCAGTGACAGCAAACAATGGGCTAACATATATTCTTCCTTTCACACAATTTCCAGAAGTGGTTTAAATTTTTACAGTGAACTTGACAGACTTGTTGGGTCCGGGGGGTCCTGCTTTAAAAAGCGCGCGGAGAATAGTGGGGATCTCAATGGGAGCTTCAGGCAGAGAACCAATTCCTGTTCCTTTTTTGTATAACCTGAAATAAAAAGCAAACGGCAGATAACAAAGAGCTTGCGGTACAAATATGTAGTAAGACAAAACAAAAAGGATTATACAAAGCAAGAGAGTAATTCCATTCTAGAAAAAAATACCATCTCCATTTTATAATGCCTAAAGATGTTTTAAAATTGCATTTTTTGAAGCTTTACTCTTCACCCATTTCCATATTGAGAGCTTTCTTATGCAGTTTAAACGATTTTATCATTAAATAATACTTAAGGAAAAAGAGAAAGGAAATTAAGCTAAAAACATTGAAATATAGTTGTGTAGGAGCTAAAGATAAGGTGTATTGAAACGATTTACATAATAGTTTTCAGAACTTCATATTTACAATGTATGAATGCAAACAATGTGTCAAGAGAGTCAAACAATTTACTTTTTTAAGCGAATCACAATTAGGCCTACAGTACTTCTATAATTTACCAACAATTTGGCATATTGAGGGTTTTCCTAAAGAATGTTGTGATTATGATAAAATATGTGATGCTATGTGAAACGCTGTCTTTACCAAAGTAGACAAATTAGATTTCAACCATGATTGAAAAGGTTGACGCAAAGTTGTATTAAAACCACATTCATACAAAGCTCAACACCAAAAAAATAAATGATCTGAGCCGAATAAACTTGATACAAATACAAACCCTACCTGAGGGCTTCTCCTGTGATATCTGGATCATGATGATCTACTTTCTTGACCACGGCTGCCACTGGTGTCGTCATTTTCACGTACATGGGTTGGCCTTGAGAGGAAAGATACATGAACAATTATTTACGATTTTCTAACACTTCAAAGTTCAATTCACAGACGTTTCAACACATTTGTGAGGCAACCAAAGTCAGTCAGGCTAAAGGTGGACTTATGACTTTTGGAGCAATTTACAGTGTGTCCATTAGCATATAATGCACTTTAAGATATTTAAATAATTTCAATTCTATCATTTATAGATAGGCAAGCTGAATAAAGATCAATCTGCTGTGTATTATATTCATAATGGTGTATCTTATATGAATGAAACTATTAGACATGGAGTGCCAAAGGCTGTGTGATTATTTCTAAGGATTTTCTTAGATGTTTTCTCACAGTTTTGGCATTCAAAATAGTGACTATATTGCCAAAACTCCGAATTCATAATGAAAAGAACCTTCAAAACACCAACTTTGTAGTTCATATGTCACACAAATGAATGAACTGACAGCAGAAACTAAGTCGAATATCGGACACCTTATTGACCATTTCATGACCCGTCCCTTCTCTTAATAACACATCAAATAGCACTTGCGATATTGAGCGCAACCCACAAGAGAAAATAGCTTACCTGGACACCCATAACAAAATGTAATTATCGATACACATTTAACTAACAAAACTGACAAATTATATGTACTGGTTGCAGCTATGCCACTGACACTTTCACCCCTTTCAAAGGAAAGGTTGTATCAGGCCATATTTACAACGGTTTTGTTCAGATGTGCATGTTTTGCGCTACAGTTTATTCAGAAATATAGAAATATATATAGAAATAATAGGCGTAAGAACATTTAAGTTCCTTTACATTGTTATCTTTTAACTGTTTTCTCACCATCAAGTTCTCTGCTGTGGTATTTTTGGACAGCACTAATAGCATCCTTTTTATTCACATAAACAACTTCAGCCATACCAGACTTTAAAAGCTTGGCTTTTTTCAAAGGACCAACAGCACCAAATAGTTCCTGCAAAGAAAAAAATTAGGGCTGTATTTGTTAAACAAACTATTTCATTAGATTTCTGAATTCAATTAAAATAGTTCACTGTTAGAGCCTAAAAGTAGTGTAATTGTTTAACATGACATAAAACATTTAGCATGAAACAGGTACCAATTTTAAAAAATTATACTTTTCATCCTGCACTTCAATCTTTTATTGTTTGAAGAATTTCTATATACTAATTTGTGTTTGATAATTGGCTTGCTTTAAAAAGAAAAGTGGTAAAATTAAAACTATGCTCCGAAAATAATTCAGATAAAAACATTTTTTTTTCTTTAATCAGGGAAAAATGTTCTTAAATAAATACAGGATGGAGGTTTTATCTGTGAATAGTTATTATTCATTAATATAATTTTCTAATTAGACTTTTAGATGAAATCTTCAAAACTCACAATAATATCGTCTTGAGTGACACCAGTAAACAAGTTTGTCACCACAACTCTAAAACCTTGAAGAGGGCTGATAAAATCTGTGCCATCATCCTGCAGTGGGTCAAATAGAAAAGCTTTTTACAACAAAACCAAACACAATCTTTTTAGAGGCTACTAGACAATGTTATCCTTGCAACTTAACTCTGAAGTATCTAAGGGTCTTAAAACTCATCTTGTGAAGGCAATTGAGCTTTGAATATTGCAGTCGTTGTGACTGTATGCCTCCGCCACATAGGTCATAGGTTTTTCTGAGCAAGGGAGCAAAGGATATGTTTAACAGGGAGGGATATAGAAACGTCAGTTGGAATTACATCTTGTCTGTTCACTCTCCAGGTTGAATAAAGTTGATGACCCCATTCTGAAGATGAACTAACCGTATTTGTATGTTATAATTTGGGACCAGTCGAATAGGATCTCCACAAGAAAAGAATGCAGGGGGCATTAAACTATGGGAGAGGGTTGGGTTGGGTTGGGTTTAACGTTCAACAGCAGCACTATATAGGCTATATTGTGGACGGGCCCCAATACGGACGTCTGACAATTTTATGTGCTGCCACACACAAGAAAGAGTGGGGATACCATGACTCCTGTCTCAGCCGGTCATATTATACTGACACCGATCTAACCAGTAGGGAACGCAACAGCCAACTAAGGGAGATGTGGAGCTGGCAGTTTAAACATAATGATTTGATGTGAAAAAACTAAAAACCACAATATCTATCTTTTCACACTTCTGGTTGATTCAAGATGGTAACCCCATTTTGAAAGATAGACTTGAACTTCTAGTTTGCCATATCTACTAGGCCTATAATAGATCTACTCTCCTTTACTTAGACCTAGGGATGGATAAGCTAGTATTGCACATTAGAGAAAGAGCAAGACCAGCAAGGGGTAGGATGAAGGCGCTTAGGAGATAGGGGAATTTTTTTTTGGTCTCCCTAGACGCTGGACTAGGGAGACTGGTACACTTGATAATAATAATAATAATAATAATAATAATAATAATAATAATAATAATAATAATAATAATAACAATATTTGGTGTCACCTTCAGATTTAAACACATCATAATATGGCTCTAACTGTCCTAACCGATCCTAGTTGGATCACCAAGCAATTACAACCTAAGACTGTTGGAGGAATAGCCTTTTGGCTATTCGTCCCGTTACCGGAGGATAGCCTATTGGCCATTTGTCCGGTAAGCGGACAAATAGCCACTTCCTTTTTAAAAATAAAAGTTCTGTACTAAACAAAATAAATGGGTACAACTATCATTTCAGTAAATCACAAGAAAAACTATACACCAATTAAGTATAGGTTGTAATGAATTAGAGCAGGAGTTTTACCTCTTCGTGTGAGACATCTTCCGCTACAGAGGCAGAAAACTTGGGCTTTTTGACTGAAGGCTGGAGTTGATTGTCCGATGCCCTGAGCTCTATTCCAGGCCCGCCCCCTTTACCGAGGCGCAGGGGACCTGACAGTTCCTGTGCAGGAGGTGGCGCGGGTGCAGCTAGCTGCCTTCTCTTCACCCCGGCCTGCACTGGTCGAGCCGTGGGTTCCGGCCCTGAGAGAGCCCCGCCCCCAGCCACTCTGAGTCCTTGAGATAATGTGGCAGCACCCGGTGGGGCCCTAACCTGATGCTGCTGGGGCGCTGAGTAGGACACAGGACGCATGCCTGCAGCTTCTACTGGCCGTACATTTGGGATCCGAACCTTGGGAATTTCTGGCACAGCTATTGAGGCAGAGTTATACTCAGGGTCATCCAAATCCCTATAGCGTATCTGGTTAGAAAAGGCTGGGGTTGGCTTGACATAAGGAGCATGACTTCCATATTGGTATGACTGCCCAACAGTTTCCTCTTGGTAATAAGGGTGTGAAGAAGCCCCAGGCTGCTTGTAACGATCATTACGAATCTGAATGATTGGCACAAAGTCTTTATTTAGAGAGGCACTATGAGGCTGTGCATCCCTATATGGCTGGGGGAAGGAAAATTGATTCAATAATTAAAGCACATGGCAGATTACTTTTTTTTCAATCGTTTACAATAATTGTTTCAAAGGACACAATGTCTAATTCCCTATACATACATAAAAAAGAGATTCAAAATGAAAACCTGTGACGGCCACTCATAGAGCTGACAAAGGTTACCAGCCAACTACATTGATTCTCTAGAGTAGAATAAAGTATACTCATTTCAGAACTCTTTCAAAGTTTTTTATAAATCAAGCTCAAAAGTGAAAGATATGGCTGGGAAGTTTCAGGATTAAGACAATCCTGGCAACAGTTTTCCTTCTGTGGGAATAATTTTTTTTCTTTTATAATTTCACAACAGCAAATTGTACAATTTGGTTCCAGTACCTTTTTATATTTAGAAAATTCACAACAGTATACAATTTAATTTACAACTGCAATATGATTTTTTTTTTTTAATCGAAAGAATTTTTTTTCTGCTTACTGTTTATGGAATCAAAAACATTCACAAGGCATATTGCTTCTAAAAGAATAGAAATAAACATTTACATTACAAAAAAAAGAGCCACTATGTATCTTATGTTTCATGCAACATGTAAAATGGAGGTTAAAAAAAGGAAATGTGCTATCCCTACACTACCTGATTCCTTTTTGTGACTTGAAGAGAGTTGTTGCTTAGGGACACCTGCGTTGTTGGCACTGCTCTCGTTACTTGTAAACCACTGCTTGTTAACTGAATTTGGGGTTTACCTTTGGCATTCGGATTAGCAAGCTGTGGGAATTGCATTTAAAAAAAATAACATTTAGTTGACAAAACTTTTTTTAAATGATGTCCCAATGCTTAAGGTCTGACACGATTTATTGATTATGTTTACAATTTTATGAACTTGTAATGAATGACCATATTGCAAACTATAAATTAAGCACACACATATCTGGGACCAAAATATTAAAATCGTACGCTGGATATTATATATCATACAGCTATTTAAAAAAGTATCAAATAAAACAGACTTTCAAAACGAGAACATCTAGGTCTGTAATCTCAATTGGGACATTCAAAAAAAATTAATAATAGCATACATATTAAGTTTAAAAAGCATTTAGGAACAAATGGTGTTTTAGTTTTTTCTTAAAACTTTCCTGACTTTCAATGTGGCGTATCGAATATGGTAAAGAATTCCATGTTTTGGGACCAATGAACATAAAGGAATGTTCACCATAGGATTTATTATGTTTCAAAAAGAAAATGGTGTAGGTAAAGATTTGGTTTTAAATGTGCATGAAAAAAAAAAAGATAAATTTGCAATTTAAATATGATTTAAACTACATGTGACATACATAAAATGAATATGATTTACAGGGTATAATTATCTTTTTTTTACGAATTTATTATTCATCTCTGAAGATCTACTTATAGTGAGCATATGAATTTTGATAAAAGGTACTATTAGCCATATGAAGTTTATAGATCCATGCATACAGAGTTATACTTACTGTTCTTGTCAAGGCTAAGTCAGGAGCCAGAGGTCCTTGAATATGCTGCTAAAAGGAAATGAAAACATTTAAAAAAGACAAATCATAAAATAATAAGTAAGAGTAATGTAATACCTTTACCCACACCATTTTTTTTCTTCTTCTAAATGATTTGGTCACACAAAACTATAAACGATGTCCATCATATAAGACTATGTGCACAATTTAATGAGCATAAAAGAATTGTATAAAATATGTTTTTAGTGAAACTGCAAATAACTTTTGTATTTAATCATAAGTAAATAGAAATACTCAAAATTGAATCATAAAAACTTTTTTGTATAACAATGAGTGCAAAAAAACTTATTGAAACATTCTGATTCCAACTACCTAATCTTACAATGATCTCAAACTGAATGTCACTAGACAGAACCTAATCAGCTAGTGAATGTTCAGAGCATCTTCATGGTTCTAACAACAAAAGCTCAGGAATTGTTGCCATGTTACTACTTCTTTTAAACTTGATAGCAATTTCTTGAGCATTCATTGCCTTTAGATAACATACCAACTTACATTTGTAAAACCGGGTCCTGGAATTTTCTTTTTCTGTCGCTGTAGCAAAGACCTTGCATCAAAAGTTCCTTTCTGAACTTGCTTCAGCACAATTTTGTTTCGAGCGTCTCCTTTTCCACTTTTCTTGTTGATGATGATCTTTTCACGAGCATCTAGTGGAGTGGCTTTAGAAGAGAGCTTCTGTCGAGCATCAAATGTTTTCCCCCTTCCTTGAGCTCTGACATTTCTGACTTGTGTTGCCTGAACAAAGTTCCCCTTTTTATGTTGTCCTCTGTCTGTACTGCTTGAAAAAACAAAACAAATGATGTATAAACAAACAAAGCAAAACAATCTTCTGCAAACTATATTATGTCATGCATATTTAAATATGAAATTATAACTAACTCAGTGCCATGGTAAAATAGTTTTTTTATTTTTTTTCTACAGGTGTGTATTTGACATGAGTTTACAAGTTAAAATTGTATGACTTGATTGTTTTACATTCTAAGACTACTCTCTTCCTCTTTGATTTAACCACTTGGCCACAAGGCGGACGAATTCGTCCGTCGCTGATGTGTGCGTAGATTTGGTTATGAAGCCGAAGCAAGCTAGCCAATCCGTTCAATAAACTTAACGACTGCAAATAACAACCGTTTTCTTTACATGACGTATTTCTTTGCGTTTCACTTCAAATCTGACTAAAATTAAGGGATGTAATCCCGTTGACAAGTGGTCAAACAATAAGACTTTATGTTAATACATAATTATGATCAAAATTCCGCTCAAACTGTAAACTATTAACAAAGTTATAAAATAAGTGAATGAAAAGTCATTTTGGGCATGATTTCGACCAAGAATGGAAAAATTTACACTTATCAGTTCTGGTATAATCAATCCTATAAGAATTTATTTATTGTAATTTATATTCAACTGTTTATTTAAACACGGATAATGCTGGCGGGGAAGGGGGTGTGGACAAACATAAACAAGCACATAAAATTAATATGTTAAGCAATTGAAACTCTATCTATGAGTCTATCCCTGTCTCTCACAATCGCTTGCTCTGTCAATCTGTCTGTCTGTCTCTCTCTCTCTCCACAGGTTGACTGACTCTGATCTAAACGAATCTTACCCATTCGCCCCTAGAATCCAGCCCACCTACCCATTTGATTGCCCATAGGCTAATGACAACAAAAGAAAAGGAGTGCCGAATCTTGTCTTTGCGTAGGTAACCTATGAGCAGCCACTTCGTTTCCCTTAAGAGCCTATATAAGCCTAGATACCCATTCACGAGTTTCTTGCGTGCTGGAGAGAGGAGGATTAAGGGTGAATGAAGACCCACTACCAATGTCCGTTACTTGCGCGGGCGTCACGGGTCAGGCGTGCATGATTCAGTCACTTCTCCGGTTCTTGTCCCGGACTTCAAAAGAGTCGAAGTCTATATCCGGAGATCTATAGATCAACAAACCGAAACACCTATTTATACAATATAGACTAGATTATTGCTGGAGATGAAAATATAAGCTGATTTAGTAAACTTTTTTCTAGATCCCATAGGTCTAGATCCATATAGATCTAGACCTAGATCTTATATATCCGGGATCTAGATCTAGAATGTTTTTGTTAGTGAAAGATAAGTTCTATAGTTTTAACATAAAAATAGATCGGAGATCTTAGATCCGATATACGGTTGATCTAGATCTGAGTTCAGGAAAAAAAACCTACTCCCGTGTTTTACGGAGTACATGCAAAAAGTTTTAGTCAGAAAACTCACCCCACTCGCACTTTTACGTTATTTTTTCTGATAAATTCATCAAGTGATATGTCAGCCATTTTCCACTCTCGTCTCTTTCAGACTGGAAGTTTCAGTTCATCGTATTCGACTAAGCTTATCAGTGGTGTAGTCGATGGCTAAAAGCCACTAGGTTGTGAAAACTCAAATTAATTTTTTTTTTTAATGAATTTTTAAATTAAATACCAGTTTCATATTGCTACAAGAAACATATCAAGTTTCTCATAATCTGTGCAACAAAACCTAGTCTTTCAAAAAATCTTGAGAATTTTAAGAAGTGTTGGTGCATGTTTTGATTTTTACCGCATACTGAAAACTGGTATTCTTCAGCTATCAAGTTTCTTAGGAAGTGATTAGTGTGACCTTTTTTAGCATGGACGAATGGAGTCTCGCTGAGAATTTTGCAGGGCAGTTGGCCTACATCACGTGACTTTTCATACCACCGCCATGCTGGTGGGATTTACTTCTGACTAGGCCTGTGTAAACAATGGCATACCAACAAACCTTGTTATTACAAATCGCTAGACCCTGTTAGCAAACATCGTTATGCCTCACACGTAGAGAAAATAACAGGGATCGACCCGTATAGTCTACCAACCCATGAATGGAATAAGGATTTCAGTAATCTGCCTGAAATCATCTTCCCAGATCTTTATTCACATTTGGTGATGGGCAAAAGTTTCCACACAAATGACGCGTTCACGATAGGCGAAACAGATAACTTTAGGATAACAAAATTAACATAACATTTATTTATTTATTTTTTTGGTAAAGACAAACAAAATAATCTATGACAACTCTGTTACTGTTATTTTTTTTTAATTGAGGCAGCAGTATCTATTTACAGAATGGAAACACTTTTAAAGTCCATCCTCTATTATATTTTTTACATTAATTTACTGAGTTGTGCTGGCGGGTAGGTCAGAGTGGCGTGTTACACCGGTTCTCTTCTCTTTTTTCAGTACATATATATGTAATTTAACTATATTACATTTGGCACCATTTATTCATACGGATATTTTTTTCTGTTTAATTTTCAATGTAACGTTTTAAAATGATTAAGAGGCTTATCGTGAACTACAAGTATTGGTATTAATGTTTTATCTTTGTTTGTCCTGGTCTTTTTTCTTTTCTTTTTTGTTTTTGTGTCTATTTAAATATTTATATGATTCTTTGAGAAACCTTGAGGGTGTAAAACTACACAATTTCTTTAAGCTGTTCTTAATTTTCACCCACGTGGATTTTTTTTCTAATACCATCTTCAACAATTATGTTAAATTGTTTAATTGTCCCAAGAAAAAGCCATGGACATTTTATTTGCTGTTGAACATAGGCAAATAGATCGGGAAGATCTGGGCCTACAGCCGGGACAAGGTGTAAGCCTAAAAGTCGGACGTAACCTTCGTCGTATGTTGATGGTTGGTGTGGAGCTCGGCGTCACAGGACACGATGGTGTGTTATCGTAAATGGTTAAGGGGTTGGGTACATAAACAATGTTCGGCACATGGGCTTGGTACAGGTAATCGGTTTGAAAAAGGAAGACAGTTGGAAGTGGGGAGGGAGGAGGAAGGGGGTTGCCAAATGGTGGAGCCCGCGCCTTATACGCGGAGTGTTATGTTTTGGTTTGTACTCTGGCTGACGCGGTATTCCCTACTAGTTGGATGGGTGTCAATATAATAACCGACCAAGTCCCCGGTATCCGACTCTGGGGTCTTGTCGCCGTATGTAACTTTTCTTGAGATCTAGCAGAAGCTTAGCTAATAAAGAGCCTTACTTTCACCTACCAAAGAATGGCAACAGCAAGGAAGTGTTCGATGCAAAGATAGGCCGATTAGCTAGTACATGGATGATGGATAGGACGATCTCGGATCTTCAAACACTTAAACCTGCTACTAAATACAGTGCAAGACTGTCTGTGATTGCAGCTGTCTTCTAGACCAGGAAGGATGGGCTGTTTTGAGAGAACCGTCTTACTAGAGAACACAAAAAACAACAAATCGAAGATAGAGATACAAATTACACTATTATGTTACCTAATTTCCCACATATGTAAAAATATTTGCAGAGAGAGAGAGAGAGAGAGAGAGAGAGAGAGAGAGAGAGAGAGAGAGAGAGAGAGAGAGAGAGAGAGAGGAGAGGTGGAGGGAGGGGGACAGAGAGATTTGGAGAGAAAGATTAGACAGATGGACAGACAGACAGACAAAAAAGAATTAAGTAGAAAGGCGAAAAGAGAAAATAAACACTACTGCTCATATCTCCAACAAAAAAGATACTGATTTTGGGGTCGTGAGCAGTAGCGTCGGTGGGTTGGAATACGTATGGGACTGACCAGTGCTCAGTGCCATCAAAAGATGTTGTCATGGCCAACCTGTCCTATATTAAGATCATTTTTATGCAATACAAGTAATGCAATTGTTTACATTTTGTCGACAGATGTAAAAATCCCATGAAAGAAACATCAACGTTTCGGCGTATGATTCATATTGTGATTCATGTGCCGTACTATAATGAAATACTAACCCACCTCTGACTACTTAGATATAACATACTGAACCATTCGATTATATTTCTCTATTGGTGGGTTTTCCTCTGTCATTGTGACCACGTAAAGTAAGCCCACCTATTCCACATAATTTGATCGTTTCAATGATTTTGCCTTATTAGTTAGATTTTCATAGTGAAAAATCGTGTGGTCAGGCGGTCTTCTGAGCTGACCACCCTGTCTCGGGTGTGGCAACACATAAAATTATCAGACGTCAGTCATACATGCCAACTCATTCATCCACTCCTGCCAGTCATAGACAATATGCAACTATCTATTTTAGTGGCTTTTCATTTCTTGAGGCACACAGGATGTCTGTCGACGGATAACAGATTCCGATGCTGGGCCAACAACCTGTGCATTGCGACACTGAGGCAAGATTTGATATGTTGGGCGCCCGACTTTTTTACCGGCCCTCGATTCAAAACATATTAAATTTTGTCTAGAATGCCTCTTTAACTATAGACCCAAGTAGTACAGTTAGTCTCAAATAATCATTATAGAAGGTCACAATGAAAAAGATTTAAAAAAAAAAGCTTAAATTATGAAATCATTGAAATGTTAGCCATGTGCGTAACCACTGGCCGTGCTTTGACCAGATAGCTGGTCAAGCCAGACTCTAGCTTCCCGTGTACATGCGAAGAGCGGTCCGGCGCTGATCGTCGATCTTGATCCTGGTATAACGTGCTTCGGCCGGCAATGGTGTTTACCTGGGTGTGCATCCGACTGCAAACCAGGCCCAACTTCTCTGTCATCTGTGAATGACGACCCCTAAAAGGCGAGAGGACCCACGGTGAAAACTTATCCAGGCCACTGAGTCAGCCAAGCCCGGTGGTAAAGTAATTATAGAAGGGGACAAAGTCACAAAGCAGTTTAAACTTTCACTTTAACGACACTAGGCACTGCTGTAGGGATAAGCAAGACAGGCACGTTGCGGTGGAAAAAAGACTGTATAATATTATGTGGGAACATTCAAGTTTGGGTTGAGGGAAGGTCAAGCCCCAACCCAATGAAAAGCCTCCCAACGTTTTTTACAGGAACGCCGTGGTGTTTGAAACGATAGCTTATTATAGCGGTGTAAAAATACTCCAACCAATTACATGCACGTGAGCTTTTTAATGGCATAAAGCGCGACCTCGCCGGGCCTTAACCTGCTGTGAGTGCCGTGATAGAACTGAAGGGTTGTCGGGGATGACAGTTTTTTGTTTTTTTTGTATGATCTATGAAGTCGCAGTCAATATCCAAGTTAATTTGAGTTGGAAATAAAGGTAATTAGAATATGAATCACACAATTTATGAAATATATTGATAAATAATGACGCTTAACTCGCCAAAGCAGCAGGGTGGGGCTGAACCCCCAAGCCATGGAGCAGACGACGCCACTGCTCGTGAATACTTGTAAAACTTCGTGGTACCCGATAAGCTTACAACCCGTATGCCCCTGGGTAATTTTTCAAATCCTTCTTTTTTTTTAAAGTAAATATAAATATCGTGGACCATCTTATTGTTTCTGGGATATAATTTAACACTTTTTTTTTAGATTCCTTTGCGTGTTTAGCAGTTTTTACAGACTTTACTTTTTCCAAGATAGACCCTTTTCTTATATATTAAAAATTATGTCTTGAATGACCCGCGCCTGGTATAATTTTGTATTTGGAAATAAATGAATAATTTAATTCGCATGCTATTAATGCTTTGAATCGTTTCTTCGTGTGATTTAACCACATGCGCAGCCTCAAACTGATATTCTAACAAAGACAAAAAAAGGGGGGGGGGGTGTGCTATTGGTAAATAACTAGTCGAAATGGTGGATGCCCGACGGGTCCGGCGGCTCTGGTGGGCGAATCTAGCTTAATATCTAAAAATAGCTCTAGCTTAAGCTATGAAACACCCCTATATTATGCGAATAAGAAAGCTTAAGACGTGCTGTTAAGCTACCGCGACCTTGCACATGTAGTTGCGAACCCTGGTGTGCCTACAATAAACACAATTACTATTAATAAAATCACTATTTGAGAAAGTTTTGTTATTTCCGATACTTATATATATATATATATATATATATATAGTTTATACAGCTGCTAGGTTACTACAATACGACCTGACTATGACTGACCTCCACTATCAATCTTTTTTTTTCTCCTAATTTCTCTTACATCGTTCTCTTCTCTATTAATTTTCCAAAGTAGTACACGTACACGTACACGTACAGCGTACCTTACTTTTGAGGAAAGACTATGTTTCGTAACAAGCGAAGATAAATCACTTGGGGATATTTTTATCAGATTTTTCTGTGTGTCATACGTGGCAAGGTAAGTAGGTGCTTGGGTTAAGGACTTCGCGGTGTCTCATATTGTTTTGCATTTCATTGTTTTCTTTCTAATATTGGTACTGGTTATGAGGGGGGCGCTGTGGTCCAGGGGTAGAACATCGGCTTCCGACGCAAAAGGTCCCGAGTTCGAATCCTGGCTGTTGCGTTCCCTACTGGTTGGGTCGGTGTCAGTATCGGCTGAGACAAGAGTCATGGTATCCCCCCTGTCTCTGTGTGGCAGCACAATTGTCAGACGTCCGTTTTGGGGCCCGTCCACAATATAGCCTATATAGTGCTGCTGTTGGACGTTAAACCAACCCAACCCCAACCCAACCCCCTGCTTCGCCCTGCCAATATAAGAGCTCCTGTTAACCCTTTAATTAAATGCTCTGTCTGGGTTGGAAAAGATGAGAGCTCATCATGAACACGGCTCCATGTTTAACGTCTCGTGGTTTTCTAGTGAGGTCCCCTACAGCCACGAAACTCCACACCGGGATACCCAGTTGACTGGTCAATGTATTGGGGAACAAGGGGATCGAATCCGATACCCCAGGGTTAGAGGCCGTGCGCTTTACCGTTGAGCCAGCCCATCACCTCACTGTGTTATCAGAAAGCTTAGAACCCCCTGGGGGTCAAACGATCGATGCACAAACTTGGTTCTGTGAAGAGTTACGGGAGTAGATACATGGTTGGTTGGACACGCTTTAGTGATAGTATCGCGCATTACGCATAAGTGTACCGTCTACTCCCCGGACAACATAGTGACTGCACATCTAGTCTAAATCCCACTTGTCGATTTACACGATAAGCTGAGAGGTGACATTTCTTCCTATGAATACGAATACAGTATGTAGCATCGTTTTACTGTCTGGTCTTTAAAAATGTGGATCTAGGAAGAAATGAGAAAACTAGTGCTACATGACTGTAGTGTCTTTCTCACACACTGGTATTAGGATATCGGGGCCTACTCGCCGATGCCCATTCTTCAGAATGCCACAAAGTTTGTCAGCAAAATTTCAATTCATAGTACATGGTCACGCACTACTGTAATTAGGCCTGCGGGGTGGTGAGATGTCGATGGCGCAAGGCTTAATATCATTGTCGTGCCCTAAACTAGAAGATAGAAAGAATGAGAAAAAGAAGAAGAGAATAACAGAGTGTGTGTGTGAGAGAGACAGAGAGAGAGAAACGGGAAGAGAGAGAGGGAAATGGAGAGAGAGAGAGAGACGTGAAGAGAGAATGAGAGATACGGAAAGAGAGAGGGGGAGAGAGAGGGAGAGAGAGAGAGAGGGAGAGAGAGAGAGAGAGAGAGAGATGCAAAGAGACAGACAGCGACAAAGACATGCAGACAGACACAATCAGTAAGGCGGTGCGACAGATAACTAGCTAAGTTAATCGTCGTACGTTTTGTTCACTATCTTTTTTGCGACGATTAAAAAAACAAAACACAAATAACCTTCTTAAGTTCTTGTATTGGAAGGCAAAAGTAGACACATCTTAAAATTGTTTGGGACTTAATGATGCACAGAAGTCTACTACAATGTTATTGTACTAATATATAATTATACGCAGGTACTTCCATCTCAAATTCCATCGAAGTAGAGGTTTGCATTTCATATTCGTATTGTATTTATATCGATGCGGGTTTCTATACGAGTGGGTCTACAGTGGAATAACAATTTTTTTTATATAAAACGTACCGGTAAGCATTTTTTAAATTGTAGATTAACAGAAGACATAAAGAGAAAGCGGTATAAGTATTGAGTACATGACTTTCACTGTCATTGTAGGGATGGATGGTATACGACTTTCACTTGTTTGGCATACAGGATGCAAACGATATCGTTGTCTCAATGAGTGGAGCATACACTTTATGTATCTAGTTTATGTTACTTTATATGACACAAGGTGGGGTCCCGTTCATACGAACGGGTATACATAAATTGTCCGGTTACCGGGTAAATAACCACTTCCTTAAATAAAAAATGCCAGTTCATATTTATATCTTGACTTTAATTTTACCTAGAAAGAAATCATACTTTATTTTTCTATTCTATTATTATTATTATTATTATTATTATTATTATTATTATTATTATTATTATTATTATTAAATAATAATAATAATATACTATTATTATTATTATTAGCTGCTTAAATTAGAACATACGCAGGTTAAGACGCAGCAGGTAGGAGTACCGTAGAAGCACCAAAAAAAAAAAATTATTAAAAAAATAAGGTTGTGGCTGCTATGTCTGATACGCGGCTTCGTGAAAACCCTCCTCGAAAACTGAGGTGTGTGGACCACGTATTTATTATCGACCATTTATTATTAGCTGTGTTGTGGACACTTTTTTTTAACCAGCGGTCAAGGACGACTATAGTTTAGTAAGGTAGTGCTTCAGTGGATACACGTGTACCTACTGGAGCGCTCGCTTCGGTAGATAATGTGTATACCTTAAGTGGCTTCTATTTTTAAAAATCCAATCACAAGTTAGGCTTTTTTAGAGGCCGCTTAAGCCGTACGTTAGGAAAAGTTGCCTTGGACCGTCTTAAAGTCCGATCGCCATTAGAACGCAATCGTCCCCTTTCCATGGCAACAAACTTAGAACGTTTACGCGGTCGATTTCATCCATAGTTCATAAAAAAACATTACGACTCGCATGAATATTTATTTCAATTGGTGTTAAAGGATATTTTTTGAGGTTTCACACAACACAAAGCCTGACTCCTGTAATGTTATAGCATGAAAGCTTCGCCTTAACTCTACCGACTGAGGTCTTATAATATCTTAATTCTTGTTCATTCTATTGTATATTCCGATGTAGATTTAGATCCAGATCCTTAATTCTGTATTCTAGATTTAGCTCTAGAATCTATATATGTATATAATCTATATCTTATCTATCATATAGATCTATATTTAATTGACATCTAATTTAGAATCTACAACTGATCTAGAGCCTAGATCTTTAAACTTGAACTTGGTGGAGTCTGATAGATTTAGATTCACGAATGACATTTCTAGTTATAGATTAAAATCTATTAACTTTGAACAAATGTTTAGATTATGGGATCTTAATCTAGATGAGATGTCAGCCTAAATATGCAACTAAACTGTACGTCTAGCGTTATAATTATTATTCTAACGCGAAGTCCAAATTATCGACCATTGAGCCGTTGGATAGGGTAATAAATATGCACATTTATAAACTGCACAATCAACTAGTATCGTCTTATAATTAAGTTTTGTCAAAACCCTATCGTGCTGCTACAGAGTGTATGGTATTGATGCAGTAGTAGTAGTTAGTAGTAGTAGTAGTAGTAGTAGTAGTAGTAGTAGTAGTAGTAGTAGTAGTAGTAGTAGTAGTAGTAGTAGTAGTAGTAGTAGTAGTAGTAGTAGTAGTAGTAGTAGTAGTAGTAGTAGATCTTATCTCAAGTTTGCGTCATATCATCTAGGTGCTTCTGCTCGCAACTATTCCGAATAATGTGTCAGCTGAGGCGTTGTTATTCGGAATACCATTTCGAGTAATCACGTCGGAATGGAGGAGTCCAGTTAATACAAACAGTAAGATCATATACACACAAGCGTGAGTCTTCGATTTGTTCAAGTCAAGCTTAGTCCTAAACTAAGGGATTGTACAGACGAAGGGTTTTTTCGATCTGTATGCCCTTGGAATTACTTATGTTCAGGTGACGTGCACTTTTCGCAGATTCAAATACACACAAGCAAACGCATCTGTAGTTTGCTCTCTGATTTTTAAGAGTGTTTACACGTATCTGATCTCCATGTGCATATTTGACTTACAAAGATGGCTTAATGTACTGAGTGTAGTGAACAACGCCTGCTTCGGCTTCCAGTTCGAGCATCATGCAATTATTATAAATCTAAGCTGAATCTATGACTGTTTTCCCTTACGCAGATTATGACTGTTTTCCCTTACGCAGATAGATAGAAATATTGGTTCTGTTTTATTTAAATCAATACAACAATAAAAAGCTAGATCTAGGTTTAGCCGAAAATGCACATTCACCTCTGACCCGGTGCGACCTCCTGACCCCCCTCCCAAACACGACACATTACACACACATATTACTGTTGTATCGGCGACATTAGATCTAAGCCTACAGATCGTGTAATTTTATAAAAATAAAGCTAATTTAATTTATAATACCTATACTAAGATTTTTTTTTAAATTATGGATTCCAGTTTTTCTTAATCATTTCGCTGTGCTCACAACTTTTGATCTAGGTCTAGCTAGCAGTTTGTGAATGTAGAAGTTGCGATCAGACTTGGTGGGATTTATTGAAAAAAAACTATTTTGTAACCGTTTAAGTATATATATATAGCAAAATTAGTAGGGATTAAAGCTGAATAAAAAAAAGCATATTTTATCCACACACACACACACACACACATATATATATATATATATATATAAATATATATATGTCTGTGTGTGTGTGTGTGTGTGTGAACACTGGTTTGATGCATGCCGAAAACAGAGTAAAAAATACACATGGTCTGAACACTCTGGCGCTTGTGAATTTTTTACTCTGATGTATACACATGCAAATCGGGTGCGCAGAGTGGTGTTAACAGAAAAAAGTATACACACCGAAAATACACGCGGAAAACAGACTGGTGTGTACACTCACTGTGGTGTATTGTACCTACCGTTTCAAGCCCTTCCGTAGGTACACGTGTACCCACCGAAGCACATACTCACAGAAGTCTATTAATAGAAAAATGTGGGTATGCCAGTATGCCCCGTTAGTTTAGTATACTGGTTACTGAACGCACCCCCATTCTATTTGAATACTAGCGCCACCTACCGAATGTGTACTGTTGACAACCAGGCTCAGGGAAACTATTGGTCAATTTGAAGTTGAACTAGAAATCTGGTTTCATCCGTTCACTCAAAATTAGGGCCTGACACTAACTTCACTAAGCCTATCGTGAACAGCTGAATCAGTAAGGTAAGGTTCAAATTTTAATCTAGAGTGTCAGTGCTTCTGAGGAAACGTTGACATTTTGTTTTGACTTTTATTGAATCTCATTTAGACTCTGTTTATCGGTTGACGTCCAGATTTTATACAGGTAATTAAAGTTAGACATAGATATAGATCTAGATTCTAGTCTAGATAAGCTTACACAATTGTAGGCTACTGATTATTTAGTCAGTTTGTGATATAAGCTTAGATAAAAGGAACTACTAACGGCAAATTATCTACTCTAGATCTAGCTAGATCTAGATTAGATTTAGATAGAAATACTAGACCTAAATTTATTCTAAAAAGTGTCCAGTGAAATTCTTACCCAACAACCACTAAAAATCAGCATAAAAAATAATAGATCTAGATCTAGGAGTAGGAAGACCTTTCCCACTTCACACAATATGCTCCTGCCTAAACCCCTAGCTCCCGATCAAAAGAAGCCCTCTTTAGTGTGTTGGTTGGAGTCGGTACCTATACGGAAGACTTTCCGGTTGTTGTTTGTTATTTTAGACTGTGGATGGAATAGATCTAGATCTAGATCTACACCAGGGACTTGTGAAATTTAAACCCAGTTATAGGCCTATGTAAGATTGTAACTAACAACATACTTTACATAGATTTTTCTTGCTTTTTCAAACAAAATATCTAGACCAGACTCATTAAGCTTACACCACTCAGAATCTATAGACATTTTGTTGCTGCTGCCTATTTTTTTCTTGATTTTGATTTAAGCTTTTATGTTTGGCAGTCCTTGTAGAGTCAAATATCCCAGATCTAGGTAAAATAGATAATTTCACGGAAACCAGCGCCATTTTGACCTGGGGGACTCAACTAAAATCACGGCTGACCTGCTTTGTAATCTAAAGCAGTTTAACCCAGTCTAATTTTCGTACTTAATAATCAGTGTTAAAACGTATAAAGAAAAAGTAAAACGTATGGTATTGTGTTGTGATAACAGAATGTAAACATACAGACAATTTATAAAGTATGTTAATTATTTCGGTAAGTGTCCCCAGCATTAAAGTTTTACAATACATTTCCATGGATAATTTGATTTTTCAATCTGTCTTGCACCCTGATTCTTTTGTCTAAAGTTACATTCAACACTTGGCTTTGTCATCGCAGCCCTAAATGCTTTGTGTAACTCAAAGAAGGGTGGGGGAAACACACTGCATCCTATGATCCTGAACTTGACAAACAGTGCACTGTTTAAACGTTCAAGGTAGAACAAAAACAACACCCCCCCCTTTCCCCTGCAATGCACACACACACACACACACACACACACCAACAACTTTTGTTCAGTTAGAAACACACATGTGAGCATCACTTGATTTGATCACAGTCCACAGCCTGTGTAACCTAACCTGTCTTGTCACAAGGAGAGATGAACAGGACCAGATAGACTAGAGCTCTAACGTAGATCTAATTGTTTTAGCCCAATGCTAGACGACAGACCTGCACCAACCCTTGGGGGCCCTGGTATGTTATAAAGGATGATAAACATTCAAGGAACACCCAACTAATCATGAGTAGATCCCTACCTGTCGTCCACCACATAATCATTTCCTTTTGTCTTCTGCCCTGCAACCTGGCAAAGGAATCCCGACAGTCGGACCCTCATTTTCACCCCTTATCAATTTGGAAGATAAGTTGAGACAGCCAATCATATCAGGTCCAACCAACCCGGGGTTGTTGCAACCATCAAAGGCTGTTGTTTTTACAGCAAATGTTCTGAACACAAAAGTGGTTTTAGCCCAATGCTAGAAGACAGACATGCACCAACCCTTGGGGGTCCTGATATGTTACAAAGGATGCAGGCATTCAAGGCACACCCCAACTAATCATGAATAGGTCCCTATCTGTCGTCCACCACATAATCATTTCCTCTCTGTCTTTTTAATTATCCTCATTCTCTCTCTCTCTCTCTCTCTTTCAATTTACTCTTGTCTTAGGGAGCTCAGTATCGAAGATTCGGGAATTCCCTCTGTATTACAATAAATATCCTTTTTCTTTATCCTCTTTCTCTCTCCCCCCCCCTTGACCATTACTCACTGCTTTCTGTTGCTGCACATTTTTTTTTTCTAAATCATCTCTTCCTCTAACCCCTCCCCTAGACATTGGTTACTTGGAAGTTAGAAAAGAAGACCAGTCACTTTATGTTCCCTAGGAAAGGAAAATAGTGCTGTGGGGCTTTTATTTTTACATAGCTACACCCTTTCATTTTTTCTCTACTGTTGTGTTGATGGTGATACCCATATCCCAGCATCACTGTTGAACTCTTGATCTTGATCTTGGTTCGGGGGGGGGCAAAAGAAGAAATTTGAGTGGCGAAGTTTGCGAAATTCAAACAAAAGTAGAAATTTGTCTTTGGCTTTGTGTCAAAGGAATCTGATTTAGTTTCTAACTTAAAATTAAAAGCAGTCCTCATTGTTTACGAAAATTATATTTACAAAAATTAAGGAATCTTTATTTTTCATCTCACAAGTGGAAATTAAAAATACTCTTTTCATAAAGTTTCCGCACAATATTTTAAATACATTGATTTCTATGCATTATTTTTTTTCCTCAGACTTACAGTAAAATGGATGAATACTCTAAAATTGAAAAGATCGGGGAAGGTATGTTTTTTATTTTATTTTTTTGTATTGGTTTTGAGTATTACTTAAATTAAAATATTTTATATATATGCAATCTGGAAACCCCCATTTAAAAAAAAAATTTTTTTTGCTTATAAATAATGAATTGCTATTTTTTCTGATTCTGAATGCTCTTGTCCTTTGCTGTCTGGAATATGTCTCACTGATTCATAACTACTTTTAATAATATAAATTTTAAAACAACATCGTAATTTTTAACGATGTTTCTCCACCAAATGAAAATATTGTCTGAAAACATGAAGCTTGATGTTGCCTGAAATGGGAAGATTATTTTTGCATAAACATTAGCCTTTTTTTTTTGTTCTGTTTAGGTACCTATGGGGTGGTATACAAAGGTCGTCACAGAAAGAGCAACAGATTGGTAGCTTTAAAGAAAATTAGGCTTGAAGCAGAGGAAGAAGGTGTGCCCTCTACAGCAATCAGGGAAATCTCTCTGTTGAAAGAACTTACATTCCCTAACATAGTCACGTAAGTAATTGTGTATTATTATGTTTTATTATGTCACCCAGGTGAAATTAAATATAAGGCATCCAGTTTGCTTCATAGATTATCTCTAAATAAACAATACAATTAATAAATTATAACTTCATGCTTTCATGAATCTGTATATGAGGCAGTGTATCATGCAATTTTTTTTGGTGAGGTTTTTGCATTGTGATTGAAGCACATGTGGACTGCCTTGCTCACTATGCTTGGGAATCTTTATTAAAGCCCCTTTTTTAAATTTTTGTTCAAATTTAATACAAAAAGGGATAAAAAAAAACATTTTTTTTAATATAGCCTAGAGATTGAATGAGAGAGGAATTGTCTGTATAAATATGGGAGGGGTAGGAAGAAACAAGATCCACCTTAGTGAAAAACTGTAATAACTTACAGTTACATGTGAACTGTTATTTCTCCTTTTAGCTGGATCAAACTATGAGCATTACAAATCAAACGACTTGTTTATTTCAGACTAGAAGATGTTTTGATGCAAGAGCACAAATTGTATCTGGTCTTTGAATTCCTTTCTATGGACTTGAAAAAATATTTGGACACCATACCGAGTGGTAAACTGATGGATCCAATGTTAGTCAAGGTATGAATATTAACTTTACTTTTAAAACCAAAATTTACTGGACATGTTACTTTAAAGAGATGCTTCGGAAAGTTTTACCAGAAAAGGAATTCCTTCGGATGAAGAGAAATTTGCCACGTAGAAATTTGAAGCTAAAAGTATAGTAACTAAGTCTTTTTGTTAATTTTTATCCATGTTTATGTTGGTTCGTTGAAAGTGAATTTTCAACTATAGATTCATATATGGCCGCAGGCAACAAGTTCTCAAAGAAAAGACCACGGATACTCGTCAGTTTTGAAGATCACACCCACCCTATGTCTAAATCATAGTTTTTTTCTGAAGGATTGGACTTGAATTATTTATTTACAAGTATTTGTTTTTCAAGTATATTATCATGATGAAGAAGTAATGAAAACCTGAAAATCAATACTTTTGCTAAAAAACTTGCCCTCAACCCTTTCATTTAAAGTAAAATTTTCAGATTTTCCAAAGACTCTTAAATATAAATAAAATTCTGCTCCCCATATTTCCATATTATGCGGATCACACTGTTGTATGTACTTTTTGTTAGCTTATAATAATAATTCTACATGTTGTTTTTCATAGCGTAACACTGATGATTGGTGTCCAAATCTGTTTTCATCCAACTCCTCAGAGTTATCTTCACCAAATTGTAGAGGGAATCCTTTTCTGCCACATGCGGAGAGTGTTACACAGAGACTTGAAACCACAAAACTTGCTCATCAACGATAGCGGCGTGATCAAACTAGCAGATTTTGGCCTTGCTCGAGCATTTGGAATACCGGTCAGAGTGTATACTCATGAGGTAAGCACGTCTGTCATTGAATCTCAAGTCATTTGATTTTTGAAGATTTCACAGAGGTTAATGGTAGACATTTCTCCCCCATTTTTTGGTTTTGTGTGTTTTTCAATTCTCATGTCCCTTTCTCTATATACATATCAAACTGCAAATAGTTTCATTCAGCACCTGTTCAGTTCTGCTTTAGAATAGCCAATTGTCCTGTCATGATCTTAATTTTTTTAGGGTTTTGTTTCAATGTGTCTCAGGTTCATAGGTGGTCCTGGGGTAGAACATCGGCTTCTGTCGCAGTGGTTTGTGTCCAGACGATTTCGCTCCCTACTAGTTGGGTTGCCGGCTGTGACAGGAGTTATGGTATTCCAGTCAGGGATGCCACATTTCCGGTATTCCGGAAATATAATTTGGGTCTGGATCATCCGGAAAACTTCCCCTGAAGATTCTGGAAAGCTGACGACACCGCCATATTTTTTTTTCTTGAAAAGAAATGCCCGTTTCTAGTTATATGTGCCTTTCAGCACTCATTGCTTTCACAAATCCTAGATCCACAGTCACAAGGACCATTAGTTTAACTGGTATATGACTTATCTCCGAACCCAACTAGCACTAGTGGCAGTTAACCGGCCATTTCCGAGGTCACACTTTGGTGACCAGTATTTTTAAAAGTGAAAATTATACGCTGTTAATTTAGAAAAAGCGCCATTCTGAACGACTCCGTCTCTTAGAGCAAAACAATGTTGTTTCTGATTACAATCACGGTTAATTGCGCAACTAAACCCGAGTAGAAGAAATTTATTAGATTGTTTATTAAATTTGCATAATACTGTTTTATCGGTATCTGTACTGCAGTTGACTTTATCCAGGTTACCAACTTGAACCTATAGTTTATCTGATCGACATCGTTTATTCTTCCCATTAATACTGATCTTCATCCAGCCCTCGTCGTTTTTTCTGGCAAATTGGTTCCAGCTTGCGCGCGTTCGATCTGACTGTGATCTATCGGCTATTTAAAGGACAGAGCCTTAGCCAAACCGTTCTAAGCTTATTGATAATTAGGTAAGCGAATTTAACATGCGCGCTCCTCTGGTAACTTTCATTAAAGAAAATAATAGAGGTCTGAATCTAGCTAAAGCTAGATCTAGCCTAGTTGTATCTTATGTGATAGCTACATTGAAACAGACGATCTGCACATCATCATCTAATATAATTTAATTCTTAATTAATATAAACTAGACCTATATCTGGATTTCTGTTAATAGTGTTTTTCTCCAATCTTTTGTTTAAAAGCAAACAACAACAACTCGTGTTTATTCCTTCATGAAATTGATGCACCCAACACACAGTTAAAATTTTACGGTAATTCTGATTGCCGGTAATGAAATCAGAGCAGATGTAGAGTAAATATAAACTTCGATGAGGTTGATATAGGTATAACAAAAAACAATAGGCCTATTGTTTACCGGCAAGTATTTGTTAGTGAGACTAGCTATTTCCTTTATGTAACTATTTATCATCTCAGGAACACAGTTATAAGGAATAGACCAAAAATCCAGTCTCTCGGCATTGAACATAACAATTCCTGGCAAGTCCTGTGACTACTCGGGCAGCCACATCGGATTCAAGCAGAGTGCTGTTGATTTCAATTTCCAGTTTACTGTAGATAGAGAATCTAGATCGGGACTTGCCAGGACTTAGTTGTTTTGACACATATTGTAAGATAGTGATTCTTCTTTGTAATATTCGGTATTATTAAAATTATTTGAACAACTTGAATTGTTTTTTTTCCATTTAGGTTGTGACATTGTGGTACAGAGCGCCTGAAATTCTCCTGGGCTCTCAAAGGTATGCAGTGCCTGCAGACATTTGGAGCATTGGGTGCATTTTTGCAGAGATGGTGACAAAGCGCCCACTTTTCCATGGAGACTCTGAAATTGACCAGATTTTCAGAATATTTAGGTAACTTTTTATTTTTATTTTTTAGTTATGATTCTTTTTGGAATCCCAGCTTTTGGTAACTAGTGGGAAACCGAAGATGCAAAGTGTACAGTAGCCTTGGTGTGAGCAGGTGTTTTAGCAGCAGAATATAGCTGCAAGATTGGCCTTTTTCCGCTGACACACCAAGCCAAAATTTGATCCTTTGGGCGTAGAACCAAAACCAAAAACTGTTATACATCATACATTTTTGTTTTTCTCACCTGTGGTAGCTTCTCTCGCTTTACAAAACTATTCTGCTGTTTATAGTATTGCAGCTTACCTATTGTTATTGCCTGTTTTAACAGGAGAGTGAAAATAAATCCTGTAAAATTATGGTTCATTTTCAAGTTTTTGGTATAACATTGTCTCTCATTTCATAGTTTAAATATTACCATCAGCCTAAAAGATTATTGCTTGTAAATTTTATTTATCCTCCTTTAAAAAAAATCTCACCAGAAATAATATATATTTGTCCTCTATTCTTTTTCAGGACCCTGACAACTCCCACCGAAGAAACATGGCCTGGAGTGAATTCTCTTCCAGATTTCAAGCCATCATTCCCTCGCTGGAAACAAGACCAGCTTGCGTCCAGTGTGAAGCAGCTTGACATGCTTGGTTTGGATCTGCTGAGGGTAAGTATGTAGGAACCTTTATCACATTAAACTGACACCCACCCAATCAGTATTGGGGAGAAATCGCCAGGGCTCGAACCACAGACCTCTTGCGTCAGAAGCATATGTTCTACCCCAGGGCTACTGCACCCTCCCACAAGGGTTCTGTAGTCTTTACACAGGGAGAACTTTTAAGGCGGGGAAACTCACTTCATAGAAAGCAAGCTTCTTATCAAAATGTCCTGATTTAAATCCTGATGTAATAGATCAAATACATCAGATTTAAAAAACTACCTTGAGTTGCCAGTTAGTTACAATTTTTCTCGTTTGGGAATCTTCAAAATGTCTTTCTCGATTCTCTTGAAACTTTCTTATCCTTTATTATTACAGTGGAACACGTTTAAACCGAAAATTTAGGGGGTCTAATTTCAATTTCGGTTTAAACATATTTTGGTTTAAACATAGTCAATATAAAACGAAAAAAATGAAGGGGACACAAGCCACGAAATTTGAATTAAAAATTGGGTAATATCCCTTCTTGGAACACATGTTAAATGAGTTTCGCCAAGCCCCCTGCATAGCAGAGGGTGTTCATTTTTTTCCGTTTTGTTTTTGTTTTTTCTTGCTTTGTTTGTCTGTGTGTGTGTGTGTGGGGGGGGGGGGTGAAACAATTTGTTTGTCATTTTGTTTTGTTTTGTTTGGTTTTCTATTCGAATGTGGAAACAAATCTGGAATCTCTTTGGCCTTTTCTATCTTTTCTCTAATGCCAAGAATTGCCGAAAATGTAGAGTTCGATATTCCGTGTTTGCGACCGATTTTTTGTTTTGCCAACTTTTTTCTAATCACGGACATGTAAAATATCCGACAATCTCATTCCAAACGGATTTTCCTTACCAATAGCACATTGGGCATATTTTTGTTCGATTAGGTTTTTAAAGAATGACAGCAGACACTAAAAGAGTTGCTTAAATTAAGATTCCTCTTTATCTGCCTGTCATTCTGTCAGTGCCCCCCCCCTCTCTCTCTCTCTCTCTCTCTCAAGATCTAGATTTAGATCTAGACTAGTCTTCTTTATTTCACTTTTACCTTTCATTCAGTCATTCAACACATCTCTCTCGATCTTTTTAATGATCCCCCCTCCCCCAACTTTCTCTCTCTCTCGATCTTTTTAATGACCCCCTCCCTCTTTCTCATTCTCTCTCTCCATCTTTTTCATGAGCTCCCCCACCTCTCTCTCTCTCTCTCCCCTTTCAATTTCAAGGCACCCCTTGACCCCTCGTCCTAGATCTAGTAACCATAACAATGCGTGTGCGGGCCTGTACCACTGCAAACAATTTAGCATCGCCTAAGTTTGTCCGCCGAGCTGTCAGCCTGTCATTCAGCCAACCCCGTCTATGATCACATGCGCACAGACAGTGATGAGTGATGCAACAATGTTTGCTTGGCTTCGCACATTCGGTGTTAGAGACTGTGTTGGGCTAGGTCTAGATGGCACGCGCTGATTAGTGTGTACTGTAAAAAGTGATGCAACAATGTTTGCTTGGCTACACACATTAATTTTTAGTGTTAGACTGCATGGGCCTAGGCGATGATCAGCGTGTAAATGTAAGCCTATTGGTGGCGCTGATAAGCAAGAGAGGGGTGATGGTGGGCCTTGTTAGTGATAGATTCGATGACTCATGACTGGCAGGGGTACTGCATTGCATAAGGGAGGGAAAGGTATGTCCGAATACGCTGATTTTTCGAGAAACTCTACCACCCAGCGGCATGAAGTTAGTCATTTCTTTTCGGTTTAGCGATAGTATGCTGGCCGACGATTTCGGTTTACCGTAGGTTTCATATAAGGAAAAAAGAAGGAAACCCGCAATTATTTCGATTTCTTTTCGGTTTAGCCGTTTTTTCGGTTCAGCCGTTTTCGGTTTAAGTGTGTTCCACTGTATATTTTTTTTTGTTGCCTCTTTCCCAAATTGTTTTCAATCTTAACCCCCTCGCCTATTTTTTTTTCATGTCTCCTATTTATTCTGAATCTTTGTCTGTCATCAAATGTATTTTAATTCTGCCATTTATATTTTTGATTGAAAGAGTAATCTATTAGAATTCAGGTTTAGTGTCCTTATTGCGAAAAGTTAGTTTTTAAAAAATGATGTAGACTGGATTGTAAATCTTTGTACAATTGACATAGGGAACCTGGGATGTATTGTGGTTTCGATTAACCCTTATCTTGCCAAAGACGACTATAGGCAGGCTAACGTCACCACCCACAGATTACCAACTAGGACTTTAGTCGTGATTCATATCCTCACTACTTAGACAACGATGGCCGACTATTGCGAGCGCGAAGTTCATCCAACATTACTTCCCTTTGAAAACATGCTTACACTTCCAGCTGAACAGTTACAGCCGAGAATGGCAACAGGACAAGGCACCAAAACTTACAGACATTACTCTGATTCTGATGAGTCGGGCAACGATAATGGCGATTCTTGGACAATGATGAATGAAAATAATGATGGTACTGGTAGTGGGTTAGATCTAGATCTAGCTAATGACTGACAGGGAAGATGAAGTTTTTGTTGGCCTCGAAGTCGATGATCTCAACTGAAGTAATTAGCTAAATATGGCCGTCAAACTGGAAGCATATAGTGCAAAACAGGCTTGCACAGTAAGGGTTAAGTAAACGTCTTATTGTACTCTCTGATTTTCTCTTTTGACAATTTTAGCTTCAGACTCAAATGACTGTGTTAATGCCATTAAAATTAACTTAAAAACTGCTTTCTTTCCTCAGCAAATGTTGGTGTACTGCCCAAACCAGAGAATCTCAGCGAAAGATATCCTTACACATCCTTACTTTGCTGATCTGGATAAAACCACACTGCCTGCCAGAAATTTTAAACCTGTTGAGATGATGTATGAGTGATATCAGTGCCTATGATGAACTGCCAAACTTGTTGTATTTGTACATGTACATACTTCCATAAAATTATGTTTGTAAATACTTGTCTGTTCTCTTATCCTGTAGCAACTACTGCAATGCCTTAAACTGCTGGTGGAATTTCTTGCTCCACCCTCCTTTTCCCTTTGTTTTTGTGTATGTCTGTATCTCCTTTATAAATCTTTCTCTCTCTCTCTCTCTCTCAATGGAGGCAAACTAGCTCAAGACTTAAAGCATTGGTGCATGGTTTGAGACTCAGTCCTACTGGTTGTATCTGTGTCAGTATAATGTGAATGATTGAGACAGTCCAGGTCTTCCCTCCCTGCCTTGTGTGTGGCAGCACACAAAATTATCACGAGTCAGTCTTGGGGCCCGTCCACAATATAGCCTATATAGTGCTGACTTTGGACGTTGAGCAACCAGCTCAACTATCTCTTACAAAGTCATTTGGTTCAATGTAAATAAAAAGAAATGGCGAACAGGATGTAGGCCTATATATAGTATACAGTAAAGCATTCCTCAGGAAAGCTAGGGACTATATGAAAGATACTTATATGGGTTGCATGCCATTCGATGAGAGTGAGAACCTCACCTTTGATGCTCGAACCCAAATTAAGCCGGAGCTCAATGATAAACTGTAAATGACTGACTTCAAATGAATGAGGCAAGGCTTCATCTGTATAAAGTTCCTCTCTGGTCATGACTTTTTTTTATACCAAATTGTGTTCACATCATATCTGCAATATACACTAAACAAAAGATAATCTCAGATTTGTCTCAATAGCAATGGTGCTTGAATTGGTCAAACATTTTGTCTGTTACGTTCATCTTGTTTGTTAAGTCAAAGGGAGCTGTAAGAATGTATTTTATGGTCTATTTTAATTGACAACTTAATCCGACGAGATGAAGACACAAAAACCTACTTCAAACTGAAATGATTGCTTTGACATTTGGTCTGAAAAGAAAATAGTTCCAAAATTTACTTGTTTATTAAAAACAAATTTATTTAAATTAAATTGAAACTGTAGAACTCATGAGGTGACTTTCTTGTCTATTTCACTTTGCTTCTTTTTTTTTCTTACTTGCTCTTTTTTGTCTGTTTTTGTCAAGGATCCCATTGGAAGTGTATGTTCTTTGATAATATTTTTGTCATGATGATTTGTTACTTTTGTTCACTAAAACTTTGTGTGATTCATTAAAATGTTTTGGCAAAGCTAGATTATACTGCCCGAATAAAAGTTATGCAAATGTTGATTTGCTTTCATGTTTTCATTTATGAATGGATAAATGCTCGTTTATGTAAAGAGAACATCCTTATTATTTTCCTTTTCCACATCTATACTAGCTTTACACAGACACTGAAACAGGGGTGAAAAACAGTGACGTCAATTTTCCATAAATTTACGGATTTTCTTTTTTTTAATGGTCAGCAGAGATTTCAGTAAGAGTGTTTCATAATCCAATATACTGCACCATATACGTCGTCTCATTGAAAAAAAGATTAACAGATAGTTGGAATTGAAAGTATCTAAAGTTGCACAAAAACGCAGTATGATTTTGTTATAATGAATTAAAACAAAAAAGACCAATGCAATATGCAAATTAGACAAATTTTTTTCATTTTGTGATGTTTCCACTGTATCAAAACTGTATGGTGGGTTGGGAACTATCAATGAAAAACACATTGTATTAGTACTATTATTAGTACAGTATTGTACCAGTTTAAATATAAATGCTGCAGGGTGAGTGCAAAGGCTTCAATATACACTGCGGATGCATGACACTCGAAACTGTCTCTACCTCAAGAAATTTATCATCTCTGACTTGCTCTCTCTAGTGAAGGTGGTAGAAAAGGCCAACTTTAAAAATCCGAAAATCTTTCACATATTGAGAAAACTTCAGCAAAATGGTAAGAAATTACTCTCTCCTGGACCCCCAGTGCACATTACAGCTGTAATGCAATAATGTAGAATTTTAAATCTTTTTCGTTAAAACTCTCACATGTGTGAAAGCCTATAAAAGTTAAAGATTTCTACAAGGGCAATCATATCACGGTGGTGGAAATGGAAATTATACTGAAGATAGTTTACATTTAGATTTAGAAGTATAGCTTACAGAGTTATTGTAAAGGACATTCTTGAAGCAAGATTCACTTTCTGATCCTATTTTACAGCATCATCACTCATGTAAATAATTTTAGATACCTGGTACAGTGGACCTCGACTCGACTATTGCATCATCGGCTGTAGCAAAGCCTCGGTCATTACGAAGGATCTTTAAAGAACATTTTTTTCTCCTTATTAAATGATGGTATAAAAACCTCTGACATAGCGAACATCAGCTGTCCAAGACCTCGAGCGTAGCGAAGCTGTTAGTTAAAACCCTAGGCCTAACCAACGAAAAAAAAGTGTAAACCTGACTGGTTTTCTGCATTGCGATGCCAAAGGCTGCGCGGATGGACTGAGAAAGTCATTGTGTAGGGGAGGGTGCTTGGCTGCTACAGTCGTTAATTCTATCAGTGGGCAGTGTTACGTGGTGTCTAGCGTAAGCCTACGCACACAGACTAAAAAGTTTTCGTTCGCAAGAGACAACGCTGAGTGTGCGAGGCATCTCTATGTTTGTGTGTGTGCGCACCAATGCCAGTCCAAGGCTTTGCAGATTCAACGAACTGTTGTTTGACGCCACCAGGCCCAAAGAGCAGGGTACACCGCGGAGAGCGCTCTATCGCGCACGCGGAACCTTTCCCTACTCCCCCCCCTCTCTCTTTCTTTTTCTCTTTCCATCTCTCTCTCTCTTTCTCTCCACCTCTCTCTCTTTCTGGGGTGAAGAGACACTAGGCTATTGACGGTCTACAATTTACAGCAGCGTTGACATTTTCCGTTTTTTGAAACTAGAATTTAGATCTAGTCTTTTTTGGTTGCATTTAATGTTTTAGTGGTTTTTTGCCACTTTTATTTTTTTTTTCTTTTCCCCTTTTTTCTATTTATTTTTTATTTTTATGTATGGGAGTGTACAGGCATATCAAATCTAGATCTATTCTTAATTTTATTCCACTTTATTAAAATAAATAAAAAACACTAAGCGACTGAATTTTTTGTTTAACAAAACTAGTGAGATTTTGCAAGGGTGAGGGGTTGTGAGGTATATTTGGTCTTTTTTGTCGAATTTAGTCTTTTTTTGTACTCCAAATCTAGTCTTTTTTTTAAAATGTGGATGGCAACGCTGATTTACAGTGACGCTAGCCATACACACGATAGGCTAGGCTAGACCCCTCACGTCTTTGTTCTATGTCATCACATTACAAAACCTTGGTTATAACAAAATTTTAACTCAGGCCCAACAATTTCGTTATATCCAAGTTCCACTGTATATATAGGTTGAGCTTTCCTAGTACTTTTAGAATTCATCAAGTCAAGACAATCAAGAGACGTGGCCATTTGAACAGATAGGAGGATTGACTTTTTCCAATCATGCAGCAAATGTTTTGTGAATTGATATGGTCTTGTACTAGCACCTCTTTGCATTGATCTGAACACCTTCCATTTTGAAATGATAAAAATCCAAGCTTTCGGTTTCACCTTGTATAAGTTTTTGAAAATCCCGAAACCTTAAAACATGTAATGTGAAAAGATTAAAAAGGGGTATTTTTTTTACTTTGTTATTAAATAATGACTTAGCAAGTCCGACTTAAAAGATTATAATTGTTATTATTATTTTTTTTTTAACCCTATAATAATTGTCGAAGTGAATCGTTAGATTTGCTAAATGAACATTTTGATACTTCCAGGGTTAAACAGAGGCTGTGACTCTGTCTCTTCTCATGAGATTTTGCCTTTGGTAACATAAAATGGGAGGGTTCTTGAGAAATTATTTAAAAAAAACGGAAGTGAATTTTCCAAATCATTTCACCAGCATATACATGTAAATTAGAATTGGAATAAATAGCTTATGTAATACAGCGTAATCAATTTACATGCGGATTAGTTAAGCACATAATATGATACAGAATTGTAGTTTTCAAGTCTGTCTATCTTTAGGATTCTGCAAAATCAATATTTCATCAGCAAAGACTATGGATTTGGTTTTAGACTGGGCTTTGGCTTTTCATTTCATTTTAACAAAACTAATCTCAGCTTCTGATTTCAAATTAACTAAGCAACTTTTAAAGTTGTGTTGTGGACATGTTTATAGAAATTGTCCATCTTGCAAAAGTGTCTCTTGGAAAACAAACAAAAATTGCTCTTTGAAAGCTGGGGTGGACAGATTCCCCTCAATCAAAACTACAGAGCTCTACCAATGTGGCAACTTTTGTATCATTTGTAAGACATGACAAAATACACAAGAAAACAAAGATGTTATCAACTACAACGAATCAAAGGGTCAAAGCAGCACAATTGTATTTCTTTCTGTATGTTCGAATATAAAAATATATGGACATGTACATTCAACTCACTGGTAGAAATTCTATTTGAAAGACGATAAAGGTGAAATCCTTTTAAAAAAATTAAACATGATAGAACTAGCAGTTGTATCACATTATTTTTCTCACAACAGCTCAAAAAGTTAGGTAACTTTACAAACATTTCTGATTCATAATTTAAAAAATTGCATTAGGTTAAATTAAAATTTATACAGGTAGATGTTTTTTGTTGGGTTTTTTTTCACCCTACAACTGATAGGTTTGGACTTGACAGAGAAATATTAGTTTATTACTATTCATTCTGGTTATGGAAGAATAAGAAATAAGAACAAAAATACATGTAGAGTGCCCGAGTACCTGATGCATCTACTAGCTAAAGTATTTTCACGAAAAGTCCTGTTCAACTGATTAAGCAAATTTTATATATCTATTTAAGCTCTGCATTACAGACGTGTGAGAAAAACAAACAAGATTGCTGGACGTCATTCATGACATATGTATATTCATAAGATCTTATTGGAAATAAACAAAAACTTCCCTGTCATGCAATAGTCTCAATAAGGTAGATCACGTCAAATCAGAGAAAAAGGCCTCCAATTAAATAAAAAAGGGATCAATCACAAATATATAGCGTTCATAATTCATGTGTACACATCTAGCATTTATACTGATACATGGTGTCAAACTACAACATGATGAACCTACCACACGTAGTACATGTTAGGAATGATATTAATCGCTAAGTATAGATTTGAACTAGCTGCCAGACATAATATTGTTAAATAACATCTTGTACACACAAAAAACATGAGCTGTATTACTTCACAATAAAAACTGATATTGGTGGTGAGACATGACATGATGTATATATACAGTTTGTTTTTGTTTTTTTTCTTAACCAGTTTGACAAATTCTAACTTTAACAATTCTTTGTTAATTGAGTAATGTGTGGAGTTGCCTTTGACTTTGAGAAAAAGCACAACCAAGATGTTTATACAGTCATAAATAAATACATGCAAAATATATCTGTTTTTTTTTTTTAATGATGTTCACTTTAAGTGATCATTAACTTCAGACCACTAGACAAAAAATACATTTGCAAATACATAGATATCATTCATATATACTGTGTGCAATTATATGTGTCTTTGATAAATTAGATTTAAGGAGAGGCAGACCACTGATTAATTATGAGTATATCTGGAATTTTTTTTAGGTATTTTTCCACAGTGGTAGAGGTAGGCTTTTAATGAAAATGGCCGAACAATGATTGCACTTTGTGTGATTAGAACCCTCGACTTATAGATGCAGCGTCACCAAATCGCCTTGCCACTTAAAGCGAGCATGGTTATACCACTAGACCACTACGTACATTAACTCAACAGAGTTGCAGTCATTTTGTCTATAATGGTCATGAAATTGCGCTGTTTTTTAAAAGTATTTTTCAAAAATTCATAATAATTATATGTATCTTTTGAACCAACAAAGATAGTAAAAATACATTTTGCACATTTGAAAACTTCAGCTTTCAACTTTCAAAACTATGTTAAATGTCTACACTTACCACTTACATTACATGTATCTGATTTCTGAGCTGTTGACTTCATTGGGCGATGAAACAAAGGCAGAGCATAAATAAGCAAGGAACATGTTTAAAAACTTCCAAAATTGTATTTTTCTCAAAACTTCTGACTATTTTTGTTAAAATGTAGGTTGCTTGGTTGATTTCCTGAAGTCAAACATCAGTAACTAGGCTATATTAAGACGGTTGTTGACATTTTAGTGTAAGACTTAAAGATTGCAGGAAGAAAGAGGATAAGGGAAAAAGTGATGGAAGAGTTCCAAAGGAAATTCTCTCCTGCGCACCAAAAACAAGGAAGACGGCACCCAGGCTATCCCTGCACACAGGGAGAGTATTCAGATATTGAAATAAGATAAAATAAATATCTCCTATCTGGATCAGCAGTGACTGTCTGCGATCACTGTTTTTTTGCCATTTCTGGGCCATTATTTGTTACAGTCTAACAAAATTTGCTAAAAAATTTGTTGTGAATTTCGCAATCACCAAATGACATTTGCCATATATGTTGATGTCCCCAAAACCACAGAGCAGAGGATTGAACACATTGAATTATAAGGGCTATTTGTAGTTAGGTAATTAATACGCAGAACAACTTCTATACATGTACAATATATTTGATTAAATCCAATGGCACTTGAATCACATAGAGTGATGATTAGGCATGGCCAGTCTGCGCACAGTGTCTGTTCTATAGATGTCATTTTTGCGTAAAAAATGCAAAATAAAATTTAGCATTGGAAATGCACAAATACTCCTGTACCAGCTCCCACACATATTTAGCCTGCTCATGAGATGCTACAGTCTATAAAATCATGCTCAACTTAAAGAAAAAAAATGTTCTCGTCATGGGTATGAGTTTAATAATTCCCTCAAAAGCAATAATCATACCTTGGGACTTATATAATACTTTTTAGGCTTCATTCAAACAACACCTAAAATAAAATAACTGTGCAATTATCACAATTTGCAACAAAAAACAAAGCACGCACACACACACACCGTCAAAGAGAATTTTCTTATAATGTGAAACACCCTGAGTGAATCAGGCACAAGTCAAATGTGGACTTTTTTTTAGTTCTTTGTAGCATTTTCAGAAGCATTATATGCACTTTAGTACGTTGAAAAAATATTGTCATAGGAAAAAAAATGTTATTATAGCTTTAACATTAATTTTTTTTCTTGAACCAGAGATGATTCTTTTTACTTGAAAATTGAAAAGGTCAAATAGGGTCTGTTTTGTAGTGTTCTACCTCAAAACTTATACCAACAACTTGTGCCTGATTCATAATGGTTGCCACATAAATGTGATATCAAAGTAATCCCTTTTAATTTAATAATAAAAAATGAAATTTGAATAAGTCTCTGATAAGTCTCTGAAATAAACGTTAAAAAAACTTTACCAGGTGAAATTAAAAGTTACAGTTTTGCAACACTCTTTGACAGAGCGTTGAGTAGGTAACCAAGATTTGGGATCCTGATTAGCATTGTGAGATAGATTGAGGTTATTTTCCTCCACACTCTTTATGTCTCTGCCGGGGATCAAACCCAGTACCTTTTCAATGGTGGCCCAAAGCCCTATTACCATCATACCACTGGCACTCAGGTAACATGCATAATTTCAAAAACTGCAGAGACAGTTCAAAAGGAGCACGCATATTTGAACACATATTAATCTAAATTAAAATTGAGCTACAATATATATTTTAACAAAATTCACATCATGTAAAAGCAAGAGCTAGCCTAATACAACCTTTGTATACATTCATTCATGTATTCAAGAGGATCAAGGCGTCAATTGAAAAGATTTATATTAATTTTTTTTTGACACACAATTCTAGTTGGTGTGAGTCACTTACATTGTAATAATCAATATGGGAACCCTAGAGTATATAAATTTCATAAGATGGTCTAATACTTCAATTATATGGCACTTTAGTTGATGGCAACGCATGTTCCATGTTTACAATAATGATGTGGTCTTCGTCTAAAAACCCGCCCCTCAGGAGACAAGAAAAGCGGGTTCTTAGAAAGAGCAAGTTCTAATGGAAGTAGAAGAAAGTGGGCCTAGGGTCTGCAAACAATATATAATTTCTTAAAGAATAGTTATCTGATGTAAATTGTTACGTTCATTCTTTATATTTCACATTATATTTTTAAAGATTATAACTGTGGGCCTTCAGTTAGCTGTTCCATAGCATTGAAAGATTTAAATAAAGACACTCAGCCAGACGTCAGAATGCATTGATTGATAAAGACAAGTAACCTTTGGCAAGAGAAAGTGATCTCAGAGGGGGATAATCATTATACTGACACCCACCGAAACAGTAAGAAAAGAACAAGCAGAGGATATTAAATCCGTAGCTCTTCTCAACACAGACCACCCCCACCCCCAAGAGCAAGAGAGAGAGACAGAGAGACAGACAGATCCAGAGAGAGAGAGAGAGAGCACCCTTTCAGAGTCAATAAAAATATTCAGGAGTGATTGACACTTGTGTTTAACAACCCAGAGCAGTGTTGGGCGCAACACAAAAAAAACTGTTGTAGGTTGAATGGCCAGGTCACGCTTACTCCTCAGTCATTGGGTGTCTACCCATTCTCTCATAATGTAACAACTGCTGCTTAACTATGATTTTCATTCGGGGGCAAGCATTACATCTGAGTTCTCTGATTGTAGATTAACGGACACCCCGAGTCGGTGTGATAAAGAGATGGCAGGGGGCAGATTTTTCTAATCTTCTTACACGGCTCTAGCCTAGCCTAGTTTGTGTACGGATTCACAGGCCTGTGATGTTATCTACCCCTCTCTTCCCAGAGTCTCACCCATCTAATCGGATGTATTTATCTGTGCGCTATTGTCAGTATTAAATGACTATCGAAAAAATTACCACGCTGATCAAGCTAAAATAGTCTTCTACCTTGATCAATATTTAAAAAAAATTATATCTGACTCTCTCAAGACAGGTTCATAGACTTTTTGCAAGACCAACATAGGTATACATTAAAGAGAAAAAAATATGTTTCATACGGGAAGGGGTTCGAAGACAGAGAGGGTTTGAAAGCGGAGAGTTTCTAGACAAAGACCACTGTATTACATTAGTAACATGATAATTGCACACCCCAAATCTCAATCACTTGTTGTCAGCTGTACCACAGAAACATTTTTTATTCAAAGTCAAAGTAAATTTTATCTATGTCGTAAAATAGCACATCATTGTTTGACTCGACTTATCTGTCTTCCGGTTGCAAAGATTTACGGTAATGTACCAGAATAAGACAGCAATACTCATACACACAAAAGTTGATTCCTGCCACAGCAGATGACTTGAGAAGGCTGGGGCTGAGACCTTTAAACATAAACTGCACTCCCTCATCGCGGAGAGAAACAAAGAAACAATGGAATATCCCATTATATTTTCTCACAACTCCAAAAGACTGCCTCGCTTCCTCAAATCCTTGAACTTGCAATCTTTTTTTAACAACGTCCAACGGGTACACAAAGAGCTTGGCAAAAAAGCCTGCACCAGAGCCGCAAATGAAATGATCTACTGAGCCTGGTGGGAGGAAAAATACATGTAACAATTACAAAACTGGATTGAACACATGTATGAAGACATATATGAATCCATCGGGGATCTACATATTTCTTTGTATTGTATATTTCAAAATAATATCTGGTGCAATAAAAGTAGTTTTCAATTTTCAAAGCTGTCCAAAAGGACAAATTGATAATAATGTGTCTTTGTGTTTAAAAACATAAATAGGATGTTAATATACCTTTTCTATAGATATTTAGTTGAGATAATCAGGGACTATACTTGATTTTAATTATTGTCAATTTAAAAACAACAATCAAAAGATTTGAAAATATGTATGTAAGAAAATAAATAAATAAGACATTCACATTAAAATATTGGCTGATTTGCAATTTTTTTATACAATTGATAAAAGAGCATGCTAAAACGTTTATTAATAACAATGTTCTTATAAAACAAAGACTGACCATAATCAAAATCTTTTTTGACTATCAGTAATCGAATATGTTCTATCATTTGTTTGAAGGACATAAGAGAATGGTGTTGTCAATCGGTTTTGCTTTTAGTAGGCTAGTCCAACTAATCTTGATTTTGATAGTAGGTACACTTAAATTAAAAGTCACCTTTTGGGCTAATCATTCTATTTCAAGTCCTTTTGATACATTGTATTTAGAGGCATGTATTGCAAATAATCAAAATGGTTCGAACAATAAGGGATGAGCTTAGGGTCCTGCCTGATTTAAGAAAATTCACTCTATAATCTGTATCCATTTATTGACCTATACCAACGTTCGATCGACACTGAGAGAAAAGAAACGAACCAGACAGCAACCCTCATAAAAAATTTTATTACGGAAAAAAAACATAAGAAAAAATAAATGTTGCATAAATGTCTAGGAGTAGGAAGCATAAAAAAAGGATCGTAATTATGACTAATCCATATTATATAACAGACTGAAAAATTGCTTATAATCCTATAATTGCAAAATACCTAGGCCTGAGAAACACTAAAAAGCAACAATCTTCTTATAGTGTTGGTGTTTTAATGTGACTAGCCGTAATAAAATGGCTTACTATAAAGACGTTATCATTTAACCATTTGCTTACTGCATCGCCCTCTTATACCCGACCTGATCAACCACAGCCACGCCCACTGACGTCCGCGAAGCATACGGATCACTTCTATGCTTCATACAAAATTTATATACGGAGCTACTATAAATGCAATACAATTTGAAATGAGCAGTAAAAGAAGAATTTTTTTACTGCTAAGCTGGTCTTGAAGTAACGTTTACCGAAACTGCCATCCTAGTTTCAAAATAAGCCTGAAATCAGTAGAAATGGCACTCAACTGCCCATAGAGCTTGGTTCATGATACTTTGAAACCATATCTAATGATAAATATGTGGATGATAACAATGAAAAAGACTTTAAAATGAAATCTTACAATCATGTAATGACAGTAACAGTAGGCGGGCCTGAAGGGGGTAGATCTAGGTCTAGACTTTCAACAGAAGTTGATATGTGGACATCTGAATTTACTGACAAAGAGGTAGAGGCTTTCCAAGGGCAAATGAGACCTTATCATGACCAACAGCATAATTTTTAAATGAGAATTTTGACCTCAGGGATTTTTTAAACTTCATGTATGTAAATGTTTCTCTAAGTACAGAGTTATGCACCTTGCCACAGTAAATCAGGTTAGCCCTTGTGGATAAAGTCAACAATAAAAGGGTTAAAACAGCCAAGCTCTGCTCAGAAGGATAGACCATCTGTTTAGAAAAGAAATGTGGATCTGAAAAAAAAAAGAAAAATCTATGCCATTAACTAAACTGTGATTTAACTTTTTAGTCCAGTAGTCTTTGAATCTTTCACTGAAAACGACTCAAGACTTGAACCACATACGTTCACTAGCACAGGAACGTGATCAATGGAGATCGTTCATCAAGCAAATTGCAGAGATTGCTGAGGCGTCCCGATCTGATGACCAGGATGCGAAAGGCAAATAAGTCAAGTAAGTCAAGTCTTTGAATCATTTAGAAAAGAGAACAAATACTCACTAGGTATAGCGGGCACAAGTTTTTTTACGGAATTGTCCCACATTCGTGAAAAAAAAGCGTAAAGTCCAAACTGGGCAGCCATCTGAGGTCCAACTAGGCTAACTGCAGGGACCAGACCACGATAATAGCCTTGGATACCGTCTTTCACCATGATGGATTGGATAGCGTGAATCAAGTTTTTGTATACCTGCAAGAGTACATATGATAATTTTATTATTTTTGTTTGTATGCATTGAAAAGATTTTCACCAACTTTTTGAATACTCAAATCTTTCAATGTACTCGTGCAGACTAGTCAAGGGGAATGAGTTGACAAAAGACAGAGAAGATTTTCGTTACTAGAAAATTAAAAATAAATAACTTTTGTTATTTATAGTAAAACAATCTAAAATGAAAGGATTTTAGTTGGACTCGGGCAAACCTATAACTTTCAGCTTTCAAGTCAAGGTTCCTCTAAATTCATGGTAATTGTTTTTTTTCTGTAGAGCATGTGCTACAAGACTGCAATAACAATCAAGACATCAGAAGAACTGTTTGGAGCCAGCCAACAGATTTGCAAAGCACGCACTACAGATCCTTGGAGGATTTCAAGAAAACTGCAGCATTTGTTGTCCCTGACAGCGATTGATGAGTAACACAACAGTGTCGGAAAACAAAAAGAAGAAATACTTTAAATCTTTTTTACTAACAATACCACATATATTTAAGGACATGAAGCACTGTACCAAAAATAGCCCATTAGATTAAAGTTTGTTAAGACATTAAATTATTCAATATCAAGAAATAGTAAGAAGAGAACTTAATCAACTATGAGGCAGTATGTTCTATTGTCCCAATTTTGCCAATATCAAATTACTCAAGCATGGTAGTGCCTCAATAAAACATCAAAGTCTGCTATGATCACAAAAATGGGAAAAAGAATTGAGTTGTCAGATTTTACTTTGCATCTGGTGTAAGGTTAAAAGTAACCGATGTAATTCATCTCACCCCACTGGTGTGATGTGAGATGTAATGAAAAGAGATGAATAATTCAGAGATGTAACTTGTGTACAAGATGGATCTCTGTCTGTTTCTCTCTACCCCTTTCTCTTCCCCTCCCCTTCCTGCTTCCCTTCCATGTTGCACTAACCTTTGGCTCTCCTTGTGCCACAAACCGAGTCCTTATAACATCAACTGGGTGCACAAAGGCGGCGCCCATACAACCACTTAACCCTCCACAAATAGTGTGAGTTATGGGTCGATAAGTTGTCGTCAATGTTTCCGGCAGGTAGTGCCAGACTTTTTGAGTTAAAAATTCAAATGAGCCATACTGAGGAAAATGAGGTAATAATATACTATAAAATCAATTTTATTTTTTAAAGCAAGCTACCAGAATTTTAAGCTATCAATTTTTAGCATTGAAGATATGTGCAGCTGATATAAAGAACTTAAAAACAGTCCTTTCATAGATTTATATATATTATAGATAAGAATATTCTTTTTAACAGAAAAATAATTATTTTCAAAAATTATTAGATGGGTCTCCGTTATTTATGTTATGAGAGATGTGTGACAATAATTTAAACAGAAATATGTGGAACCTTTTGTTTTCTCTTTGCAATCCCATCAGACTTTTACAGAACCTACCTGCTCAATGTAAGAAAATCATATAAATGGCATCAACATCAATGCAATTGTTTACTCTTCAACAAATTAAACATAAAAATACTTCCATGTGTAATTTTTTACCCAGTACATTACACAGTCAACTGTGCCATTGAGAAAAATTGACTCGCCTATGATTTTTTAAACAAGATTATATGGCTTTGATCATGTCATTTTCCTTCCATTGTGGTTTTCAAGGAACAAGGGTTTTCTGAATTGTGTGGCAGAATCGCTGAGTTTGCTGGTTCAATCTACATGTTTTATGTTAATCTTTACATCCCTTCTGATTCTACGGGGGAATAACCTAAGGTGTTTAATCATAATAAGCTGTAATAGGTTGTTCTTATGATATTACCAAAATGTCAACCGTCTTTAATAATTTAACAAGTAGCTGCCATTCAATATATTCAAAAAGGTCTGGCACAAGTACTATTTTTGTGTACTATAAATATGAAGTGACTTTTTACCAAAGATTCAACTTAATATCTGATCTAGGCAGATTAAAATGGTAAGCTTTTTATAGTAATGAGGATAATTTTCAATACAGGAATTCATTTGTTTTTATTTAAACATGCTTGTCTTTTATTTTTGTAGTTGAAGAGTCCAGATTCTATTAAATACATGGAGATAATTATTGTTTAATTAAAAGAAAAAGTCTGTGGAACCAACCTGAGCTACACCATAGGCAATAGAAAGTATTTGGGCTGGGATATGGCCTTTCCACATGGCCTTTATGCCCTCTTCTCCTATAATCTTTCGAGAAGCTTGAAGCATGCCATAATACTTAGGATCTGCTGCTTTATTCAAAGGCTCTACTTGTAACTGGAAGAAATAAAATATAATATAATAAAATATAATTCATTTTAATCATTCAGATCAGTGTGTTGTTATGAGATGATCCAGATACTTTCTCTCTTCATCGCATATCCAAAAATGATTAGGAAATCGAGGTTGCGAGAAAGTGATGAAAGGGATGGAGGTCTCAAATAGTACACAACCTCTAATTGGATGATCGCAGACTCAAATTTTTTTTAACTTGCCAAATCAAATTCTTTTCCCTTAAGCCGAGCATTGACTGCAGAGCTTTATCAAAAACCGCTTGGAGCTGTGCATATAATAATCAGTCTGTGCGGTGGGACTAGGGGGAAGAGCCATCTGGTGTTAAATCAAAGAAATTTCTTCCACCGTGATTTTGTCACGCGAACTTCCGGAACCTATAAGTCTAGCGGCTGGAAAATCAAAGAGTAGCAATGGGGCTACTTGGCAATTTCTCATTAAAGCCACTTTCCAAATAAACGTAAAACCTGTGCGCTTAAGAAAAAGTTTTTTGTTTTGTTTCGCAAGGGGTCTGGTTCTGCAATTTTTGTCATACCATACTATTATCCAATGGCAATGGAAAAATTTGATGAAAATTATATAGAGCAAGTTTGTCAAACGTGTACTGCTTCAAATCTGATTAAAATGATGGTGGATGGCTTGGGTTGGTGGAATTGTTGTGCGTTTACATAGTTTGTACAAAGCAATACACATTGACATATTTATCTGACATACATAGTATAATCATATATTCCAACTTCCCACACATTAAAATGCACAAGGATCCAAAGGTCTTACCTGGAACCTGATTTTTAAAACATCCAGAGGTTGTATAATAGCCCTTGATAAAGCTCCACTAACAGCTCCAGCACAGGCATGTTCTGTGGCGGACAGATGTACTTTGTCTTTTGGATCATATCCCACCATGATTACAACATTGAATGAGTCTTGCAAGGGTCAGAAATATCATCATCAGCAAACCTGTAAAGGATAAGAAGTAATAAAGTAAATGAGTGAAACCATTGTGCTACAGTGGAAACCTCATAATTGTAATTGCTTAGGATTTGATCTAAACTTTGAATTACAGAAGGGGACACACCTGAAAACAATAGTGTTAAATTTAGTAGACAGTCATGTGTCCCTTGAGTGAAAGCGTTATGTGTCTAGAAACCTTGTAGCCCCAATTGAAAGTTATACAATACAGAAATGGAAATATCAGCTGAGGATCAAAACGTTTGACATCCTACAAGTCAATCCAGAGCACTAATGCTAGAGATATTTGGTGCTTTATACATGCATTGCTAAAAATGCCATCGTCAAATAAATTTTATCTCCCAAAGGTTTCCAACGGAGATGGACGGAAAGAATGGGGTGGATGGGAAAAAAAGCGGTGCCACCAAAGAGTTGAACCTTGGACCTACTGCTCCTCAGTCATGAGTACTGGAGACGGAGTTATCTTGACACCCCTACTAAGCCAATACTGATATTAAAATTTTATTAGATCTACATCCCACAAATTTCTAGAAAAATATCAGACCAGATTTTTGGCCACCTGCTGAGTATCACACTGTCTGCTTGAGAGCGCAGGCCACGTGAGGCAGTAATGATCAAAGATTATCAAGCGAAGCTCCGGCAGTTGGAGTACGTGAATCCAAATAAAATCAGAACAGTGTAAAAGTGAGACAATTGCAATTACAAGCCCACTGTCACACGAATAGATCAGGCCTGAGTTCAACATGCAATGTAGCCAGTGCCTGTTTCACATGGAGGAAAAGTGTAGGATGGGTGGGGCAGAGAAAAGGGGAGAAGAGGTCTAGTCAAACTTCATTAGACTATGGTAATTAACTATAAATTATAATTTTAAGAACCATTAGATCTATTCCAGTCATTATTTTTAAATGTTATGTTCTCTGTTTCTAAAAAAAATTGTGAGGAATTTGTGTAACCATGTTCAGTTTACTGCTTGGTTGGTTGGTTGGGTTTTAACGTCCAACATCAGCAACTTATAGGCTATATCGTGGACGGGCCCCAAGACAGACGTCTGACAATTTTATGTGCTGCCACACACGAGACAGGGTGGGGATACCATGACTCCTGTCTCAGCCGGTCACATTATACTGACACCGACCCAACCAGTAGGGATTGCAACAGCCAGGATTCGAACTCGGGACCTTTTGCGTCGGAAGCCGATGTTCTACCCCTGGGCCACCGCGCCCCCCTCAGTTTACTGCAGTATGTGTGATAAATCTAGACCTAGTCGAATTTTCCTCAAACTCAAAGGGAAAGATAAAGATAATAACCATACCTGGAAGTAATCAAACATGCTAACAATGTTGAATTTGACTTTGAGCAGTAATACCGAAGGAGGAGTAGTCTATAAGTATAAGAAATATACTGTTTCTTTATGGTTTATTATTATGTATAGATATAGATATATATCTAGATAGGCCTATAGATCTAGATGGTCGCAGCATTTCAAGAGCTCTCTAGAACTTGTGCTCTAATCTAGCTAGATCACGATCTATATCTAGATCTAGATCTAGTTAGATCTGTATCAAAGTGTCTAGATCTAAATGGGAAATATAAAATGCTATAAGTGCCGGTATGATTTTTCAACCTTGAAAAGCTGATAAAAACAGAATGAAAAGCGAAACAAGATTCATCCCGTGGATTGTAATCGATAAAAATGTACTGTAGACCTACTTGAAGGTATATCGATGTAAGGCAATGTTTTCGATGTTACTTGCTCATTGCTTGCTCCGTCTACCATACTTTGGTAACGCACAGAGACATGATGGAGCTTTAAGACCCATGTCCTTCTAGATTGGATTATAAGATGTGTAGATTATACATACGACAGTTACATCGCGACCCGCTGCCTCTCCTCCTCCTCCTCCCCCCCTGCCTACTACTACTACTACTACTACTACTACTACTACTACTACTACTACTACTACTACTACTACTACTACTGCTGCTACTACTACTACTAGGGCCTACTACTACCACCACCACCACCACTTGTAAAGAAGAATACGATTTTCACACGCATTCAGAGTGACCAGGGTTTCCTGCATTGTCCTGCTGAGTTTGTAAAAACGTTCTAGTAGAATTGTTCAAAGACAAATTCCAGATCCTCCACTTTTTGTTGCAGATTTCCGGCCTGTGGTTTCGTATCACCCTTCTCATTGGTATAATGAATGCGTTGCAAAGCTTTTATTTGTTGGAGATAGCTATCATTAAATACAGACGTAGCTTTTACATGCGCGTCCCACCATGTACATGGAAGTATCTGATAAATGTTGGACAGCTCTTGGCTTCAGTATTAGAAGACATAGTGTTTTACTTAGCGTTGCCCACCGTTTTGTTGACCAGTGGTCACAAAGAATTGTCTGTCTATGCGCATGAATCATCAACAGCACGCCTTACGAGGTTCGGAGAATGACCGGCACACGGAATGAATTTTGCAAATTTGCTTTTCTCCAGCATTCTTTGTTGTGCTCCACAATAATTTCCAAACATGTTGGCTCCGCTGTCGGATGACTGGCCTATACATTTAGATAATCGATCCCAATTTTATTATATAGTTTATAATCACATCTGCCATGGAATTTCACGTGTGGTCATGAAGTTAACAAAATGTAAAAAGTATAAAAACCTTTCAGTTGGAGTCCCATCTTCCGGAGACAGAAATCTAACAACGAGGGTGAGTTGGTCAACTTGTGAAACATCATGTGTCGAGTCTACAGGTTTACTGAGTACCCAGCTTGTTTGATGTCATTAACAATTTTGACACGAGTTGACAATTGAATACGTGCATAAAAAAATATTAATAATAATAGTCCGTGCTCCCCCCTCCCCCCGGCGGTGGGAAACCGATATCAGAACGCCTGCCTTGGATGCCCTTAAGACGTCTTTGCTCCGCACAATCACATTTGGCAGGTAAACCAATGATGTCAAACGGAGAAACTATAACAGAACATCAGAAGAAAGCAGAGGTAGGCCTATTTAACAAACATTTTATACAAGTAAGCAGAGCAACCAAAAACGCAACCAAAAACTCCCCCAAACAAACAGAACAAGTTTTTAAACAGTTAAAAGGAATGGAACATGCACCATCGGTAAACAGGTCAGTATTTGAGTACCAGTTTACAGCATTGGAACTTCAGAAGGCCCTCAAAAAGCTTAAAGCACGCATGTCACCTGGCCCTGACAAAGTACACAATGAAATGTTTAACCATTTGTGTCATAAATTGAAAGAGACACTACCTCACCTTTTAAATATGACTTGGCAAACAAATGAAATCCCTAAAACCTGGAAAATGCCATACTGTCCCCAATTTTAAAGAAAGGGAAAGTGCTATAAGATGTTCAAAGCTATCGCCCTATATCACTAACATCATGTACAATCATGTAAACTTATTTAGAGGATGGTAAACCACAGACTCTACTGGTGGCTAGAAGTGTCTAAAATTTTCAACAACACTCAAGCAGGCGTCAGGGCAGGACACAGGACAGACGACATGCTGTTTAAAATCTACCACCGAGTTATTGATGGTTTTCAACAGAAAAAAAACTCACATCAGTTTGTGTCGACCTACAGCAAGCCTACGACAAATTCGAGTTATTGGTGGTTTTCAACAGAAAAAACACACAACACCAGTTTTTGTCGATCTACAGCAAGCCTACGACAAATTCTGGCGGAAAGGCCTCTTCCTGAAAATGATGTCGTTGGGAATACACGGGAAAATGTACAAGTGGACTTTCCTCACAGACAGAACAATACAAACAAAAATAAACAATGCTATCTCGTCTAAAGAAGTACTGGAAGAATGATTGCCACAAGGATCACCCCTGAGGTGCACATTGTTTCTTCTATTTATTAACGACCTCCCTGAAGTTCTGCAGACAGAAAAAGCTTTATATGCAGACGATCTTGCAAATTAGCACACTGTCAATCACCCAAGAACAAGTGCAAGAAGGCTAAATGAATACCTAGCAAAACTCGATTGCTAGTGCGGTGTGAAAAGCGGACACTTTTGATAAATTGCCAAAAAAAAAAAACAACAGTCTGTTCGCTTTTTACAAAATAATTACAAGGTATCCCAATATCAACCAAAGATTATTTGTCAAGACACATAAATTAAAAAAAGAAGAGGAAACAACGTACCTAGGGGTCGCACTTGACACAAAATGACACTCAAAATATATTAGCAATATGGAAGATTAAGCAAAGAAACGTCAAAATCTCATAAAACGAGTTGCGAGCACATCGTGGGGAACTGACAAAAATACCCTCCGCCAACTCTACCTAAGCTATGTCAGATCAATCTTAGAATGTAATCTTAGGTTTCAGTCCATTTGCAGCAAGAAATCGTTAGGAAATCTTTTAAAAACTATTACAAACTTATTCACTGCTCATGCTGTCAAACTTATACTTCAATTTATACGAGGATATATAAACATTCCAGGGAATGAGAGAGCAGACAGACTAGCTAAACAAGTAACAAGATACCCCCAAAAACAAAAAAACAAAACAAAAATCCATAACAACAAACAAACAGATTATAAGAAACAACTAGAAAGAGGAATGGCTAAATGAGTGGGCTCTGTGAAAGACTGGAATATCTGTCATTAAACACATGCCGACCCTCAACCCAAAAGACAACATCAACCTTCAGAAACGTCAAGAACAGGCGACAATACTTATATCGGCTGAGAACCCAACATATTCCACTCAACTACTACATCAATCGTTTACAACCTCAAAAAGAACCGTTCTGCTCTCTCTGCCTCCAAACATACGAAACATTGGAACATATCTTATTCAGCTGTCCTAAACTAAAGGACCTTCGCACAAAACTTCTTCCACCTAATCCTACTTTGGAAAACACATTATACTGCGGAAAAGACCAACTAGAAAGGAAATTCTTCATCATGTCATCAAGTCGAAGGGCGCAGGCTCAAGTGGCTGCTGGATCGGAAAAGTAAAGTAAAGTAAAATATCGGTATTCTTGTTTCCATTTTAAAAGAATAAAACCTTTAGCAACATTAAATTTTCGTTTGAATCGTGCTCCCCCCTTCAGTACGCCTAGCACATGGCTAAACGGTAAACCCGGGCCTGGAGATCAGTATTTTTGAATTGAAAAAAATCTTCATGGCTATAAAAGTCATGTACATGTATGTAAAAAAAAAAAAGCTGCAAATACATGTGTACTGTATCTTTATTTCATTTTAATCAAAAAATATCTTAGATTTCCAATCTTGAAATGTTTTTTTTTTTCAAACAGCATAAATTCAAACCTTGTCATAATATTCAGAAGAACAAACAAACCCCGCATCTGTATGCTTAGGATAATTATATATCTAAATCTTGATTCTTCGCGTTGGTCTGTGGTGCTAACACTTCACATAAACGGAATAGAAATCTATTGATAGTTACACATGCGCAGGAGGAAGTCAGCTTTGCCAAGACAAGTAACGCAACCCCTAGCCTAGTGCCTGATCTATGCCTCCTTTATCCTGCTCTTCCTTTTACCACGCGGTGTCAACATGGCGGCAGGCAGACACGACTCAGAGAGCCGGAAAAGCCGGGAAAGTGAATCTCACATCGACGACGAAGATATAGAAGAAGAAGAAGAGGAGCCCAGCTTCAGTGATCCAGAAGATTTTGTCGACGATGTTACTGACGAAGGTAGGCCTAAAGTGCAAATCTTGAGCGAGCACATTCGAACAAGGCATTTAAGATCTAGATTCTAGATCTATCACCATGGATTATAAAAGTAATCATAATGGGAAGATTCAGTCGACGTGCAAGCACAAGTCGGCAATGTTGCAACGTTTAACCTACGTTAACTAATCTAGATCTAATCTAGCTTTGCATCTAGATTAGTTTGAGAAATGTACCCAGGCCGCATGCTGTTCTTTTTTTAATTTCCACCCTCAACAGCCATTGACATTGTATGTGAACAACTGCACCTTTATAATTTGCGCTGACTGATTTGCATCACATATTTTGTCCATGCACAGTTTGCATACCATTAATTATAGGAAGGAGAAAAATCATCTAGAATAAAGTTACATGTTCTGAGCACAAAGGGTTGTGCTGACACAAATCCAGGGACTGAGACATCGTTTCTAATCTAGCGGGGCTGGAAGGAAGCCCACTTGACTGAGAGCAAACCCGGGGACATCAATTTGAAGCTCTTTGATTGGCGGATACTCTGAATAAAAAATCTTTTTAATAATATCTGTAAATAGTTTTTGTCACATTACATTTTTCCTCCCTTCAAATTTCACTACTGTCTCACCATTGCGAACAAAACTTTCACAGTCACTAATCCGAACACAGTATCAACATCATCGCCACCACCCTCTCTCCTGGGATCATCACCATCATGTACACCCTCTCTCCTCACATAACCATCACCTTTGCCACCTCTTCTCACATCATCTTTTCTCAGTCCTTTAGCGCTCGGTTGAAGCCTCTTTGTAAAACACCCTCTCTGGTGAGAAAGGGTAAATTCCTGTAGCTTCCCATTTAAGGGAAGAAAACGAAAAAAGTAACTGGTAGGTAGAAAAATTGTTCTGATTGAGGTCCGCGAAAAAGTGTTCGAATCATGCAACATTACTCTAGTCAGTGAATGTAAACCGGACCAAAATGACAAAGGCACAATCAGTTCTTAAATCGCGTCATTCCTGATGTATATACATCTAGCGACTCACTTAGATGTGAGATGTCTACACTGCTGTGTAAGTGCTGTAACGCCGGTAACCCCCCTGGTAGAAATTAAACGAATCTTACTTTCCTCATCAACTCCCTGCGCTTGATAGTCTTAAGATAGGGAACTCAAATAGTTTCACATGCAGGTGTGGACATCTGGCTTCTCTAGACTAAGAATCATGGTTCACTGACCAGAAAGTAGATGACCATTCACGCAAGGTGCCTTCTTACAATTCCATGTGGCAGAAAACACTCAAAGTCTATAAATAGATATTCTTTACAGAGAACGGATTTGTGACTATATGTACACACTTATGGTTATTATTTTTAGTTGTAACTGTTCATGTGCATTGCTTTATGCTGTTTTGTCAGTTTTGTGAAAAAATATATTTAAACTTTAAAGTTGTTGCTTCAGATAGTTTACGACGTAGATAAAAAACGACACCATGAATTTCCTTTGTGTTGATAGTGACCCTTATCAAACATCGGCAATTGCCGTAAAGCAGCAATATTTAATTCAAATTTCCGTTAATTTCTAGAGATGAGTAATAAATGTATCTCATTATATCATATTTCGGACAGTTTGTTCGGTTTTTTGGAAATTTGGTTGGATTTTGCCAAGTTCGGGAGATTCTCGATATTTTGCGTCGCTCATTTTCTTGACTAACAAGCCTCTTTGTTTCATATGTTTCCGCCATTTCCGGTCGCCGTGTCGCGTTTGTTTCGCACAGAGATCAAATCGTCTGTTCATCGTAAAAAATGTTTCCGGCCGTCATTATACTTCAAATTTATTTGCGGACAAACAAAGTATACTATTTCCTGAATAGATTCTTCTTGAGAGCTTGTTTTTATATAGCACGCAAGTTAGTGTGAATAATAGGCGTCGTGTCTTTCTTCGCAGTGGATGTTCACAGAGGATTGTAGCATAGATCTAGTTAGCGATCGGGTCAATTTTCGATAGGTTTCCTCGACACCGCGAAGTATTTTATGGTTGATGTATTGCAACGAAACTTTAACATTTTTAAAATGGGGTTTAATGGGCAATATGGGGCATAGTTTCATAGTTCTTCTATATAATTTGCTTTCTTTTCATTGTGTTGAAAATACATTAGTGCGGGAGTCAAGACGCGGATTTGTTTATATCAAACCGGAAGTGATCTCAGGATAGATCTAGAGCTGGGCGCCGTCATATTGAATTCCAATTCAATTCTCGCGTAATCGGTGATCGTTTTGACCTTTTATTTTTGTTTGTTTTGTTATCGTTGAACGATAAAGGTAAAAATCTACCGTAAAATATTTCATAGACTCATAAGCCTTTAAAGTTTTACAGCTCAATAAGTTGCCACACTGTTAAGATCTGTTCAGGTTAGATCCAGATTGTTTCACGATCATGCACTATAAAAAAAAATATCTAAGCTTTTAAAAGAAGAAAAAAAAGGGCAAAAAAAAAAACAAACCCACCAACAACTAAGGAATTATTAATTTAGGAAAACAGAAAGTGGGGAGGTTTTTAACAGAACATAAGATGAAACTGAGTGAAAGAGAAGGTCAACCTTCTGTCAAGTAAAACTGGATATCATCGATATGCAAGGGGCAGACAAAAGGTTACATGTAGGCCTACCTTAGTGCCATTATTATTTTTAAGAACGCTTAGATATCAAATATGTCATACTTCATTTAAATTGAAAATTGATCAAATTTGGTTCTGAAAAGGAAACCTTCAAAAGACCTGAGTGTTTTCCGCCTTGTTAAGCTTTTAAAAGTAGTTTCTCTCTCTCTCTCCGTTGGACACGGAGGTGTGAACTGTACCGCTGTCTGCTTTAGACTGCGAATCATGGTTTAGTTAAGAGAGACTGGGCATAAAATCACTGAAAAGTAGTTAGGACTTGAGCAATTACGCAAGGTGCCTTCATGTAATTTGTTCTCTCTCGCATGCTAACCACTTCCTCGATTGATTATCAACAGACCCAGTCTGTTCATGAGCGTTCTTTACAGACCATTGCATTGCGTAACTTAGTTAAAATTTTAATTTTTAATGCAGGCGTTCTGGGTTCTCAGTTTAATTTGGGCATGATATTTTTGTATGATTAAATTCAATATATATTATAAAAATAATTTTCTTTTTCAAGAATAACCTGTTACATGGTGTTCAGGTGTCAAATGACTATGTCATTACAGTAAGGAGTGGTTTAAAGTGTTATGCAAAGTGTAAACCATTCATAAAAGATCAGTTAAAAATGTTCACCGAAAAATCGCAGTTACCTCTCTTCGTTGTCCTTTTTCACGGAAACTGAGGGTCTGCTGCTCATTTAAATATCATTTTCATATTCCTGAAAGTTTAAGCTAAATTATGATACCAAATATGTCATACTTCATTTAAATTGAAAATTGATCAAATTTGGTTCTGAAAAGGAAACCTTCAAAAGACCTGAGTGTTTTCCGCCTTGTTAAGCTTTTAAAAGTAGTTTCTCTCTCTCTCTCCGTTGGACACGGAGGTGTGAACTGTACCGCTGTCTGCTTTAGACTGAGAATCATGGTTTAGTTAAGAGAGACTGGGCATAAAATCACTGAAAAGTAGTTAGGACTTGAGCAATTACGCAAGGTGCCTTCATGTAATTTGTTCTCTCTCGCATGCTAACCACTTCCTCGATTGATTATCAACAGACCCAGTCTGTTCATGAGCGTTCTTTACAGACCATTGCATTGTGTAACTACGGGCACAGGCATTCGTCTGCTTTCAATCCACCCGACAGACAGACAAGTCTAAGAAATTGAATAATGCAGCCTAGAGGAAATACGCTTGGATACACATGGATCCCAGTTTTCCACGGCAGCAACGATTTCCGCGAATAATGTCAGTGGCGCCGTGGACTGTCCCGAAAAAAAAAAGGCGAAATCTGGTCAGCATTGCCGTTGATTAAAACACGAAAAAGGGCGAAAACGAGGCTACAATATTTTTCCTATGATTTCGGATCGTCTAGTACAAGAAATATTTTCATTTCAAAACGGAAGTACACATGCCCCTAAACAGTTTTGCTTTTGATATCAATCCGGGTAAATCTCGATAGTTATTTGCGTTTCTTGATGCGACCCTTTAGATAGCAATACATCGCAAAATCAACTTAAACATCGCCTAACGGCTAATTTTTTTTAATAATATGACTCGAGAAAAGAGGTGCACATATAAAAAAAACAACGGACGGAATGTTAATTTTAATTTTTAATCGATGCACATTTCTTTAACTATCGGCAATCTTTCAGGATTTTCCACAACAGCCTATCAATTCTCTGTGGTTTGTTATTGACTTTTTTCGTCCGAACAACACCAATCTCGGCGATCTATCGTTACCTTCTGACTTGCCGTCATTTCCAGCAATAGATAGATCAAGATCTAGAATTAAGGTACATTTTTTAAATTGAAGCGTGTGATATTGCTTCATCAACACAACAGTTATGCTATCTTTCATGCGCTCAGATGTTGTTTTATGATAATAAAGTAGGCATACTAAATCTATTATCTAGAGTCATCGCCAGCTTCCCGCACTTGAAGGGCTTCCCGCACTTTAAGGACTCTGTCTAGATCTTGCAGAGTGATTATTAAGTCTTGAGAGTTCTATTTAGTAATTCTATTTTTATACGTACATCTGCTTTTTTTATCTGTATACACGTACCTCTCTCACGTTAGGGATTTCAGTTGCAATCAGTATATTATGCTTTTGAAGACCACTAAGCTGTTCTATCATTGTAATTTTCATTTTTATAGGTGATGATTCTTTCATTCCGCCATAATTAAAAACGGGGGCACAAATAAAATGTCTGATATCTATATATATAGAGTGATTGAAGGCTTTAGACATGTCAATAACATGTACAAGTCTAATGGTCTCACAACCTAAATAATGTATAATGATTCAGGAATGAGATAAAGCAGGATGACTGAAATGAATTAGTGGATAAAATGTCTCTTGGCACGCTTCATTATTTCTTTACACAAGCTAATATTAGAACACTGGTTTGGGTTTACAAGAAAGACAATTTGATGAGCAGTTGTAAATCTGTTCAAATCGTACGACAAGGTTTAGGGGTTGGAAATTTTCTCCACTGTGATCCCTGTGAAAAAAAATTTTCATTTACTCAGTAATGCCCCGCCCACATTAAAAAAAAACCTTAACAAAATGTAAAAACCTGTCCGCTCTAGAAGTAACGTTTTGTGCCTCCTGGGGGTCGGGTTCTTAGGTGGAGACCACTATAATAGAATTGTAAGAGTTCTGTTTTCATGTGTACAATCCACATGATAGGACTTCATGCACTTTAAAATGTTTGTATTGAATGTAATATTTTCTTCTATGTAATTGTATATTATTTTCTTTCCCCAGAACTTCTTCATGATGTCTTGAAAAAGAAACCCAAACCATCAGACAGTGTTGACTCTGTGATAATTGTTGATTGCATACCACAAGTAGGGAAAGATAGATTGGAAAAGTTGAAAAATGTGATTAAGAAACTCTTCTCCAAGTTTGGATCAGTTGTCAACACCTTCTACCCAGTTGATGAAGAGGGTACAACAAGAGGGTGAGTAGATTGATATTAAAGTTGTTTAACAACTTTTTGTATCTAAAGATGATCATTTTTTAATTCTAGCTTAAGACCCTCAGTAAATGCCTGTAAAGTATGCTATTGGTATATCATGAATGTAATTATAACAGTGCTGTTTTCATGGCGACTCAAATGAAAAAACGCTGTTGTCATTTTTTTAAATCATTACTTAAATTTGAATTTGTTGCTCTTTTGGTTGTGGCTATTATCAAAATATCATTTGAAAAAAAGTAAACATTAATGTTTTTTAATCACCAATGTTTCAGGTACATGTTTCTTGAGTTTTCGTCACCACAAAATGCCCACGAAGCTGTAAAGATGACAAATGGTTACAAACTTGACAAGACGCATATCTTTAAAGTCAACCATTTCTCTGATTTTGAAAAGTGAGTTTTCAAGCTCTTTTTTACATTTAAAAAAAATAATATATTTAACCATGGTCTCAGTTGCAATTTTTTTTTTCTGCTATTTTTATATGCTAACATTTTATGGATTTATATTTTTTGTGTGTCACAGCCTTATGAATTATTGAAATTATATTTTTTTTTGTTCTTGTAACCCTATTTCAATATTTTAATTTTCAAAGATATGTCAACATACCTGAGGAATGGGTGCCTCCAGAGCCCAAAGACTATGAAGACCTGGTGAGAATTTGTTTTCTTTCAAAAATATCTGAGAGTTGAATGTCACAACCATGGTAAAACTGCTCTGTCTTTGTTCTAAAATGTTGCCTTTTCCATTCTTGCACTAGCTTGCCTAACTGATCACTCTGAAAACTCTATTAGCAAAAGAGCGTATCAACGAGCAAAACATTTGTGCGAGCAGAAAAGAAAAGGCCTAAACTTCTAGTTGTATAAGTAGTGTCTCCAAGCTGTAAACAGCCAGTATAATGATCACTACTATGTAGTAGGCTATGCGTAAGCTATGTCCCAATCATATTTTATGGATGATAATGATATGACACCTTTTACTTGAATTTGAATAGATTGTGTTTTTTGCAGTGTGTTCTTAATTTGTCTTTCAGGGAAATCTTCGTAACTGGCTAATGAACAAGGAATGTTACGATCAGTTCAGCGTCATTTACGGTGAGGGAGAGAAGACTGCCATATTTCTTAACACCCCAGAGCCTACTAAAGTGGAGGAAAGAGCGGTAAGATATTTTTTTCCCATTTTATTAAGATATTTGTGTGTAAGAAGTAAGTTATGGTGAGGATTATTATGACTTAAGCATAGCTGCCAACCAGTACGTATAATACATATTTAGTACGTATTCGACCCCCCGAGTACGTCCGTCCGTATCTGGTTGAAAAAATATGTATTTGACTGTATTCAGCTAAAAATCGGATCGCTCAGTAGTTGCTGCCATTTTCGGCAATAACGCCCGTTTAGCCCAGCCGTTAACTGGGCCCATTCACGTTTTCATCGTCTCATAAGAAGGGTAGGGATCGGCCGAGTCTCTTATCAACTTGTAGATTTAACGTTCACTCGCGGATCTTTTCGGTAAAAAATACGGTAAATAGTGTACCACTATAGCGGCAATTATGCTTCCGCCACCGGCGATCTGTCCATCCGGGAATTCCATAGCTTTGTTTACTACTGCTAGGCAGAGAGTTTGTTTCCAAGAATCCACCTTTGGGGCGACTGATTTAGACCTCAAACCAAGATTGATTTAGACTTCAAACCATCTTCGCTGTCAAGCGCCGGTCCCCTAACAGTTCTTACTCTCGCATGATCAGATAAACAATTTCGTATTTTGTAGGGCTAGGCAAATTTCGTATTTTGTAGGGCTGCCTAGGCACAATCGCTGCTACTCTTTCACACAGACATACACACACACTCACACGCATCCTCGTTGGGCGGCGCATTATTGCATTTGCTCAAAAATGTTACATACCGCACAAGATCTTTTGTCCACTCTTGTTGGTTATTATATATTAAAATATCAAGAAAAATTGGCTACTTAAAAAAGAAAACATTATTACTAGGCTAAATTACTTTAATTCTCTTCACAGCTTTCACTTCTCTATATAAATCTTGCTTATATCGTCGTCGGGATTCGGGAACATAGATCTGAGCTTAATCTAGATCTGGTATTTTAAACGGATGATTGCTGTTGCCTGTAGCTAACGTGTTGCAACTCTAGCCAAACTGATACCACCGTTATCGATTAGAATTATTGTTAAAAAAAATTTTTTGATGATGATCATTTTAATTACCCATATGGATATCTAGATTTTCGATCATTTTCGTACATTTACGATCTTTTCGGCGACTACCGATTTGCGGTATTCCCCGTTAAATTGCCGATGAAAGACATACATCCAAACAAACCTATCTGTCGTTCCGAAGTGACACTACATCTAATGAAGGTGAATCTAGATCTAGATTGTAGCTTATTATAAATCTAGTTGACATACGATGGTATAGATCTAGATCTAATTCTGATAAAAACCGAGAACTAGTGTAGTTGATCTTGAGGGGCGAACTGGCTCAAGTGCCAGACCGTCTGGTTCTCAGTGCTTAGTTTGAGGCCGACGGTTGGGCAAATTAAATGTCGGATTTGTACCCAACTGGTTACTTCAGTCAATGACAATGGTATTAGTTCCAATTGCTTTGGGGGGTTCCGCTTTGGGCATGCTAGAAAGTTTACATTCTTTATTCAACCATCTTAAAATATTATATTTAGTTTATACAAAGCCTGGATATTGCTTGTGTTTCTGACACTAGAGATGAAAATCAACAAAATTTCAAAAAAAAAAAAAAATCAAAACCAAAACACACACATACTCCAAAAAAAAAAAAAATGCTTTTTTAAAGTTATGATTAAGCATACAAGTGTTTAAAAAGTCAATATTGATAGCTGAACTAAATAAGCTTGGCCATCAATTAGGTTTCCAGTGACTAACCGCGCTAAAAATCTGTATTTGCTTTCTCAAAAGTTGGCAGCTATGCTTTATGTGATTTTTATAAAATACTTTTTGACAATGTTCATGCTTTCATAACTATAGTGTGAAATGCTAATAGTTTATTTTTAAGGCTTGTATTGTATTTATTTTTTTATACTCGTATCTCTGAAATTTGTCATGTTTTTGTTTGTTTTTCTGTTTAGGAAGTGATAATGATGTTGGAGCAGAGCACCAAAGATTTCAAAGCACTAATTGAAACACTGAACATGATGAAGGCATATGAAGATTCAGCTAAAGAGGGCGATAGACCAGCGGCAGTGGCTTGGGAAGTGAGAAAAATGTCTCCCAACAAGCATGCCCCCAGCTCCCCGGCTACAGGCCAGCCACAGTGAGTTCTTCATTTCTTTTACAAGGCTAAACACAGGGTCTAATAATGTTTTCTTGCCTGGATTAGAGTTGACCAATTATGTATAGAGAGAATTTTTTTTTTAGGATTCTTTTTCAATAACTTATCCAGACCTGTCTTGCATTCTGATTTAATGGGAATTATTCCAATTTTTTCTCGAAAATTTGCCGTTTTCCAATATTCCAATTTTTTTTTTAGAAGGGTGTGAAATGTACAGCTGTCTGCTCTGGACTGAGAATCATGGGTGGGCACAATCGTTACTAGAGACTGGGCATCCAATCACTGAAGAGTAGTTGGAACTTGAACAATCACGCAATCAAATGTAATTCGTTGTTATGTCATCATTCTCTCTCACTCGTTCAACGCATGTCAATCATTCCCTCGATTGATTTTCAGCAGACCCGATCTGTACATGAGCGTTCTTTAAAATCTAGTGTAGTTGATCTTGAGGGGCGAACTGGCTCAAGTGCCAGACCGTCTGGTTCTCAGTGCTTAGTTTGAGGCCGACGGTTGGGCAAATTAAATGTCGGATTTGTACCCAACTGGTTACTTCAGTCAATGACAATGGTATTAGTTCCAATTGCTTTGGGGGGTTCCGCTTTGGGCATGCTAGAAAGTTTACATTCTTTATTCAACCATCTTAAAATATTATATTTAGTTTATACAAAGCCTGGATATTGCTTGTTTCTGACACTAGAGATGAAAATCAACAAAATTTCAAAAAAACAAAAAAACAAAAAAAAAGATCAAAACCCAAACACACACATACTCCAAAAAAAAAAAGGAGAAAAAAAAATGCTTTTTTAAAGTTATGATTAAGCATACAAGTGTTTAAAAAGTCAATATTGATAGCTGAACTTAATAAGCTTGGCCATCAATTAGGTTTCCAGTGACTAACCGCGCTAAAAATCTGTATTTGCTTTTTCAAAAGTTGGCAGCTATGCTTAAGTTCAGGATTACTGTTATTTTAAACTGGGACTAAAAGATTTTTTTTTGTTATATTTGCAAAATAATTTTTAAGGCCTGCATGTTCATTTTTATGTCTAAATCTCACTCTTTTTATGAATATAAAAAAAATGCACGTTCAACGCCCCCCTGCCAATTTTTATAAATATTTTATTTGTATTTTATAATTTTTTTATAAACTTAATTTGCCCCTGAATATAACAATTACATTTTATTCTTGACACCAAAGGGTAGATATTTACTAGATCCACCAGAAGCTTTTTACTTTTCTAATTTTGCAAGTGGTAGAAGTATGGTATGGGTTTGCCTTTACATTTAGCCTATCAATCCAAGATATTACAAGAAGTGATGTTGCTAACGGATGGAAGAAGAAGAAAACCTAATCCTTTTTGCGCCTTTTTCCCCACACTGGTGTTGGTTTTTATGAAAACATTTTTTCTTCACGACAGCGCTGGACAGAGACATATGTGCGTTGGTCGCCTCAAGGGACTTACCTTGCCACATTTCATCAAAGGGGTATAGCTTTATGGGGCGGACCAGATTTTAGAAGAATTATGAAATTTGGTCACCAAGGAGTGCAGTTGATAGATTTTTCACCTTGTGAAAGGTGAGGACATGTTTTTTCTATCCTTGATAAACACAAAAAAAGCCCCAGTCACGCTTTTGTCATTGGTCTTGGAAAATGTACATTGATCCAGATGCATAGCTGTTGGCTTTTCGAGTACATCCGTCTGTTCCTGGCTGATACACGTTCAAATTGAGTGGGGTTTTATATATATTCCCTGATTATTTGTAAAATTATGTGAAGACCAAGACAAATATTTAACTAGTTTCGTATACCTTTTTTTATTTTCTTATGTGTTTTTTAAATAATATGTCTCATTTTTGGTACTTTGTACACTGGAGTGTTAGGCAACCCCTACGAGCTTGACACAAGTACGATAATAGTAAACAATAGTGACGGATTTGATTTGGATTTTCTACTCATCTCGGTAACAACGTAGTGGTGTAAATCGAAGTTTGTGAAGATTCTGCAGTGAGTCGTGTTTAGATCTACATTATTAATTTGAATTGGGACATATCGATATTCATGTTTAAAACTCTAAATCTAGATCTACTTTAAGCGTTAAATCTATATGCGCTAGACTATCAGATTAGACTCAAATTGAGAAATAAGAGACAAATGACATGCTAGAGAACCAGAGGGAGGATGGATGGGTCACATGATTTTATATGCAGGGAATATTATAATCATGGTGAGTACACATTTTTTTTCTTTATAAAATGTCATCTCTCTGGATTTGAACATAATGAATCTTCTTTTAATACTAATCAATTCTACAGATAGGCCTTTAGGCTTTAGTAATAGTATGCAGGCAATCTTGTGGAGGCTCACATCCAGGTCTAAGAGTCAACTATGGTTCCATATTAAGAAGAAATTTTACATCATTGGTAGTAAAAAAACTTGAAAACCAGCCTCATTTTATCCATACAAAGTAGGAATTATCTCAATGCAATAAATATAAAGCATACAAATAAACTTAATTTGATTAAAAAGTACTTATTTTGCCTCAATATACTACTGACATTATTTTAAGATGTGTTTTGAGTACCGGTTCATTAAAAGGTTCAGTAAAAAAAAAAAGATCCAGTTGGCATCATTGACAATTTTATTAGTTTCAGAATGCTAGAAAGCTTAAATTTCCCTCTTTTTCAATGCAAAACCTCAGAGTTTCTTTAGCCAATCGTTTTAAAAATATATTTAATTCACGCAAAGCCTGGATGTTGCTGAGGTGGTGTTTCTGACACACAGAAAACAACATAACAAACAAAAAAACCCAGCATTTACTAAATAACACTAGTACACAAATTTATAGTGAAGCTTATGTTTAAGCTAATATTGATAGCTTAACCTATAAGCTTTGGCCATTGTCAGGGTTAACGGTGTCTAATTAATTACGCTAATTATCTGTATTTGCTTTCTTAAAAGTTGGCAGCTATCATACAAAATATAAGACATTTGGGTATTTGTTTTCAGTGGTCTTTATTGAACTTCAAACAATGATAAAGCCATCACTAAAACAGATGAGAAATGAAATACATTTAGTGACATGACAATGATAGGACGAACAGGATTCATACATAAATGATAATTCTCTACGCCCCCCTTAAAGTCTTTGGAGGAAGAATGAATTCAAAGGCTGAAAAGAAAGATAATGGAGAAATAAAAGGGAATAGATCTGAGATTTATGTCGAGGCGTCTGCCTGGCCTGTTCAGAGGTTCATGTACAGATTTGGGGAGTAACACAGAATCAGAACTGAAATTGAAATGAAATTAAGTCTTATATCTCCTAAATCCTGTGGAGTGAACTATAAACTAGTAATGATGTGTTAAACTAAAATGCAAAAGAACTTGGACAGTTCAAAATGTAAGGTCATTTAAATGTCATTTGTAGCTGGTAGTGTCATTGGAGCTTCCAGGCGACCCGGATTATTGAAGGGCCTGAGGGCTTTGAGTGCACGAGGTTCGTGACGAGTCTGTGAAGTCACATGTGGTGTGTCCAGTTGAGCCCTTGGGGGTGGTGTATCATCAGGGATGTTGAAATCCAGCACGTCACCAGGGGCGTTCATCGACTCCGGTGTGGGCGTCTCTAAAGCCTTCTGGGTGTCGGTCATAGTCCCATTCTGTGGGTTGATGGTGTTTGTTCGGGGCATAGCGTATGTTGTAGGTTTGGCTGGCTGAACAGTTGTCTTTGTAACGATGTTCGGGGTCTGATGGTTGGGAGTCAGCGTTGGTTGGAGGACAACAGGATCTGGTAGCATGGCCAGTGGGGCTCTAGGAATGACTGGTACGTACTTTCTTAAGAATTTCCTGTTTCTCAATGTGACTCTGCCAGAGCCATCAACTCGCACAACATACTGGTCAAATTGTCGGACCTCAATAATGATACCAGTCTTGTCCCATTTAGTGGGATTTGGGCCAACCTGATTTTGGATGCGCACACAGTCCCCAACTCGAAGTTGTTGGAGCAGGCGAGTATTGGCTGAGAGTCGCTCCGCCTGTCGCATATGTCTGTTCCTTAGGGCATCTTCTCGTGCAGATAATGTGTCCTGCCATGTGTTGTGTGGTTTGTATTTACCAGGGTGTATCGGAATAAAGTCACGGATTGGGCGACCAAACAAACACATTGCTGGCGACAGGTTAGTGTCCCGATCTGGCGTATTCCTATATTGTAGGATTGCTCTCTGAAAGGCATCTGTGTCCAGATCACCACCTGGGCCTGTGTTTTGGGTGATGAGACGCTTGATTGTTTTGACTCCCACTTCAGCTCTGCAATTGCTATGGGGAAAAGCCACTGACGAAACGCGGTGGTGAACTCCCCAGTTTCTTAGGAATGTTCTTGTAGCATTAGCTGTAAACTCTGGTCCACCGTCTGATGATAGTTCATCGCTGATGCCATAGGTGACAAATGTTCTTCTCAAAGCAGAAATCAGCCCAAGCGATCCATTTGTAGACTTTTCAACTATGGGCCAGTTGCTATATCTATCCACTATGACGAGGTAGTTGTGGCCAGCATAGCTAAAGAAGTCAGCACAAATGCACTGAAATGGATAGCAGGGTTGCATGGGTTGCGTAGGTCGAGCGCTGGGTTGAAATGGGGACATACGGTTACATGAGGAACAGCGAAGTCTCATTTGCTTAATTTTTTATGTCATGCCGGGCCAAAAGAATGAAGATTCAGCTCTTGAACACATTTGTGAAGTGCCTTGATGTGCAGCATGCAAGGAATGTAGCACAGTCTGTCGAAGACCAGGGGGGATGACAATACGATCATTGTAGAGGATTACGCCATCAAAGCTTGTCAACCTGTCACGATACTGGTGGTATTGACGGAGTTCAGAGGGCAGGTCATGTTTTGAAGTTGGGAATCCATTCTCAACCGCTGCCAATAAATAACACTAGTACACAAATTTATAGTGAAGCTTATGTTTAAGCTAATATTGATAGCTTAACCTATAAGCTTTGGCCATTGTCAGGGTTAACGGTGTCTAATTAATTACGCTAATTATCTGTATTTGCTTTCTTAAAAGTTGGCAGCTATCATACAAATGTATATAAGAGTTGGCTCATTGGGAGGGCTCATAGTTTTTATTTGGGAGGCCTGTGGTCTGACCCAAGATCAACTGAAATCTGTGCTCTTTGCATTGCACTGACATTCATTTTGATTTCACCCCGAAAATTTGCCTTTTTAGGAACTCTGAGAAAGAAATTCAAGCTCTTTTTAGAGTCTATGGAACTGAACGTCTGGTATTTAAATCATCAACCCATCCATGCAAATGGGGCGGTTATGAATCTTTGTGTTTTGTGACCTCATTAGTATGCCGGATTGCGAATGCTGATTGGTTTGAATGTCCCTCACATGGTCCTCTCTTTGTGTGCCCCAGCTTTGGAGTCATTGATATCAGAACAATGCTTCCCAACTCGTATCTATTTCTGGGTTAAGACTACAATGAGCCATGAAAGTAGTTTTGGTACTCTGTGATATGCAGGCCCTGATTAGATCTTTATCGCTTTAGTATTTTTCTGTAGAATGTAGCAGATAAACCATAACTTAAATAAATCGGTATTGATAAATAATTCTATGCATTCTTTGATGATAAGGATAGCCATAAGAAAACAAGAGTGGACGGGAGCTGATGCCCGAATGTGCAGAATATGTGACTTCTAGTTTTCTTGGTATTACCCTGTTTCCCCGAAACAGAAAGTAATATGTGAAAGGGAGGTGAGGAGGGTCAAAGGCGTCTCTCTCACGGCGGCGAAAATTCACCGATTCCCTTCACTTTAGTTTTGAGCAATAAATAAACAGCCACCTGACAAGCCAGCGACGACCACCTTCTGACGATTCAGTGTTTTGGACAGAATCATTCAGATTCTCTGTTCCTAGAGTGTGACAGGTCTTGATTGCAGCATGTACAACTGATCCACACAATATCGTTGCTGGCAATAAGCGAAAGAATAAAAAATGTATTTAATGGGGGGAGAGAAAAAGTTGATGCTCTTTTCTCTTTTTAACAGCACTGTTTATACTTCCTTGTTCCAGATATCTTGTTACGTTCAGCCCACTACAAGACAGCCAGGAAGATCCTCAGGCCATCATTATTTGGGACATTTTGTCTGGTGTCAAGAAGAGAGGCTTTCACTGTGAAAGTCGTAGCACCTGGCCCATATTTAAGTATGTTCTGCAGCTCTGTTGTAGTCTTTCAATAATTTTGGATTCGCAAAAGTTATACATTTTTCTCCTCTTGTACAGTAATGCTAATTTTTGTAAATTTATAGATGTTCATCATAAAAAAGTTAATAGATCTGAGTTCAATATAGGTTCTTCAAGGAGTTGTGTCTTGTAAATCCAATATACTATGCCACTCAGACTGCATGAGAGGTATTAAAGTAAAAAATTATTGATGATCCAATTGTCATCACTGCTTGTAAATACAATTTTTAAGTAACAAAGCAAAACCAAACAAAAAGGCAGCATTTCAAATATAAAACTGGTCAGTTAATTAAGAAAATTCCATTAGATATTTACTTGACTATTTTACATAAAGTAACCTTTTATATGAAATATCTTTGTTTTAGATGGAACCATAATGGAGACTATTTTGCCAGAATAGGAGAAGACACCATCAGTATATATGAAACACCGGTAAGTTTGTGTTCATTTTTGAGCCAGTGAATACACCACACAAATATTATCTAGTTTTAGAATGTTCCTTTTACCCAGTACTTATTATAAAATAATATTAAAACTTCCAATGAGTATTTGCAGTGAGTGAATACTTAAGTTGTGATGTTATTTTCTCCTAAATTTTGTGTACTATAACTAAAAAAAACACCAAAAAAACAGTTTTAGTCCTCTATCAGTTAATGTGGAATTTCTGTTCACTTATTCCTAGATGAGTTCCCATTTCCTTTGATATTTATGGATACATTTTGAGAATAAAAGCAGACAAACCCTAGGGATGTTTTAAAAAAGGTATAACAAAAATTGAATCTGCAATTAAATTCTTTGAAAAGTTGTTTTTACGTTTAACGGACCCTGAAAATGTGGTTACGTTTCAATAAGTGTTATCATGTAATTATCAATGGTTTAAACTACCGTGGTAAACAATTTTCACTGTGATCGACCAATAGCATTATTAACCCATAATTTACCGTAGCGCCCGCTATCGCCCGTTATGGTATTATCCCGGATCGCTCGCTATCGCCCGCTATGAAACTGGTTTCGCATACACTTTTATAATACGGAATAACGCCTATTTATAATTTTTATACTTTCTCGAAGAAGAATCGCATGTGAATCGGTTGACTGGTTTCAAAGCCGTGATTTTTTTTAAAAACGGCTTTTAATTTCCTCAATGACTTGGCTAGACACTTTTCTCAAGAAGACTTTGTAGAGAAAGACAGCCCTGTAGATGAAGAGGAGGGCGATGAGGAGAGTGATATTGAGTTTGAACATGGAGGTGACGAGGAAGAAGAAGACAGTGATGATAATCTAGATCTAGATCTAGATTCTGACCCCACTCCAAACGATCCAAACAGCCCTTTCCCCTAGTCCTCTCCCCTTCATGATGTTGAAGTAGAGCTATCTACCTGCAGAACAGGCCCAATTTTTTATCTTTTAGACTTTGATTCATCTGCAGATGCTATTGATTTTTTCAAACTTTACATTCCTGGTTCTGTTTTGTGGCAAACCATTGAAAGTTTCAATGAAACAGACCAAAAACCAAATTCGTTGTTCCATTTTTCTCTTTATTATTTTTTTTAAGACATTAGATACCATATTGTATCAGCATGTTGTATATCAATGAAAAGCTTATTCATTTCTGCAAAATATGGTATTATTCACTTAATTTTATTTTTTTATGATTAAGATGTTATTAAAGATTTTTATGACCTCCAAGTATGAAAAAAATTAGAGTTATGCCCCTTAACCCGGTAATTTGTCACAGTAAAATTTTCAGATAACTGGTAAATTATGGGTTAAATAGCTTGTGCCTCAAGCATTGATCGTGTGACAAGCTTGAAAAAGAAATATTACTTTTCATACAGATTGTATATATATCTTTTATCCGTAATGATATTTTTATGGATATATCACTTTATTTTATGTTTTTGCTCCTTCGTGTAGTCTTTTGGATTGAAAGACAAGAAAAGTTTAAAGATTCCTGCTGTGCGGTGAGTTTCTTTTCTGTGGGTCTGTTGATAGTAGATGTCATGGCTTTAGAGATTTAACGGCACAAAATTTTGTGGTGACTTGGAACCACATTTGATACTTTCAAGGACTAGCTTGGTGGCTGCTTTTCTTGCTTTAGTAGGGACAAAAATTAGAAGCAAACCTAGTTCAGGTTTGAGGGCACATGATGTTTACCTATAATACCATCTTTCGGCTGATTCCTTGATGTCAAACAGTAGTCTGATGCCCTGGTGTTAAGAAAATGAATAGTGTCATTTGCTAGTTAACGTTTACGTGTCAATGAATAGAAATTATCAGCCTGCACCACCACTCTTTATTTGTATTACTTTAAGCCACTAGTAAGTGTTTTTCACCCCTTGATATGAAAGAGGATAAAAAACATGACCATTGGTGGCAAATAGTTACATATTAAGCATATCTATATAGGTCTCTATCTGGATCTCTGTAAAAGTAAAACTATTTTTTTAAGCCAGCAAGGCTTACCACAAGGATTGTGTATACCACCCTTGACATCCTGTGTGTGTGTGCCTTATTCTATTTAATAACAAGAAGATGAAAAGTGTGAATAAGATGTGGTACAATGGTTCATTAAAAAAAAATAATCTTGAAATTATTTCTAGAAATGAAAAACAGATAGAAACATATGAGGAATACATACTGGTTTTACTCATAAAATTGGCAACATTAAAAAGATTTTACAGCCTGTGTGTTTTGCACTCGGAGTGACAGTGCAAAATAACTTTCAATAATTGTGTAATCGCTTCATGTTTTGTTTACTCAGTGTGTTTCAATTATCTCCTCCATAGGGGGGATTAAACTGGTACAGCTGTAGAACGTTGGTTGGTGTGCTCGGTAGCCCTAGGGTAGAACATAGGCAGGCTTCCAGCGCAGTTGGGCCCTGTTGATTTCGCTCTCTACTGTCAGAGTAGGAGGAGAACCGACTCAAGTGGTAGAAATTTGGTTTCTAGATCGGGAGGTCCGCGTTTCAAATCACATGATTGGTCAAACTTAATTTGTCCATTTTCATCCCCTACTGCTTGGGTTGTTGTGCCAGTCATGGTATCCCAGCCCTGTGTTTTGTATAGCCTATATAGTGTTGACGTTGGAAGTTAAACCAACTCAACTACAGAGAGGGAGTAGGTTGTTGGGTCAGAGTAAGTATAATAAGACAGGCTGAGACAATCTTGGTATCCCCCTGCACTGTCTCTGCGACATAAGGAATATGGGGGACCAGTCCACAATAAAACTGATAAAGTGCTGAAGTTGGACGCTAAGCGAGAAACACAATTACAAATTCCCCTTCATACACAAAAGTAGTGTTCTGGTATAATAGTTAGAAATTTCCTGTTTATTTTTTTTTAAGCCATTATATTATGACATTACTTATTGAGATAATTCCTTGTTTGTTTCCGCCAGGGATTTTACATGGTCTCCCACAGACAACATTCTTGCATTCTGGGTGCCCGAGCAGTCTAATACACCTGCCCGTGTCACTTTAGTGGAAATTCCTAGCAGGAAGGAGCTATGTGTCCGAAATTTATTCAATGTTGCTGACTGTAGGATGCACTGGCAAAAAAGTGGAGACCACCTTTGTGTTAAAGTAGACCGTTATAAAGCCAAAAAGGTTGAAAACAAAGATCAAGTCAAGTACAGTGTGAGTGTCATTATTCTCTATTTTTTGTTTCCCTTGCTCTAGACCTTTGGCAAGTGAGTAAAAATCAATGGGTGCAGATTTTTAAAATTGTCTCTTTTTTCTTATCATCACATTGTTTAAAATGTCTGAGCCAAAGCAGGTGTTTTAGCTTTGTGTTGAAAAAAATATTTTGTTAGTATTGCAACTAATCCCATTGGTTTGTTCCTTTGTGCCAAATACTTTTCCTTCGCCAGACTGTTGCGCCAATGAATTTTACCATTGTTTTCATGTAATGGGTCTCAGTACACTTATATGAATGTAACACTGGCCAATGTAATTTTTCACTGTATTTTAAAGTTATTGTTCATTTCTTTCTCAGGGTATTTACTACAATTTTGAGCTCTTCCGTATACGTGAAAAACAAATCCCGGTGGATAAAGTTGAAGAGAAAGGTAAAATAATGTTGTTCTTGATCTCTTTACCCCCACACATAATTAAAGAGATCATTAAAGACACACAATTGCTTGCTACTTTCATATTACATGTCCTCTGCTCTTTTATTTTAGTTTGTCAGTTAGTCACTGCAATGTAATAGTGAAATCTTTTAACAGCCTCTATTGCTTTCTTACGGATATATATATATCAGTTAGGCTCACACGTTAATAAAATTATTTATACATTTTTGAAAAGGGCATAGAATATTTTCATCAGACACAAAATACGGGCAATAGGAGGAATCACTGTGCAAAGGATAAGACAAGGAACAGGAAAACAGAAAAGACAATAAATTATAATAGAATATAACATTTTTTCCACTCAAATTTGCATCACATTCTACAAAAAATAAAGGCATGATGTAAATGAGAGAAGAAATTTTTTTATTTGTCTTTCAGAAAACACAAAAATCTCCAAAAGGTATCAATTAGGACAGAACCAATACCATAGAGAAAAATGTATCGACTTAAATTCTGATATTTTAGGGTTAAAAACAAGGTATTTCCCCTGTGGGCGAGTCTATTTGTGGTGTGTGTAATCTTCTAGCCTAGATCTACCACTTATTCTATCTAAGAGTGGAGTCTAATCCCGTCGGGAAAGGTAAAATTAGACTCCAATTCTGGGCTCAATGGTTTAAAATTAAAAAAAAAATCAACCGGGAGTCAATATTGAATTATGGTTACCAGAAAAAGATACTATTGATGGTCACATTTGAGAAAAAAAGTTTTTTCGTACCATGAGACAGACTATTCGTTCTTATATTTTATTTAGCTGGTAGAAATCACCTCAATTTATCTGTGTTAGAGCAAGGGCACTTGCCTACAGAGATTTAAATGTGAATGATGACAACTAGACACCTCTTATCTGAACATGTCTGAGAGACTATCAATGTCTGACACATTTGAATATTCCTGTCACATCTCATCATATCAAAACACTTAAAAAGTGATATTTATATATCAGGCTTGCTTTAGCTTTGATACCATAGGTTAGAAAAAAGAAAATTAAAAAAAAAAAAAAGTTTTTAATCAGTAAAAAAAAAAATTTGAAAAGAAAAAAAAATGAATGCCCAGGCATCACAGTGTTACGCAATTTTCACGGACTGTCCCAAAGAAATTGCTAAATCCGGTCAGCACTACCATTGATTAAAAAACGAAAAGCTGGGAAAACGAGGGTATGCTGCTTTCTCTTTCAAAATGGAAGTACCTTTTTTTTAAAATCTATCCTAACATTTTGATGTCCGTTCTATTACAACACAAGAACTACTTTCAATTCAAAAACGGAAGTACTTGTGCGGCTAAACTCGTTTTACTTTCGATATCAATTCCGATATACCTCGCTAGTTCAAGTTATTCATTCCGATGGATATTTTTAGATCGATATGCATTTCTTTAACTATCTGTAGTCTTTCGGGACGATCCACAATAGCCTATTAACTCTTTGTGGTTGTGTGACGTGTGTTATGAACAAACCAAACATTACCATTATTTGCTTCATTAGGTTTTACCTATGACATCAATGAGCAAGAAAATATTCCTCTTAAAATTTAAATGTGAATGATGACAACTAGACACCTCTTATCTGAATATGTCTGAGAGACTATCAATGTCTGACGCATTTGTGTATTCTTTTTCCAGCAAAGTTTAGGGGTTTGAATTTTTTTTCAATGTGATCCGTGTAAACCAGGTCAACTAGTCAAATTTTTCACAAACTTTAAATTGTGAGCATGTGTGTAATATTTTGTGAGTGACCGAGGATTTTCAGGCTTTTTTGTATTTGGTGGCATCACTTGTTTGTCAGACAAGTTTGGGGACCTGTCAATAATATAGCCCAGCTACTGACGTATGTTATGAACACACCAAACATTACCGTTATTTGCTTCATTAGGTTTTACCTATGACATCAATGAGCAAGAAAACATTCCTCTTAAAATTTAAATGTGAATGATGACAACTAGACACCTCTTATCTGAATATGTCTGAGAGACTATCAATGTCTGACGCATTTGTTTATTCTTTTTCCAGCAAAGTTTAGGGGTTTGAATTTTTTTTCAATGTGATCTGTGTAAACCAGGTCAACTAGTCAAATTTTTCACAAACTTTAAATTGTGAGCATGGTTGTAAAATTTTGCGAGTGTCCGAGAATTTTCAGGCTTTTTTGTATTTGGTGGCATCACTGTTTGTCAGACAAGTTTGGGAACCTGTCAATAATATAGCCTAGCTACTGACGTTGTATGTTATGAACAAACCAAACATTACCATTATTTGTCTCATTAGGTTTTACCTATGACATCAATGAGCAAGAAAACATTCCTCTTAAAATTTAAATGTGAATGATGACAACTAGACACCTCTTATCTGAATATGTCTGAGAGACTATCAATGTCTGACACATTTGTTTATTCTTTTTCCATCATACACCCCTCCGCCGTACCATCTTGTCTAAAGCAATAGCTAAATTTTGGTGTTTTTAGTTTAGTCCACCCCCCCCCCCCCTCTCCAGTTTGAGTAACTGGAAAGTCTTTGTGATTCATTTGCTTGATCTTTTGTTTTTCTCTCCATTTATCTTTTTAGAGCAAGTGCTGGCATTTGCATGGGAGCCAGTGGGTAACAAGTTTGCGTACATTCATGGAGAGGCACCTAGGATAAGCGTCACATTTTACAAAATCCATCCAAATGGCGGAAAGGTCGAGTTATTCAGTAAGTTTTTGTTTGTTTGTTTCTGTGTTTTTTGTTGTTGTTTTTTTAAAGAGAGAATATATAGCTTTGCCATCTATTTACTGTCACTGTGAGAGGATTTTTAATGACCAATAATTGTAGTATTGCTGTCGAGAGCATATTAGCAATGAAAATGATTTCTCCCTCACCAGAGACCCTTGAGAAGAAAGCAGCGAACCATCTCTTTTGGAGCCCGAATGGACAGTTCATTGTTCTTGCTGGATTGCGCAGGTTTTTTGCATTTTGGTTTTACCTCAGAGGCAATATATTTCTTGATGAATTTGAATTTATAACAATCTCTAGATGTCCTTGTTAAAGAAGAGCAATGAGCAATTCCGTACTTGCGCAGAAATAGGTGTTCAATAAAGATTAAATCATATTGTCCAGAGATGAATCCACCCTCTAAAAGCTTAAAGCCTTAATTGAATAACAGCTTAATTTCAAAAGAGATTGAGTTATTTCCAACATTTTTATAAAAGAATAATGCTGATAGTTTAGCCAACTTTCTAATCCTGTTCTCAATTGAAAATTTCACATGTTAACCACTGTCTCTCAGTCATGAATCATATTTATCTTCTGTATACTAGCATGAATGGGGTCCTTGAATTTGTCGACACACAAGACATGACTGTCATGAACCAGACGGAACATTTCATGGCCACTGATGTGGAGTGGGATCCCACAGGAAGATATGTCGTTTCTGCCGTCAGTTGGTGGGGCCACAAAGTATGTCTGTTTTTTAACAACAAAAAATTTCTTATACCTTGAAACACTTTCAGGAATTAGTAAGATGTAGATTTTGTTTTTATTGAAAGGAATGAAAAAACATTTGTTCAATTAATGTGGGACCACCCTCTTGCTCTCATGTAAGAGTTCAAAATATTAATAGGGTTATGATTTTTTTTTAACTTTATCCCCGAGCTCTGTGCTACCTGGGTGTATGAAAGATGAAAATTCTGACACCTCTACCGATCTAATGAGTGAGTGACAGATCTTTTTCTGACATACATAATTATGTTTACCAATCTCACAAAATGTCTTGTTGAAGATGGTACTAGTTCAAGAAATACTTCAAGATTATGGCAGAAAATTAACAGAAATATTCATCCTTATTTAAAAAAAAAAAATACAATGATTTTACATCGAGTTCGAGCCCTGGCGATACACTCCCTACTGGTTGGATCCGTGTCGGTTTAATGTGACTTGCTGAGACAGGAGTCATGGTATCCCCGCCCTGTCTCGTGTGTGGCAGCACATTGTCAGACATCAGTCTTGGGCCCATCCAAAATATAGCCTGTGGTGCTGATGATGCATGTTAAATCAACTCAACTCATGTTGACTTCTATTGGTGCAGGTCTGTTTTTTTTTTAGGGCTAAGTCTAAACCTCGACTAGGTTAAATTTGGGAGAAATATTATTTTTTATCTACATGATTCAAGCCTTCTTAGCAACTGGTTTACTGTGGGTTGTTTCAGTCTTTACTCTTTTGTGCAACACAAGTTTAATCTTTTGTAGAGGGTGATATACATTTGTTATATATTTATTTATTCACAAATATATCTGAATTAAAATTTTTAGTACTAACTATAACCATCCTTCGAGTTGTATGAAAGATGAAAATCTGACACCTCTACTGATAAATAGAGTGAGTGACAATCTTTTTCTGACATACATACACGATAATCCTCAAAGCCATTGGATTGCTTTGCGTTTAGAAAGCTTATTGTCATGAATAATAAAATCTATCCCTCAATAGTTTGGTTATGCTGATAATTTGTCTCTAAATTTAAATTTTGGATTGGAGAATGTGGTCCATATTAAATTTACAAGATGGATTGACTCTAGATTGTTGGTTCTGTTCTTTTATGGCATGTAAAAAAGCCATATATTAAGTCAAATTGTTAGTCGCAATGTCTCTACTGCTTAACATCTAATTTTATTTCAACCTTTTCAAATGCGAAAGTTCATTATTGTAACCTCTAAGAACACTTAGATTTATGAAGGATGAAAATCTGACACCTCTACTGATAAATAGAGTGAGTGACAATCTTTTTCTGACATACACTTTCATTATGGTTTGACTTATGTTAAAATTTAATTTATATTGTCTCGGTAGTCCACCTTTTCATGGTATGAGTAAATGGCTTTATATAATATTCCCAACTCCAAAATTAATAACTTGTTTTGCAGGTTGATAATGGTTACTGGCTGTGGAATTTCCAAGGCGTTCCTCAACACCGCCAACCATTGGAGAAATTTTGTCAGTTGCAGTGGAGACCCAGGCCTCCGTCCCTGCTGGATGAATCAAAAGTCAAAGTATGTTTATAGTTTAGGTACATCTCACCAAGAAAAACCTTGGGATTACAATGGAAAAAAAATTGGCTGATATTTAACCTAACAAGTAAATTTTGTTTTTAATGGACATGCCTTCTGTTTTATTGCCTGTTACTTAACTTAAACTTACATAAACTACGTGTGTACCTATTTTTTGCCATGTGAGTACTTAAATTATGGCTTTTAAGTAGTCAGGCCTGGGAATGTAGACCTAGATTGGTCTTAGGGTTCTGAAAGCGTATCTGGTCTTGTTTTTTCGGCATCTGATGTCCTCAACTGTCCCCCCAGTCTTTACTTAAAACACTGCCAAGACAGACAAACTTCTCGTCTTTGATGTTTAAATCATGTGGCAGCAGCGGACCTGCCTGTCTGTTATTGATTCGTATGGCCTCAGTTTTTCAGATGTTATATGGAGTCCAGTCTTCTGTGCTTTTGGGAGAGAATACAGAAATCTTTGTTCATCCCTCAAGGGGAAATTAAGGCAGACGTCGCCTGTTTGATTTTGTCTCTTTAAAAAAAAATCTTTAGTAGGATAATTGCCCCCAGGGAACAGTTCTTACTAAGCTATAATATTCATGCTCTGATAGTCGAAATCTGAATAATGCAGCATGGATATATATGTGGCTTTTTTTCCCTCCCTTGTATTGTTTTTAAAGGGTATTTTAATTAATAATTGTACAGAAATAGCAGTAAAAGAAATGCTTCAGTCAGAAAGTTGTGGTTCCCTTGTCTGTTTTGGAGCTGTTTGCGTACATGCTAAAATTAGAAGTACTTTATTTTTGTCCCTGCAGGAAATCAGAAAGAACTTCAAGACGTGGGCCCAAAAGTTTGAAATGGAAGACAGCACACGTAAACAGACTGCCTCTAAGGTGATTTTTTTTAATTATTAAAAAAAATGTTTTTAATTTATAACCACATCGACTGGTCAATGGGAAAATGGTAGAAGTGTAATTTAAAATAATGTTTGATGAGAACTGAATTTCAAAATTTGCAAGTTTCATAGGTCAGTCTGAATTTTTTTTTTTCTCAACCTTTGCCGGGGGGGGGGGGGTTCAATTTTGTCATCAAAACCATAATTCATTCATACTAGTAAATAATAATAAAAATTATTATTTTACAGCAATTAGCCTAGCTACGGCATGATGATTGATAATTGCTGGTATTTATTTTCAACTTAAGCAGGTAAAATAAAGTTAGTTCCATGCTCTTTGATAATGAATCAAGAGCTCGGGTTTTGATAGATTTTTTTGGGGTTTCTTTTTTATAATTTTAAGCAATTTTGAAAATGAAAATCCAATTTACCCCCTGCCTCAACCACCAATTTTAAAGGACCTCTTGGACAAGAGACGCACGTTGATGGAAGCCTTCCGCGAATACCGTAGCAGGAAAGAGCGTGAATTTGGCGAACAAAAGAAGATTCGATTGGACTTGCGTTCAGGTATGAATGGTTCAGATAGATTATTACCACGGCTTGAAAACTTTCTAAGGATAAGTCTAAGATATGAAATACATGCTTATTGACCTGGAGAGGTCAAAGCAAAAGGAATTTGTTCACCTTAGTCGTTTCAGGCAACCACACAAGGAAAGATACATTTGCTTCTCAGTCCTAGGGGTAAAAATATTGACTTTTTTATATTATGTGTGCAGTCTCCTAACGTCACCTTCTACCAATCCAATATTTAGGCCAGCTGCCAACCAATATGTATGATGCATAGTGGAAACCTCACAATTCGAAATGCTTGGGAATTGAATTAAACTTTGAACTAAAAGGGTTCAAATTACAGGAAGAGGCATACTTCACCAGCAGTGCTTAATTTAACAGACAACTAATAAAAAAAAATGCGTCTGTATATATTTTTCTTTTAAAGAGCCATAATATCCACATATACCCTTTACTCTTGTGTAATTCGATTTATAAGAAATTCAAATTATCAGACCTTGTTTTGTGAGTACAGTGGATCTCGCATATAACATCGGACTCCACAAAATCTCGCCTGTAAAGACTAAAAGGAACAAAAAAAATTCCCACTATATAAAAACTATCAAAGGACCTTTATTAAATTCCGGGGTAGCATGCCCCCTGACCCCTTAGTTTAGCTTGCGGCATGTGTTTGTTTCGTCTTCGACGAAAGTTGCAGCGCTCCAGCAGATCTTTAGTCAAAGTATCCCCTTTTTTTTGGTAACACAGGTTGGCATCTCTGAATTTATTCTCAAATGATAGATATCATCTGTAAGAAAAAATAATGCAGATTTTTAGACCTTGTAAGCTAGATCATCGACTTTTTGCAGTGGCTTAAGTGTATCTATTGTCCTACAAATCTACTCAATTGGCTGCTATGATTTAGGAGCAATGATGTTACACATCACCATCTTTCGACTGAAATGTCTGTGATGCCAACTTATTTGTGCTGATGCTCCTGATAAAGAGAAACAATATTTGCATACCTAAGTACGTTTTTTTTTTTAATGGAATAAACACCCTTTAAATATCTCTCTAAAATCCTTTTATTTTAAAAATACTTTTAATTTGCTAATAGTAGCACATCAAGATAATTCAGTAACACGGCTAAATTCTTGTTGGGAACTTATTGAATTTTGTTGCAAATTTGTTGAAAGTTATCACATGATAAGTCTGATCATTCGGAATTTGCAAGACAATATTTTTCCCCCTTCTTTTTAGCTCTATTAACTCTTTAAGCTCTCAAACGCATTCCATGCTTTGATATAGGGTTTTAGTTAGATCTATAAAATAGAAAGGGAATTTTGTTTTGTTTTCCATCATTTTGTGATTTTATGGAAGCTAGGGCCGCTTGGGTTTAGAATTAAAATCAGACTCATCATTTTAAGGGTTTTTTTTTTTTTGGTCAAAAGTGGCGCAACAATTAGGCATTACAAAAGTACGGGCAGTGAAACAGCATTCAATGCTTATCGCTGCCCAAGACATGCATTTGGAAGAAATTGAGTTGGAAGGTTGCTATAAAAAGGAAACCACTCTATTGCGTAAATATAATTTTTAAAGGTTAAAAGTTGTTTTGTTTTGTATTCAACACTTTTATGGTTTAGGTATGTCGCTTCTGTAATTCAAATCCTCTTAATTAGAAGTTTTGATCCATTCCCAAGCAATTTAAATTATGAGGTTTCCACTGTATCTCAAATTATTGCCCTAAATGAGATCTAGGGGTAGTACATCGGCTTCCGACGCAAAAGGTCTGGATTCGAGCCTTGGCGATTGCGCAATGTACGGCTGAGACAGGAGTCTTGGTATCTCCGCCCTGTCTGATGTGTGGCAGCACATAAAATTGTCAGATGTCAGTCTTGGGGCCTGTCTACAATATAGCCTATATAGTGCTGATGTTGGACATTAAACCAACTCAACAACAACATAAAGAACCATTTTGAATATTTGTGCCGAACAATCCCGATATCTATCAGATCAAATGCGTAGATAATAAAGACATCGGTGAAAACCATGATGGGAGAGCCACAAAGAGCGTCTGACAACAATGGCGAGACTGCACTGTGTGCACTACTGTGTAGGCTAGTTCAAGAGGGGCAGTGTATGGCAAAGCATAGGTCTACTCGGCTAACTGTGGGCTACAGTTCCTGTTATCCTGTATCCTTGCTCTCCCCCCTAGTCCCACCACACAGACTGATGTGTGCGCAGTTTCTAGTGGTTTTTAATAAGCTCTACAGTCAAGACTGCTTAAGGGAAGATAATTTGATTTGGCAAGTTAAACAAAATTTGCGTCTGCGACCATCCAATTGGAGGTTGTGTGCTCTTACTCTTAAACCATTGCACCTTGGAGTTGATAGCACAGAGCGAGCGAGAGAAATATAGCGAAAAAGAAGAGAGAGAGCAAATGACTTTTAAAGGTTTAACAAGGAATTATATGAAGGTACCTTGTGTAGTCAACTCCTACTTCCTGGTCAGTGAACCATGATTCTCGGTCTAGAGAAGCCAGATGTTCACACATGTGTGTAAGAGTTCCCCTGCCTATAGACTATCAAATGCGGGGAGTTCACGATAGGGAAAGGAAGATTTGATTTTGATCAGGCGGATTACCAGCGTTACAGCACTTATACAGCAGTGTACACATCTTCTCAGTCTAAGAACTATAGAAACGACCAACGTTCTTGTTATGGGATCAGAATTTAATTTGAGGAATAAATTTGAATAAAAATTTAGTGATTTACACCACAGACTTTCGTTGAGCAGTATAGGTGGGAAAGATTAGGAGAGAAAAAATAGGGGTGCTTGTTGAGTGGTTAGTAACGTAAAGTCGTTTATTCCTCAATGATTGGATACCTACACAATCACGCGTAACGAAACAACTGCTGGGGGAGGGGTTTAGGTTTGTCGGTTAAATCTCAATGTAAAACTCATTGTAGACCCACAGGCGCCATGAGTCGGCGTGACAGAGTGATGGCTGAAGCAAGAATTCTCTGATCTTACATGGCTCTAGCCTAATCTACCGGTTGTAAAGGCTCACATGCTCGTGTATGCTTGCCCCTTTCTTCTCCCCTCCCCACCACTCGCCCACTCCTCTCACCCATCTGATCTCTCGTATTCGGATACATGCGCCGCCCCTATCAGTCTTAGATCACTATAGAAATAATGTCAAAAAATGTTTAAAAAATAATTACATGTCTGACTCTGTTAAAACGGGTTCTTACACTATATACGAGACCAAAAGCGGGTGGGTCGGGGAATTCTTTAATTAGAAAGAATTATGTTTCACGGGGTGAGCGGGTTCGAAGACGGAGTGGGTTGGTAGGTGGAGAGTTCTTACGCGGATACCACTGCACTACTACTACTAATAATAATACATGCAGAGTCCGAAGAACATTTTTTTAAAGCAGGGTATTTATTGACAATACCTTAGTTTCAATGTCGACTGTAATTAAACTTTGTTACCAGTACATCTGCAGGCCAATGTTGAGTTCACACCTTCTCTTGCAGGCCAAACTGACTCAACCTGCTTGCATTCATCATGTGCTTTGCAGACTTCTGAAAAGTCTGATCAACGTGTTAATAAAAAAAAATGTGTGACTTTTCAGATGCATAATTGCCTTTAAACAAATCAGTTAAAGATCTGTAATATGTTTCTCTAGATTTCTCTTTCTGTTGGACCCACTGAAATATAGTAAAAATAATTTAAGCACCACAATTCTAAGGTAATAATAAACCAGGCTTTACGAGACAACTCAAATGGCATGAACTAAATGCTTGTCCATCTGTTTATTCAGCAAAATTTGTAATTGTAATTGTATTTATAGGCTGTTTACACTGGAGCAATGATGTTACACATCACCATCTTTCGACTGAAATATCTTGTGATGCCAACTTTTTGTGCTGACGCTCCTTTTACATGTATATGTTAAAAATATGGGTATCTTGGTAGTATTCTTCTGAGGAAGCAACATTTATGAAGCCACTGTTAATATATTTTTTTCCAATATGTCTTTCAACAGGTGTTGATACTGATGAGCTGCACAACCAAGAAGACAATTTCACTGAGGAAACTATTGAATTTCTGGTTAACGTTGAAGAGAAAATTGTGGAAGAGTAATTCATCCAGAATATTGCCCTCCTACGATTTCTGTGTATGTGTGGATGCATACACAGACCATCTTCTGACCTGACGTGCTGACACTGCGCATTGAGCTTAAGATAACATCAGATTGTTCTCTTGCTTTCTACATCATAGATTAATTATATTTCACTCTTGTCCCAAAATATTTTCTTTTTATTGGTGTGGTGAATTGTGGTTTTATTTCTTAAATTTTTTGGTTTTTGTTTACTGAGCACTTTATTTAAATCCCCAACTACTATTTTTATTGTTTGCCTGACTGCTGTCTTGCCAGCATGGTACTGGATATGATATTTATGAATGAAAGGTTCTTCTCGCTTCATACATGGTATGAAAATTTATATTGTCTTTGTTATGTCTCTTTGCCTCTGTTTGTATTGCTTGGTTTTTACTCAGGCTATTTTCCCGTGCCCTATCGATTATGGGGGCTTTATTTAGATAGTCAGCTAAGTTATGTTTTAATCAATAAATCAAACAATGGAAATGTAAATGAGTGTTGGCTTTCGTTCTTGTCATGTTTTGTGGATGATACAGCACGAAAGAACCTACTAAATTCTGGCATAGCCTGCCCCCAATACAATCTCAAAACTTTGTTGTTCTGTCTGGTGAGGTTGCATTGTAAAAAATGAGGTCCAAATATTACACCTTGACATGGGGCATTACTGACAGTAACGAAAAGACTTGCAGATCTGAATCTCCAATATGAACAACGCAGACCAAAATTATGTACACCTATTGAAATTTCTGCTTTCAACTGTCAAGCACTTTACTTCTAATTGCCATTGAGCAAGCTCCATGCGAGTTGTTCATGTTAGTATTGGTAGTCAATTACATATGAAGGTTGTAAGGGTTAAACTAGATTAGATAGTGGTTGTTTTAATTCTCTTAAGGTGCCTCGTCTAGGTCCTAGTTTTTAGAAAAGTTAGTGACATCATCTTCTTGGATTTCAACATGTTAGTTTTATTTTCTTGTTAGAAAAAAGCCAATAATGGTTTGAGTTGGTTTAACGTCCACTGTCTGCGCTATGTTGGCTACATAATATGTTGTGGGCGGGCCCCAAGACTGACATCTGACAATTCTATATGCTGCCACACACGAAACTTGGGACTCCTGTCTCACCTAGTCACACTATACTGACATCGACCCAACCAGTTACAGTAGACGAAATCGTGGAGATCAAACAGTGCGCTAACCTTCTGATCTGGAGACCAACACACTTGAGCCAGTTCGCCTCCTGCATTACTGGGTAGGAGGAAATAGGAATGATATGGAGACAAATTCTAGAAAAACTTTTAATACTACTTATAAAGGCAACTAGGCATCCTAATCATTTAACATCTTAGGGAATGTTTTAGTTATTCTGAAAACTTCACATTCACAGTTTGAATTGAATGGGATTTGACCAAAAGTTTACAGAAGGGATATACCTTAAGTACCTTGTTAAAATAATTGATGGTGCAGCTTTTAATAAAGAACTCCACTTCTGATGGAGCTTAAGCCTGTGTTCATAGTGGGGACAGATTTGTGTCACCGAAAATCCAGGCGTAAAAAGTTACAGAAATCGATCTATGTAATTTTTGCAAACATTCAGGTAGAGGCTTAGTCTCTGTGCTGTTATTTAGTGTTAAGCACTAAGCGATTTTTACAGGAATGAAATTTTCACTCCTAGTGCTACTAGCCAATTTCATGGGGCACGTGGCCAGTCTTCAGATTGCCACTGAGTGAGAGGTTCTTTCAGGACGGGTTGAATTTTCACTTGCCATTTTCTCATTGAGGAAGCATCAGAGAAAAAAAACAACTGATTTTTTAAATCGGCAATCATAATTCAAATTCGAGTGGTCCCTCAACCAGAATTTCATGTAGTAAAGTATTTAAATTAAATAAATGCATACATGTATTTTTCTTCTTGGTGGGCCTGGGCTCAATCACCACAAACTGCATTGCTATGTATACAGGCATTAGTATGGTCTGCGACATAATATTAATAATTATTTCACCTTCACGCTGAAATATTTTTGGGTCTGTAAGGGCCCTAAGAAAAAGAGAGAAAAAAGACATTCTCTTGCCAAATTCATTTTTTTGTTGTTGAGACATTCATATTACCAGATTGTCTTGATGTGTCCACTGAGCCTCATAGAGTCATAGCTAACATCATAAATTATGCACACCTTTTTATGTTTCTAAATTCTATAGCACAAATTCCGTAGTGCCATGGATTGCTACTTTTATACCAAGTTGGTCATTGAGATATCGCACAAAATTGAAAAGTACAATCATGTATATGGAAAGAATGCAAAAGTAATAAAGTAAATAAAAAACGTTTTAAATACATATACATGTGTTTTATTTACTACGAAATTGTATTGTAAGCCGCGAAAATTTGTCAGACCAAATTAAACACAATCACAAGATCGAAAATTAAAACTTATACTTATGCCAAGGATGACCTACACCTAACCTTAATTTTTTTTAAATTTCTGTCTTCTGTCTGTTGGTATAGAGTTTGAATCAAATAACCTCATTTTTAAGAGAGTTTGATAACCTCACTCAGCAGAGGCACAAAACATTTCTGAAAGAGTATTATTTTTTGAATTTTATTTTAGTTTGATAGGCACAATTATTTCGGTCAAATAAAATTTTGTGCAAGCAAAAAGAATCATCACAGTATCCATAGGGTCACACAATTGGTGATTGCCAGATTTCTAAACATTTAAAATTAATATTGAAGACAAGTTGAAACTGATAAAGTTTTTTTCTTTAATTGTAAAAAAATGGCTTATCTATTAAAAACTGCTGTGGACATTTGACGAACCAGCCCCCTAGCTGTCCACATGGTTTGTGAACGATCCCTAATATGACCAATCAATTACATGAAATAATTTTTTAAAGAAAACAACACGAAAATACGACTTACAATGGTACAAAAACGAGACCACAAAAATTATATCCTGGACGCAATAATAAAAAATCATGACTGTATTGATCAACAATCGGATTTTAAAATTAGAGAGGAACGGGGGAGATGCAAGAGGAAACCAGGACGGAAAAATTACTAAGAAAAGTGCTCTATTACAAAGAAACGCGTTCATCATCATCATCATCATCATCATGTGTTGAAGTCTGGAGCTGACATCGACGATCATGGCTCGCCAGGCTTCCCTGTTGTCAGACCTTATCACTGTCAGCTTGTTACTTATATAATTTTATTGGTGGTATAATTGTTTAGGCCCTCGATGTATGTGGTTCTCTGTTGTCCTCTGCTTTTTCACCCTTCTGTTTCGCCGCATGTACTGTTTCTGTTTCTCTATAAATCTATTTCTCTATTTATTTGTTTCTCTGTACAATGAAACCTTTTTTTTTACGCACAGCAAGGCTTATCACAAGGATTGTGTATGACATCTTCTCTGCGTGTGATACTCTATCTTTCTATTGAACCTTCACTTTCCAAAGTGCAAACCTTTGGAACAACCCTCCGGACGAGTTGAAGGGTGTTAATTCATTAACACTGTTCAAGTCTAAACTAAAGACGCATCTTTTTAAAGTCTCATTTTAATATTAAAATTCCTCGAATTGACTATTTGGTTTTATCTCGTACGCTCATCATCCTTTTTTTCTCCACTCTCTTTCTTATCCGAGGATCAGTACTCGATTTTTTAAAAACAATTTCTGACTCTGTGATATATCTATAGAAATGTTTAATAATATCAATGTGTTTTAAATATCATTGTTTTTCTAAGTTTTAATAACATGTATTTATAACAACTATTTGTGTATAACCTTAAGAGCCTTTTATTATATTTCTATGCAATTTTTGCTTTAAACAAAAAAAAAAAAACAAAAAAAAAAAGTCATTTTAGGGAATTGTGTGTGTAAATGTTTCTTTTAAACACTTTTGTGAGTATATTTAAAATTGCTGTTAAGCGCTTTGGGCTTTTTGTAGGGAAAGCGCTCTATAAATAAATATTATTATTATAATTATTATTGTATCTATCTATCGATCTATTTATTTAAGAGGAGAAAATGAAAAAAAAAAGTGGAATAAAGCGAAGTACCGCAAGGGCGCCGTGCAAAAAGAAGAGGGAATGAACAGGAGGATGAAGAGCAGGAACATGATATTAAGAGGACAAAGAGCAGCAACATGAGGAAGAGAGGATAGAAGACCAGGAATAGAAGAAAAAGACGAGCAGGATGAGGAGTGGGAGGTGGAGGTGCATGTGGAGAAAGAGGAGCAGACGGGGCACAGGCGGAGAATCAGAAGGAAGAAGAACAGAAGGGGTGTAGGCCTAGGAACAGAAGACGCAGCAAGCGAGGCATAGGGGGTGTAGACCTAGGAACAGAAGACGCAGCAAGCGAGGCATAGGGGGCGTAGGCCTAGGAACAGAAGACGCAGCAAGCGGAACAGAAGGGGGTGTAGGCTGAGGAACAGATGCGCAGCAAGCGGAACAGAAGGGGTGTAGGCTGAGGAACAGAAGACGCAGCAAGCGGAGCAGAATGGGTGTAGGCTGAGGAACAGGAAAAAGAGGAGCAGAAGGCGCAGCAAGCGGAACAGAAGAGGGTGTAGGTTGAGGAACAGAATGCGTAGCTGAAGGGGGTGTAGGTTGTGGAACAGAAGACGCAGCAAGCGGAACAGAAGGGGGTGTAGGCTGAGGAACACATGCGCAGCAAGCGGAACAGAATGGGTGTAGGCTGAGGAACAGAAGACGCAGCAAGCGGAACAGAATGGGTGTAGGCTGAGGAACAGAAGACGCAGCAAGCTACTGTTTCTGTTTCTCGATCTCATTCTTCCTACAGTACATGTGCGTCCCTGGAATTTCATCTGTCTCTTTATTTTTACTAATGTAATAGGGATCGTTTGTAATTTTCCAAGAAAAGATAGACGTGGTGGTGGCATTGGTTTGTTATATCCCCTTATTGGTCGAGAATAAACTTAACAAGAAGCACTAGAAGGATTTTTTTTCGAAAATTACTACGAGTACATGTACCGTGTATTGCATATGACTTCACTAGGTTTCAACTTGTATCGTGGAAATAAAGAAGGACCTCATCGATTTGGCAATATTTGCCATGCCTATTGGTTATGTGTAAAAAACACAAGAGACCGGCTGAGACGAATCCTCACACCCTCCCACTTGTAAAGACGTTACTGTTAGTCTTGCGACCGTCGACATACATGTAATATTATTATCAGATCTTCATTGATAGCTTAGGAGACAATAAATTAGAAGAGGTCTCTTACAAAGAGATCAGTTTGCAATATTTATACCAATTTGTTGATACATTGTATATCAGGCTAATGATTAATAAGATAACCTAGAAGAGGCGACCCACAGAGCCACTCGTTATTACTATTAGTCATGGAGAGGGGGGTGGGGGTTCACCCAGTGATCCTGAAAAGTGAAAGAGGATTAAAAATAAAAATTGGTTGTGGCGCATAGCTTACTATATTAAGTACTCCATGTTGTGGCGGCAAATAGTTATGTGATACTGATAAGCATATCTATCTATCGGTCTAGCTATCGATATATTTACTTATGCCTATTCATCTATTTATTTAGGCCTATCTATCTATCTATCTATCTTATTTAAATTAAATAAATGCATACATGTATTTTTCTTCTTGGTGGGCCTGGGCTCAATCACCACAAACTGCATCGTCTCATTTTATTTGTTTCAGTTATACTTATAGGAGATGGATGTGAATGAAGAAATACTTCAATGGATGATACTAACATGGCTACACTCAAAAAGAAAAAATAGACGACAAATAGATTTGTTTAAAATAATGATTCTAAAAAAATACGTGGCACTACAATCCAAAGTGTATAAACTTCAAACAAAAAACAGATAAGGCATGGAAAGTGTGCGGGGATGGAAATAACAAGCATTCTTCAATGTGTGGGTGTCTGAATCAAATAAAAACAATTTTTAAAATGAAATTGTTTATTATGCATTTTTTACAGCATCTGTACGCGTAGAATTTGTTAAAATTTGGATCGCAGATTACAAATCTGTTTTCAGATTTTCGCTACGATCAATGGTTACAGATCTATGTCCAGCTCAAAATACGGACCTACTTCATTTCCGGTCAACTTTCAAGCGACCACGCACCTGTTGACGCAAGATCTAAGCGCAGCGCTTAGATCTAGCACCATGAGGAAAGGAGACAAAAGAGGCGGGCTTTTTTTAGGCTTCTACTCTGTTTACTGTAACACTTTTCATATGAAATAAATTCTCGCTGCAAAAAAGAGAAGCTTGGGCGAGATGGTGCGACATCCACTGTGTTTCCACGTGAACAGATGCGCAGCAAGCGGAACAGAAGGGGTGTAGGCTGAGGAACAGAAGACGCAGCAAGCGGAGCAGAATGGGTGTAGGCTGAGGAACAGGAGCAAGAGGAACAGAAGGAGGTGTAGGCTGAGGAACAGGAAAAAGAGGAGCAGAAGGCGCAGCAAGCGGAACAGAAGAGGGTGTAGGTTGAGGAACAGAAGGCGTAGCTGAAGGGGGTGTAGGTTGTGGAACAGAAGACGCAGCAAGCGGAGCAGAAAAGGTGTAGGCTGAGGAACAGAGGCGCAGCAAGCGGAGCAGAAGGGGGTGAAGGCTGAGGAACAATAGGAAGAGGAGCAGAAGGAGTAAACACACACATACCTATTGAGAGAGAGAGAGAGAGAGAGAGAGAAGGAGGGAGAATGTAAGAGACAGACATAGAGAGAGTAAGAGAGGAGAAAGAGCGTGAAAGAGAGTGAGGAAGGGAGATAGAAAGAGAAAGAGAGAGATATTGGAGAGAAATGAGAGAGATATATTGAGAGAAATAGGGAGAGACAGAGAGTAATAACTATAACCATTGCCGGGACCCATCTATGAGTATACGGGTATTTTTTTTTTAACCAACGAATGCATTGGCGGCTTCAAGGAAACCACATGGTTCAAAAAATCAACAAATTATTTTTATTCAGAAATGAACAACACAGGTAGAAACACTAAACACATATCGAGGAATACGTATACATGTATATGTTTTACTTTTAAAATTGGCACCATTAAGAGTTACGCAGATTTTTCACAACCCGGGTGTTTTTCACCCACGAGTGGCGGTGAAGGTAAAATCTAATTCTAACGACTACTGAACATGACCCAAGATTTTAATTCTAAATGATTAAAAAAATAGTGAAGTCCACAAAATTGAGAGTATAATTGAATTAATTAGCCTTTCCTCATATAAAATAGAAATAATTTATTTTACGATACTGCTAGTGCTACTGCTAGTGTTAATCCCAAAACAAGGTGTAAGGTCTTTGGTGTTAACTCACTAGGCCTGGAGTAAGCTTACTGAGAGTAGAGTCCCTTCAAACTCAGCCTGGCAAACTCAAGTCTCAAACAACGGAGTCTAAAAATTAAAGATAAATTAAGTGCAAATGAAACAGGCTAGTACCGGTGTTTTTCAATTATAACCTGAGTAAAATAAACTTCGAGTAATTGTTAGGTTGCTTATATAGATTTAGGTTTTATTTTGTTTTATTTGGATTACATCGATACATTAGACCTAGATTCTAGATCTAGATCTAGAGATCTAGATCATATAGTTTACGATTTTTTAGAATTGACACAGAAGTGAAAAACAAAACAAAACAAAAAAACTCTTAATTTAGATCTAGATCTAGATCTGCGGAAGCACCTGCTGAGATTCGAGCCGCAGATCATCATATAACTGAACTGCAGACATTCTTATCACTGTGGTAAATCAGATATAGATAGAATGATAAATAGGAAAATGGCTAGAATCTATATATAGTATGAGTATCAGTATCGGAGACCCAAGGAGGACGAACCTTACCCTTACATCTACGACTCTTCAACTGCGAAATCCACGCACAATAAAGATATTGGCCACTACCATTAGTGGCCAGGACCCCTCTGCAAGTCAAACCACCCAATTCCACCACATCACTATGAATTGATGTCATCAGATTGCAAAGTTAAAGATTGAAACTAAAAGTAATGCTTTGTTGGAGAATACGAAGCTCTCTCATATTGTGACGGCTGTAGCAGGGATCAAACCTACAACCTTCCAATTTCAGGCTACACGCTCTATCCTCAGACCTCCACTTCTTTAACTCTTTCCCTAGACCACCTCCAAATTTAATATATATATATATTCATTAAAAGTCCTACGAGCCGGCTCACCCGGCTTAAGGTACAGAAAATATTAAAGAGTTATAAAGAGAGAGAGAGATTTGATTTGTGTATCAGGCTGGCAATTTTTAAAACCTATACCCTATCAGATTATGTAAACTTAAGTGTAAACCAATCATAAAAACTGATTGGCATGTCTATAATAAAGTATTAGATGTTGGTAGTAACTGGTCAAATCCCACCTAAATTCCTCAGTGATTGGAAACCCACTTTAATGTAGCATCATAACAATCAGTGTCCATCTCGATCGGATGATTCTCAATGTGAGGACAGACTCTACACAAAAGGAGAGGGGATTTAAGGTTTTGCTTTTTGCATCCCTTATTAAATTAATTAGTACAGGCAGGGAAAAAAAGGCCATGGCAAGAGCTCTGACTATCATCTGGAACAAGATCAGGCAGACTGTAAAATGGCCAACACATTCACTACATGTAGTCAATTCACTTCCCAAGAACTAACCTACAACTATGTCAGAACTGCAGCACCATCATTCTAATAACTAACCACCCCAGTAAGGTCATTTATTGAAGTCTGTAGCTCTGAGCAAACTTAGCTTAACAGACTAAAAGCTGAAACCACAGTAAGAGAAAATGATTGCGGAAGATCCGGAAGGCTTAAGAGCAGGATGCAGCACAATAGATGTTCAACCTCAGGATATTGTGTGAGAAATATCTCCAGCAAAACCTTACCAAAAGGCTACCTCAATGGCAACATGGGGGTCTGGTTCAGGACAACAGTCTGGTTGAGATAAGACTATTTTTTCTCTCGCAACCTCTTCAGAATCTTTTTAGGAAGCATTATGACTGACGCACTGAAATACCCCCCTGGAACAGTCAGTATTGGAGGCAGGATAATTACAATCTTGCGTTTTGTCAATAACATCCGGGAAAAACAGGAGTAGAATAACTGGGCACAACATCATTCAGCAACCTATGGAGTGAAGATCAATGCGGGAAAACCAAGCAACTGATCTCATTATTGATCCAACCACAGGGTGTAAGAAGAAGAAAAAGTATTTTAAAAAAATTGGGTTCTTTCTAGAATCAGATCCTAGTATAATTTCAAAGGATCTGAAGTTTGTTGTATCCTAATCCTTCTAATCTAATGAAACTTTTTATTTGTTTGTTTGTTTGCAGTTAGTTTCAAAGGACAACTACTGAAGCTTTGAAAGGACTTGAAGGAATGTACAAACGTGCATCCTTTTTTTAGTCTAGTCATGTCGGAAACCAAGGAAGAACAAACACCAGAACTGAGTGGCTGTTATTGGTATGAACAGATTTCTATTGAATTTGTTTTTAATTTTTTAAGAGCTACAAAATGTTTCAGTTCCATGTTTATAAAATCAGTAAGATTTATAATTATGAATTCTACTAATAGATATGTTTATTTTTCTGTTTCTTTTGCATTTCAAACTATGGTGCTTACGTTGTATTTTAAAATTAGTTTATGCAGGTACAGAGCTATTGCAAGGCAAATAAAGGGTTTCAGGTTTTATTTCTTGTTATTTTCCCTTTCAAGAACTGCCTTGGCTGAAAACATTTTACCAACAAATGCATTTGCACTTTATCTCCAGTCCTAAAAAAAATGGACATTGCCAATCCAAGGTACTTAAATTGAGGTCCCAGGTAACTCAGTTTGTTTGGTACTAGACTGACAAGTAATATGCCCATGATTGGATCCTCAATGGTGCCCGGACATCGGCTTAATGAAAAGGGGTTGTCCTGTATAGAGCTCTTTTGGAAGTGTTGTGGACATACAGCTCAAAGATTTAAATCTCTGTAGATAAAATTTTTTGAGTGACTCGTAAAGAAAAATTGTTAAAAAAGGGCAGGGTTAATTTATAAGTTTATTTTATGGTTTAAGTTCAGTAAAAAAAACCCCATAGTTTAAGACTTCTTTTTTATGTTTATAAATCAAGACCTGGTTTACCTTTTTAAATATTGTTTCTGCAGTGGAGAGAAAAGAAAACTTGGAACTCAAGAATTTCAATGTAGTTCCTGTGCAACATGGTTCCATGGTCCTTGCCTAGATATTCAAGCGGAGTAAGAATCATTCTTTCCTTTCTTGAAATGAATGCAAGTTAGATGCATGCAATGGTTACTTGCTGAAAGAGCAAGCCATAGAGTCGGCATATATTTTTGACATTTGTTTCGTTTTTGCAAAGTTTGACTGCTTGTCATAAACATAATGTTATAAAGATATCTATATGGTGAACTTGTTTGCAACCCGTGAAATTACAGCTGTAAATTGACAATCTTATCTTAACAGTAGGTCTTGAAAGCTTGTCTTGAAATCTTTTGTTAGATGTAAACAGTAATATATCCTACTGTTCAGATAGTGTAATTAATGTACAATAAAGCTTTGGCTGGTTTTTATTTTGTTTATATGCTTGAAATAATGTTCTTAAAATGCACACTAAAATAATTGATGGTATATTTAGTTTTTAGTAAAGTGACATGTCAAATCTAATGAAAATAAATACAAATTTTAATTAATATATAATTGTCACATATAAATGAAAATTACACAACTTAAAAAAACTAGAATATTATCAGTAGCTTGAACTATGTTTATCCAAATCTTTCTACGCTATAAATGTTTTTTTTTTCTTGGTGGATTAAAGATAGCTTATACTTTTATATTCCTTCTAGATGTGCCATATTGGCTTTCAACAAAATTATTGATTAAATAAGTCACGTGCTTGATTAATCATACATTCATTTTTTTTACATCTTTTTTTTTTTTAGACCAGGCCTCCCCTTCATGATAAGCTACCAGTTTTTGTGTAAAAAGTGCAGTGGAATAGGGCATGAGACGTTTCAAAAAAGACAAGCCAGTAAGCATTTTTTTTAAATATATAATTTTTCAACTATGTGATATCATACATAAGATCAAGAGGTCAAAACTGAAAATCAGAACAAAGTTAACTACATTCGTTTATGCCCTTCAGACTGATATCATTAAGGAAAGGGGGCGTTCCTGAGAGTTATATCTTTGTTATTCACTTTAGTTGGTTTTAACTGCACCTATTTAAATCAGCACCTTTGAAAACATAGGAAAAAATGTAATTTTTCACATGGTTGCCATGGTGAGGTCGCCATATTGGATTTTGGGTATCTAAAATCAGTGAATTTCAAAATCTATCTTGTCTTAGAGTTCTTTATCAAACGACTTGAAACTGGAGAGGATTTCAGCTATTTGAAATAGATTTTTTTTTACTTTGCTATATAGTGAGAAAGGGAATAAACTAAATGTTCTTAATGATATCTCAGATTTCTCAAAAAAACAACAAAAAACAACCAACAACAACATATTATATTGTTTATTACGCCAAGCACCAGCATCATATTTCAATCAGTCAATTGGTGTTCCAGGAGATATATTTTTAGTGCGAAAAAATCACATCGGAAAGGGGAGTGCTTTTACAAATCTAAAATATTGTGAAAAAATTGCCCCAAAATCGATTCTAAGACATTCCAGCCGTTTTTGCTGATCATTTCTCATCAGACTCGCTCTCTGTGCTTGCTTTGAGAACTGAAACGAATAATCCAGTTTCAAGATAATCAAAATAACTAGATATTGAACTTGAAAATGCGACTGACTTTCTAAAAATCCGCATTTCAAATGAAAAAAACAACTTTGAAACATTTACTTCGGGGTTCATATGTCCACAAAAATGGTTGAACTGACTGCAGAGACTAAAATCAGGAGGTGGATTGTCGAACACCTTACTGGCCATTTCAGGACATGTCCCTCCCATTAACAGTTAATTGGTCAGTTGAATAAGCAGAACATCTTTAGATCCTAAAATACTGTTGATAGTTTAAAATTGTATAGGTATCTAGACACACTTATGATTTATTTGCATATGTTTTGATATGTGGGTTTCTACCCCAATTGTCAAAGTCAAGATTGGTACTGATAGTAACTTTATATGGTCTGTTTCTAATATTTCTTGTGGAGTATAGTATGGCATACTTATCCCTTTACCTGATAGAGGCCTTGTTATATCTCTCCATTGTTATTGATTTGGCTGTTTAGTCATAATTTCAAGTATCCTTTTAAATCTGCCTTTGCCACACACGGAAAAGTATCATGATTTTTCTAAGTACATGTATTGGTAAAAGATTATATGCTTGAACTCTGTATATTTGCACTGCTAAAAAACCTCTCTTGGTTTGACTTTATACTAAATATTCACAATTTATAACTTTATTAAAATATATTGGCTCTTCTGATAATTTTCCCTCCTTTTTCCGCCACAGCATTTCTCCAGATCTGTCAAATGACGCTGGCAAACTTGATTTTTGATGCTCAGGCAGCTGGGAATGACAAAAATATGTTCTCAAGGGACAAAGTGAGTTTGATCAGTCTGAAAACCCCCCACAATACATGAGAAATAAATGGAAAGTATGATCACATTGTGCAATATTATGTAATTTACAACATTTCGTTTTAAATTTGTCAAGCTCTTTTATTGTCACAAATCAGTGACTTAAAAAAAATGGAGTGAATCAGATCTTTACAAGTATTTATTTGAAATGTTCAATTATCGTTCTGAATTCAATGCAATTTTTCTCTTCTGTTTGGGAGAAAGTATAATATTACTTGCCAAGTTTCTGACTTTTAACTCTGGGGTCCTGTCTGCATTACAACGTAGTTACTCAAGTATGTTGGACTTACATACCAACCTTTGCCTATACCTGTATTGTTTTAGATTTTTTTATCTGCCATCTACTAAGCCAGTCAAAGCAAGTGGGAAAAAATGTTTTTTTACTCCATTTAAAAAAAAAATGTTAAAAATTCTAGATCCATATGAAATGAGAGTGATCAGCTTGTGTGAGGAGCATTAAACCATGGCTGTGCTCAATTTTGTTAATAATTATCTGAAATTTATGCAGGGATACCAGTTCTATTATACAAATTCTATTAAGCTGTAAGTCAATGATTCATATGAAAAAAAGTTTTGTCAAACTTGTTAACAAGTATTTTTGCAAGAATAATTTAAACTCTTTTTTTCCTCAAGTTTCACCAACCACAACATGACGAATAACTCTTTTCATATCACATCCTTTTATGATTTTTCAGCGATTGTCCTCATATCAAACCTCTTCAAAAGTAATACTTATTTCTTGCCTTTGGAGTATTAAATTAATATTAAACTGGTCTTTTTTACTTTCCTGTTTAATTTTTAGGACATCATACCTTACATTGACAAGAATTGGGAGCAACTAACAACAATGCAGCGTCGAGTAAAAGTCACATGGCACACGACCATCTATAAAACAATGGTTGGTTTTCTTCCTAATCTTTCAAAGTTATACTATTCTACATTTCATATATATATGTATTGTGGGAAAAATAAAATTAGTCAAAACAGATGACAATTTTATATTAAAACTTTAAGAGTTACAACAGAACCGGAATGAATAAAAAAAATATCAATGTCTCTCTCAGCCTGCTCCAAGATAAACAAACAAATATTCTCTGATTTCTACATATCTAGTAAATTTTTCAGTTATGTTCGGAATTTTATCTTTTTCTGTTTTTCAAAATCGTGTCTTTCAAATTGTTTGTAACATGCCTGACAAAATCTCCCCACTATTTTGTAAAATATTTTCTTTGTTAGACATCTGTTAACTTTTCACATGTTTTGTCATTACGTTTTTTACTTCACTTCTCTGTCTAATTTTCAATCCTTCTCAAGACCCATATTTAAAAGTACATTGATTCTTTTGGCGTGCAAGGCAAATTCCAGTTTTTCTTTTGTTTTTGCATATAATTTGTTTTCCTACTGCCATAAAGCGAGACAGACTAACTATTGATATCAAATGAAATTTTTCATGACTTGTTCACTTTCTTTTAATAGATAGTTTGTAATAGATAGGAGAGAATCAATTAGTATTTACTCCTGTTCCGTTTATCTGCTTTTTTTTATTTGGTTAATCACATCTCCATCAAATGCAAGGCAGCTGTCCGTAAATCAGATATACCATACCACTTTTAGATTATTTCTTTGGTGGCTCTCTATAATAAATTTGAAGACAAAAAAATGTGAGTCAAAGAAAAAATGGATGGTGTACCGAAAAAAAAAGACAAGTTTTTCCATTATACTTTTTTTTCCTCGTTAAGATTTTTAAAAATTTTATTTTACCAGATGAAAGAGTCAGATGTGTTTTTGTATAAAGAGGATACGCCCGGAGAGTCTTACTTTGGATTGGTCAATCAGGTATTGGGATTGCTTTCATAACTTAGACAAAAGCATGGTTTTGTATTGTATCGGTAATCATGTTTATGTTAAAAGCTTATTATATTTGTAAGGACATTAAGGCTTCTAAAGCTACAGAATAAATATCCAAAGAATAGCTTTACACTTGATGGCAAACCTTTTTTACCTGTGATCTGTACCAACATGAGAGACATTCATGGGCAAAGAAGCTCAGGAGATGGAGTTTGATGGAGTTTAGTTTAAGCCTCTTGATTCCTTGTGGAATAGGGCCAAGTCTGCTTCGGACATCCAACCTTGCGTTTACCTTGGAGGTTTGAGTGCAGGGCTTGCCTTGTGATGTTGGATACAGGCTTTCGAATCAGCTGATAGAGCCAAGCAGCTTATTATCAGAGATCCCTGAGGCTATAGGCTATATTGTGAACAGGCCCCAAGACGGACGTCTGACAATTTTATGTGCTGCCACACACGAGACAGGGCGGGCATACCATGGCTCCTGTCTCAGCCGACACATTATACTGACACCGACCCAACCAGTAGGGAACGCAGCAGCCAGGATTCGAACTCGGGACATCTTTGCATAGCCATGCTAAGAGTAAGAAGAAATATCACATTAGTGCTCGTAGGGCCTTGAAAATCAGCTTGGTTTTGCCCATCTTTGCTATACAATGTATAAATTCTCTCTCTTCAATAAAAAAATAACATACAAATAAATTTAATTTGATAAAAGAAGTACAACATTTTTATTTTGCTTTAATATACTACTGACATTAAGTTGGGGTGTGTTTTGAGATTCTTAATCCGGTACGCAGCTGTACCGGTTCGTGAAAAGGATCTGTTTAAAAAAAATGATCCACTTGGCATCACTGGATATAATTGACTAAGACCTGTGCATCCTGCTCTGGGTTGAAGTCACTGTATAAAATCCCTCTTGGAAACTTCAAGATAAATTCAAGTACAAGAGAGCTTTTTTTTTCTTATATCAGAGAACATGATACACATAAACATAAAACAAAAATGTTGGGCAAGTTTGAATGTTCTTTAAGTGAAACTCACCTGTTAATGCCTAAATAGCATGAAGTCTCTGTTTCCAAAACCAGTGCTCTACCTCTTGGCTACTGTGCCCCTTATAATCTTAATTTATGGATTCTCAGTACTGTTCTCAGGAATCACTTTTGTTGTATCTAAAACCAGGATCTGACGAAGGTTGGTCCTGTTTCTGATGCGAACCGTGTGACTGCCCAGCCGTCCCAGGGTCTGAAGGCTCCGTCCATGCCTCTGGAAACCGGACCAGGTCTTACTACACATCCACTTTTAGCTGATATTTTTTGGTTTTTGCTCTGAGTGCTAAATTAGCTTATTAGCAAGAGAAACACATTTTCTTGGTTTAAAAAAGAATTAGAATCAAGTATTTTTTAATTTCCTCTAGTTTCTTCATAATTGTCTTTTACAGTGGATAAAAAGAGGATGCGGTGGGTATGTCAATTTTAACTATTGCTTGCTCCATTCAATATTTTATTTTTGTTAAGATTTGAACAGAATGCACTGATTTTTTTCTCTCTATTTTACTTTAAAGCATTGATGGATGACTTACATGGCTCAGAAGTTTCATGAATGTTTTAATGGATGAGAAATGTTGTTTCTTAAATGCGTGTTTCGTAAAGTTATATCACATCTAAAGTTAATCCTGATCTTGCAAATTATTTTACTCCTCCAAGTCAGTTTTTTTCACTATAGATAATTTACCTTGTAAATTGCGACAGATTTTTTGCCAGATGCAGCAATTTCTTTACACTTATTGTTTTTTAAATTTTCCTCACAGGTAAACGCACAAGTAAACGGAAAGCTCCAGTAGACAACCAACAAGCATCAACTTTAAAACAGAAGAAAAAGTAATTTCTTTTATTCATAAAATGTCTTAAATGAACTCTTATTTGACTTTTTTTTTATTATAGTTTTTAGTTCATTTAGATAGATTGGTTTAAAATGCAATTTTATATTTGAAATAGGCAAGCTGTCTATATACTCACGTGTATTAACTGTTTTGAACTTTTGCTATGTAAACGTAATAGGTAGGTGTTAGATGCTATTTAGTAAAATTGAGGGCATTACATAATGTAAATGTTTGCTCCCATATATAATATTTTTCACCTCAGTATGTTAATATACTAATATTTTTGTTTTGCTTTTGATTGGTATTATTGGTAATGATTGAAGGATGGTTTGGATTTATGAAGAAATATTGAGTTCCAGACGTTTCTTAAATAATTATTTAAAGAAAAAGATGAACTGTGGGAAGTAGAAGTATGGTCAGATAATTTATTAACTTAACTGTGAGTGATTATACTTGATCCTTTAATGCTGTTGAGTTTGATGTAAATTCTGTAGCTTAGCTTGTTCCTGTCCTTAGTTTCTTAATGGAATGAATGATATGCTTAAGGCGAACCGATAGATTGACACAATTTGCTTGTCAAAGTTAAGCCTACATTGATGCTCAATATCAAGTATCAAAAGCCAGGTAGGAATAAATTGAAATTAACTAAACATGTAAGTGCATTTCGAAAAAAGTCTTTCTTCTTATTATCGTGACGAATATTTAATTTTGGTAAATCTTTTTGCTTTCTTTGTATATTTATTATATGTCTCATTTGGCAGCCTAATGGTCTTGATATACTCGTGAAATAAAAAGCAGCAGAGTTCTAAGTTATGGGAAAAAAATAATTGGAAATGCGCCTCCATTTATTGTCACCTTGCTGTATCAGAATGTTTTATACTTGCTGTAGAGCGCCTTTGGTATATAAAGTATAGGGGACTGTAAGAGGAAACGTGCTGTAGCACATCAGCTCCCGCATGATTTGACAAAACTGGTATTTTCAAAACATCTTGATTCAAGTTATGCATTTTTAAAACAGTTCAATGGAATTATTGCAATTCCTCAAGAACTTGAATGAAATATTACAATTCTACAATCAAATGAAGTCGGCTGCTTTATATTTCTATGAAATTTCTTATACAAGTTTTCCTGCAGTCACCACTGTTGTTCTTAGACTTGTGAAAAAATCTATCGCCAGTGACTCATCGACGTCAGTGAAGCTTCCGGCCCACGGCTACCCCCTGGAGCATCCCTTCAACAAAGATGGTTACCGCTACATCCTGGCCGAGACAGACCCTCATGCCCCCAATAGACAGGCGTTTGACGAGAGCGTGGAGTGGGCTGGCAAGCCCATTCCGGGCTACCTGTACCGCTGTTTATTGGGAAATGATGTTCTCCTTGCACTGCACGATAGAGGTGAGATTACTTTCTGAATGGTCTAGGGGTGTAAAAAATACCTTCTTTCATGAATATTTCAGGCTGTCTCTAGAAAACAGGTGTAAAAGCTTTGGACTAGTGTTCCTCTGCAATAATACTATTCCCCCATTGCTTGTATGAGGCTGTAAAACATGAGTTGGGTTGCTATGTCCTGAAAATTAAGTGTAAAGTGCTTTTTTTTTTTAAAAAGATTTTTAGAAAACAAATATTGTTTTTTCTCAGCTCCTCAGTTAAAAGTCTCTGAGGATAGAAAGACTGTGTCAGGAGAGAAAGGCTACAGCATGATCAGAGCTTCTCATGGTGAGTATAATTTAATAATTCTCTTTGAGAGATGAGTTTCTCTTTTTTTCTCTTCCTCTCTTCTCCCTCTCTCCTCTCTCTTTCCTTCCTCCCCTCTCTACACCACAAAGGTCCGACAAACCCCCCAGAGTCAGCTAGGGCCTACAGACCTGCCTACTTGTACCGATTTGATCGGTACGTACCGATTTTCGTCGCCAATCCCGATTTCCCGATTTCCACGGAAATGTACCGATTTTTCAAACTGAAGATATTCAGCATAGCAGCGCAATCGCTGATTTTTTTTTTTTTTCATATTTGCCTCTGTTCGCTGCTCACCAAGAGACCCAAGACTAGCCCGTTTCCACGGCGGCAGAAAGCTCATGACCCGAACCTATTACATTTCATCTGATCCGTCTTAACGACGTAATTTGTCATAGGCCTAGCTAGGGACATTCGCTCTTTATCGAAGCCTATTCTCTTAGATCTTAGTGTCTGAGATGATCGAAAGGGTACTGAAAGTACACCTCCCCAAGTTGCCAACACGTACGCTTCGCTATTTTTCGTTAAAATTTTCTACCCAAATAGGCCGATACGTAAAAAAAATATGAAAATATACAACCGTCCGTGCAACACCGCCGTTTTTCGCAAAAAAGATAATTATTAATTTGAGATACGGCTACAGTTTTCCTCTCAATCACGCAACCGAAACCATAGATGAATAATGAAAGTTTCCAGTGTTTTGTGCGTGGGTGAAATAAAATTTATGAACGATTCATTTCTTTTATCGATAGGTGATATTTTTCTCTTTTTTTTCTATACTTGGTAGACATTGCTATCGAGATTGGGTTAGTCAACAACTTATTGATATGGACCAGTCCCAACTCGTTGTTTTCTCTTGCGTTCATTCGTCCGAATCATACCAATCTCTCTATCTTGGACTTTCAGTTCCCAGTCAAGCTAGTAATGACTCTGATTTGCGTTACCATGAGCTCAAAATGCGTTTACAAACAAGTAGACCTAACGTAGATATAGATCAATCGTTTATTTGTGCGATTAAAACCATCTTAACATCCAGCCCTTGACCTTGATCCTTATTTACAACTCCTTTCCGTGCACGAATCTTCCGCGAGGGAAACGGGTTGAAAATCTAGTTATCTTTTAATCGACCAATTAATACCAATCTTTGAATCTTCACAACCAGTCCTCGGAGCCTGGCGTTATTTCCAGCTAATCATTCTGATTGTTCATAAAGTTGATCGGCCTAGTTTTTTTTCCATGATCTAACTTGACGTGGTTGTCGGTGTCTACGGTTTAACATTCTTTTGCGAAACATGCGCCCGTGTACTTTTGCATTCAAGAAAAGTAACGTAGATCTAATTCAAACTAGCATCGTGATCTTGATATAGAAACCTGGTTCTGCTAAGGCGCTTTGTCTTTGAGAAGCTACACTGTATCCAAACGACCAACACATTTGAGATGGAACTCTGGAACAAAG